>CM067372.1:4437500-4748871 GCA_034401795.1 Chaetoderma sp. LZ-2023a
TGTTGTCAAGGAATCTAGAATTAAGGAGGGCTTTTCTGAGCAAGCAGCCATGTTTATGGCCAAAGCCAGGAGGGGGTCAACCTCCAGAGCATATAATTATAAAATCAACAGATTTGCAGAATGGTGCTCAAAAAGATGTATTGATCCAATGGATTCATCTATTCAAGTAGTAGCTGATTTCCTCTGTCACCTCTATGATGCCTATAGCCTCAAGCCTAACTCTATTGCTGGTTATAAGTCAGCATTAATGTCTGTTATTCCTTGCTTGGCTAAGAGGGGAAGTGATGAAGTAAATACATTGAATGTATTAATTAAAGGCATGGGCAATCTAAGACCAAGGAATCCACCTGTGATTCCGTCTTGGAGTTTATCGCTAGTGCTTCAAGTACTAGGTGATAAGCCTTTTGAACCACTTAGTTCCATTTCTATGAAACTATTAACACTGAAGACTGTGTTTTTAATTGCTGCGGCCTCGGCTAGGCGTAGGAGTGAAATTCATGCCTTATCAGCCGAGGATGACCGTTTTGTGGTTTCAGGGGAAGGCCTTAAGCTGCTACCTAGGATTAATTTCTTGGCTAAAAATCAGTCGTTGAAATATCCAGGTCAACCTATTATTTTGCCTGCTTTAACTAGATATGATCCTAATTCTAAAGCATGGTGTCCCGTCCGGGCGCTGCGCCGGTACAAACAACGTACGGCGGCATGGCGCACCGACCAGTCAGCGTTATGGTTGTCATATATTGAACCCCATGGGAGGGCTTCTAAGGACACCATTTCCAGGTGGATTGTGGAATGCATTCAGTTTTGCCATAAATCCGCTACCGGGAAGCAGGTTGACGTGGCCAAGGCTCACAGTGTCCGCGGCGTAGTGACATCCACGGCCCTATTTAATGGGGTCCCTGTGGATGATATTATGTCGGTGGCTCAGTGGCACTGTGAGTCAAGTTTTACAGACCATTATCTCCGTGACACCTCTAATCCTCTCGCCTTGTCGGTTTTGAAAAAATAAATCGGTTTATATTTTTTGAGGAGCTTTTTCCTCATTACTTATATATTTCACAATTAATTTATGGAAACACCCACTTTTTTGGGCCTGCATCAGTCTTTGCCAATGGGAAGATGATGTCAGCAGCCATTTTCAACAAGGTCAGTCTTGTTCATGTGTTGTCCGTTGTTGATTGTATTGTCACGATTACCCGTTATTAATATGGTGATGGTTTGTGTATTTGTGTGGTTCATTGTTGAGAGTTACGAAAATGGAGCTTTTTCGTCTCTGTCCTGTAGTACATGGCACTTGTACGTAGAGAGCGTATAGGACATTGAGGTCAGTCGACTCTTCCTCCCAGGAAGGAGGGGGGGGGGGAGCGCATATGACATTCGGTCATCTCTCATACATCGGTGGTGTTATCCGATGGTTAGTCAAATCCTGACTGTTTTTTCTTACAGTTTCAGAAGTTTAAGTGCCTTAAACGCAGAAAAGCGTATAGGGATGAGCTGGTCTTTTGACCTCGCCTCCCTCCCGCCAGATTCACTTTCGAATTCTGGCAATATCAAAAGTATTAGGGAGGTAAGTATACTCTTGAAGTGAAATAAACGAAATCTAGGATTTCTTTTTTCACGAGAGAGTTGATACTTACCTCCCTAGATACGGACCCGGCCTCTCCACCCCACAGAGGCTCGGTCTTCAGGCTCTTAATAGTTGCATGTGTGTCAGCCAATAATCTAGTCAGAGGAAGTGCTAGTCTGCGCATGCGCGGTGGTGGGGCTGGCATCCGCCAGACTACGCTCTGACTCCCTGCCCAGTAGGGGCACCTAACTGTTTTAAATCTGAGTGTTTATTGAGTGAAAGCCAATATTTAGCAATATCAAAAGTATTAGGGAGGTAAGTATCAACTCTCTCGTGAAAAAAGAAATCCTAGATTTCGTTTAGACAGTCCACCGATATAAGAAAATGAAACAATACTCAGGTATCCATGACATCATCATAGACAGTCCACCCATATAGAGAATGAAACAATACTCAGGTATCCATGACATCATCATAGACAGTCCACCCATATAGAGAATGAAACAATACTCAGGTATCCATGACATCATCATAGACAGTCCACCCATATAGAGAATGAAACAATGCTCAGGTATCCATGACATCATCATCGACAGTCCACCCATATAGAGAATGAAACAATACTCATGTATCCATGACATCATCATAGACAGTCCACCCATATAGAGAATGAAACAATACTCAGGTATCCATGACATCATCATAGACAATCCACCCAATATAGAAAATGAAACAATACTCAGGTATCCATGACATCATCATAGACAATCCACCCATATAGAAAATGAAACAATACACAGGTATTCATGACCACATCAAAGACAATCCACCCAATATAGAAAATGAAACAATACTCAGGTATCCATGACATCATCATAGACAATCCACCCATATAGAGAATGAAACAATACTCAGGTATCCATGACATCATCATAGACAGTCCACCAATATAGAGAATGAAACAATACTCAGGTATCCATGACATCATCATAGACAGTCCACCTATATAGAGAATGAAACAATACTCAAGTATCCATGGCATCATCATAGACAATCCACCCAATATAGAAAATGAAACAATACTCAGGTATCCATGACATCATCATAGACAATCCACCCTTATAGAAAATGAAACAATACGCAGGTATTCATGACAACATCAAAGACAATCCACCCAATATAGAAAATGAAACAATACTCAGGTATCCATGACATCATCATAGACAATCCACCCATATAGAGAATGAAACAATACTCGGGTATCCATGACATCACCATAGACAGTCCACCCATATAGAGAATGAAACAATACTCAGGTATCCATGACATCATCATAGACAATCCACACATATATTATAGTAGGTGACAGTTTAATGGTCATGGATGGTTAAAGAACATTGCCATTTTTGCTTATTGCATGTCCATTTGCAGGCCAGGAGAAAACTATTTTTGAGAATTTAGCACTGGACTGGCTAGTGATACATTAAAAAATAGTCTTCTCTTGCCCTACAAATGGACATTCGTTAAGACATTTGCTGAGGATGGTTTTATATGGCTTAAGCTATCAACATGATTACAATAACCCCAGATTAAAAAGAAAGGTGCCCTTACTGGGCAGGTAGACAGGTGACAGTCTGGCGATTGCCGGCCCAAACCTCGTGCATGCGCAGACCGACACTGCCTCTTTCTTGACTATTGGCCTGAACCACACGCTTGTGTTTTTCTACTACTTGCTAAGTTTTTGCTCAATTATCTATCAAAAGTTGTTCTAGAGTGTTTGTTATCATGTCTGACCATCATAATTCATCTGAGGCCACTTCAGGACCGATTTATCAGGTGAACTCTAGTACAATTATGTCTTAATTACCTCTTAATTATGCGGTGTCACCTACTTCCGTAAAGTGGTATAGACGTCATAGGCACCCAGAAAACTGGTAATTTTATTATATGATGCCATAAAATGCTAATCGCTCTTTATGCTTGTGTCCACAGGTTCCTGTAAGGAGGTTTGTACACATCTAAGAGGGTTTGTCGCCACTATTTCCCTATAAAATGTTTAAATAAAAAAGACTATGCCCAGAGTGATAGAGGCTCCCGTAAGAGTGAGCTTGTCATTCTGCCCTCTGGTCCCACCCCTCCCTTTATAAGTAAGTGAGTGGTGATGAAGAGTGGTTGTCTAGTGGAGCTTCCAAGAGCAGGATGTGGTGGTATGCCTTTGCTAAAGACGCAGGTACTCTAGTTATGCTTTATGGTACTGTAAAATATTTGAAAATATTTGTGATTATTTGCTGCCAATATTTTTCCAGTTATACTGTTTATCTGTATCGTTATCATGAGCTATTCCTGTGTTCATTTACTGCTTAGTATCTTCTTGTATTTATACAATTCATCTTACACCTGGATGTTGTGTGTCTGTTTCTATTTATGGAAATTACGATGTCATAATCAACCTCATTATTATTATTAATATCCTCCTTGAGGCTCGTTGTTCATCTTTGTCATCCGTCCTGTTTAGGCATATAGGTGATTCTCTCTCTCCTTTATGGGTTAATTTATATAATTTCAAAGGTTTAATTATAAAAGAAACTTTAGCTGATTGTCGTCGTCTCGTCTCTTTTTTCAGAAGCTGTCTTGTGCCGGTTGTAACCGATCTATCAAGCTTAAGTTTACTCCTCACCTATGTGTTAAATGTACACCTTATTGAAATGTGATGTCTGTAAACAGTGGGGGTGGGATGGGGACTTATTCTCTGAATTCTTGTCGTTACAGGTGAAGGATAAGGAGGAGAAGTGTGCGAAGAAGAGTGTAAGTGATATGGGTAAGAGAAAGGCCTCTGTTTCTTCGGAAATGGATTCTTTCATGTTAGAGATGATGGGAGAGATGAAAAAGACAACAAAAGATTTGGTACCTGAGCTGCTTCGCGGCATCCTCCCTGGGACGAGTACTTTATTGTCTTCTCCATCTGCCCCCGAGCAGAAAATCCCGACCGCTGATTCTGGTGTCCATCATGGTCCATGGTCCGAAAATGTTTCAGAATCAGTGGTGGCTTCAGTAGATCTTGGAAGGCCCGCCGCCTTGCTAATGGATCCTGGAGCAGGCCTAAATGATCCCGGCTGGAGGCTTGCCTCGTCGCTTGATCTTGGGCAGGAGCCGCTGGACACAAGCTTGTGCTTAGAGTGTCCGCGCCCGAATGGTACCGCCTCCTCTTATGGTACCTGCCCGGGTTAGCGCTCTTTGCTAGCCCAAAGGCAGTCTATGATGGCCAGAAGGAAGAGGATTTTCTGCTGGGTTCACCCATTGAAGCCGTGGACATGGAAATGGACGAACATGCACCCCTCGTGGGGAGTACGCACAATTTTTTCCATGGTACTACTCCTGCACGGGTAGCCTTCACGGCTCAAAGGGTGGCCTGGGTTGGAGCGGATGACCGCTGTTACCGTATACCTTGGCATGCCGAGGATATGACGGCGGCTGGTCCAGGCCATGGTGTGGTGAATTACACCCCGCACGCTTCCATGGGACCGGCTCCTGGCTTTATGGCAGTGGCGCAAGACATGCCTGCTCTCTCGGGCCAACATGTTTTCTATGTCCTGCCAGGGGGTATCCATGGCTCCAGCCACATTTACGCCAGCGAGTGCTGTGGAGGTTGACGAAGGCCTGTGCCTTGTCGAGCACTCACAGGTGGCCACAGAGGAGGGCCAGTCTGACGCGTGCCAATGGCTGGTAAGCGTCAGGCCAGAGCTCTGTGTGGAACAGTTGCTAAGCCAGCGGGACCAGCACCCATGGTTGGCTGGAAAGCCGGCAGTTACTGCTATGCCATCTCTGCCGTTAGCAGAACATATAGTTGATACGTTCACTGTGGCAGAGACATCCATTAAGCCCCCCAAGGTGGCGAGGCGGTGTCGTATCGTTGCTGGCCAATACCAGAAATACGGTACAGTACCAAAACCGAGCGCTGATGATCGCACAGTGCTTGGCGAGGACACACAGCTAGGCTCCCATTCTGACACGGGAGCGCCGTGCTTGAGCGCGCTGCGTTCAGTAAACACCTTGTTGCGCGATGCAGAGGAGAGCTCTAGAGCATCCATAGCAGCACGCTCACATGTCTCCCAGCTGTTACAGGGTGTAGTAACAGCATCTGCATCATGCAAAGCAAGCCCTGTCTCAGTTCAGAGAGCCATCCAGGATGGTATTAACCTAGCTCTGGACTGTATGACTAGAGCATTGAGTAGAAATGTCAGGGCGAGACGCACATTTGCACTAGACAATTTGTGCCCATCCCACGATTTGTACAACAGGCTGCTGCGGACGCCTATGTCAGGTCCAGTCACTCTAGTCAACAATTCAACAATCAGAGGGAGGTACGTGAGCAATTTGAGACACTGCATACCGTTCACAGCAGGCCCAAGGTGGCGCTGGTCAAGTTAGAGGCCAGCCACCGGTGCAGCATAGGCCCCGCCGGCCATGCCATGCCAGCACCACCCTGCAGTGTTGGGGTGGGGGGGGGGGGGGGTGGCAGGTGCGCAGGCTCCTCAAGCGCTGCCAGCTAGGCAGCCGCCCATGCACCTTGGTGCACGGGCTGTGGTGCACGGGGTGCGGGCGGCGCGAGGACCACTTAATCTTGCGATGGCTTTCTGCCGGGCACCAGCCTGACTGGGCAATAGGGCCACCATCGCATTTGTCTCTGGTTCCGATCTGGACTCAAATTCCAAGAGATCCAGATCAATGGTTGTGTATGTATGTATGATTACTGTATTCTGCGGCTATAGTAGCAGATTTTTGCAATGACCTCTCTTAGCTCTGTATTTGCTGGCTCCGAGTAGGGTGAATTACAAGGCTATCTGTGCTGGTGTGTGTTCTGGCATCCTTAGCACATGGCCTAACATGGACCATTTTTGCTGGGCGACCTTTACAGACAGCGGCGGCGTATTACACATCTTGTATAGTGCATCGTTGGAAATTATGCTCTCTGGCCATCAGTGTCCAGTGATGGTGCATAGGTGTATGTGGTGGCAGGCGTCAAGTTTGTCTAGAGCTGCCTTTGGAGCTGCCCAGCTGTTACAGTTATACATCAACAAGGATACGCAGGTTGCATTGTATAAACGTCTTTTTACCAAGGGCATCTTTGATATACGAATCCATAGCTTCCAGAAGGACTGGAAAGCTATGTTCCCCATGATGCAGCGTGCAGCAATGTCAGCAGTACTGCAAAGCAGTGAGCCCAGGATTTTACTTTTTCTCCATGGTTCGCCGCCACAGAGTGGATCGTCATTTTCTTTAGTTTCATGCTTTGTAGATAGGTATATGTGGGTGAACTCTGTTTTGGATTCATTCCTAAAGAGATTCTAAATTTTTAGTTTGCTTGCAGCTATTGTGTCGAAAGGCTCGTGATATGTCAATGCCCATTTTGTGGAAATCCCAGTGTTTGGACATGACTACCGACACATGCATGCGTTAAGCCCATACAATGTCTGCGCAGCTGCATCCACGTTTGAAGCCACTGACATGATCCGGTGAAGTCGTCGATCTTGTCTCGCATGCGGCATAGGGTAACATTGGATAGGATTTTCTGTATGCTGTTAAGGAGCACAATGGGTTGCAGATTGGCTGGGGGTGGGGCAGGTGGCTTCTTGGGCTTGGGTAGCGCGATAAGGATGCCTTGGCCTACAGCGTCGATGGGAAAGTGGTGCATAAAAGGTGAATTGATTACGTGCGTGATCGGTTTTGAGATAATGTCACTTGCATATTTGAATGGTTCATTGCTCATGCCATCAGGTCCAGATGCACGTCCATTTTTCAGGGCTTTAAGTGCCTTCTCAGCCTCTGCTGTATTAATTGGTGTTACTAATGGCCTGGGGTCTCCTGAGAATGGGTGCAAGGGCTCATCATCATGGTCAGTAAACTGTTCCTTGAACCATTCTCGAATTGCCTTGGCTTTGCCCTGGTCAGTCCCGATAAAGTGTCCTTCAGAGTTGTGTACAGTTAGTGGTGGTGTGTAGTCAGCAACTCTCAGGTCTCGGGCTGCCCGAAACATTTTGTGACAGTCATCCGTGGCAGTGATTTCATCTGCTAGGGCATCTGCTTGTTGGATAGCAAGATCTTTTATGCGTTCGCTAATGTGGCGCAGAATGTTATTGCGTTCCTAGTGTAGTTTGGTGCGATCTTCACTTTGGCCACTTTGATAGATGCGCAGACATAACGCTTTCTGTTCTGCTGACAGTTTTCCTATGAGAGGGTCGTCAGTATACCTAATTATGTTGTTTTTTAGAACACCATGGTGCCAGTAGCTGATGATTCCATAGATATCAGTATTTTGGTTAGGGCTTCGTTTGGATCGGAGCTGACGTCGATGTTAGCTATCTGCTCCCCAAGGGCCTTTTTGTATGGCATTTGAGTGTCAGTGTCACTGATGAGCTTGGGTAAGTTGTAGGTGACTCTACCCTCTTGCCTGGTATGGCGCTTGTACATTGGGTAGAGCTGGTTCATATGGAGGCGTGTAATGACTGGCTTATGGTCAGAATTGAGGTCTGTGCCTCCATAGGAATGGGCATCCCGAAGTGGGGTTTTGCTGCTTTCTTGCATAGTATGAAATCTATTTGGTTGAAGACAGCTTTTGTAGCCTTAGAACCTTTAGGGGATTTGCGATCAGCAATGTGTCCAGTCCATGTTGTCCGGTGGTGTCATGGGTGTTTGAAAGCCGTATTTGTGGCAAATAGGCCATTGGAACTAAGGAATGCCACCAGTGCATCTCCATTGTTGTTGCGTGTGCCCTCTCCATACGATCCCATGCATGAGCCAAGTCCTGAACTTTTGTCCGCAATGCCGAGTTTACCCAGCTTGGAGTTGAACTCGCCACACACGAACAGTTGCCATCTAGCTGGGATAGTAATGGCGGAGCTCAGTTCTGCATAGAAGGAATCTAATATAGATGGATTCTCTTTGGCCCTTTCGGTAGTTGGCCCATATGCATTGACTATGCGACACTTGGTTGTGGTGCTCTTTCACATTGGTATAGCCAAGTCGATAAATGCAACACGATCACTGACGTATCCAAAACTAATGACATCGTCCAATACCCTTGGTCCGATTACGGAGCCTAATCCACGGTAAGTTGCCTGTTTTTGCTCCATGAGTACTAGCTTATGGCCTGTCTGAAGTTGCTGCTTTGAGTGTTTAGCAAATCAAGGTGTGGCGGATTGTCTGTTCGACCACTGGGGAAAACCAACATAGCTTTGTTCGCAACGAACAAGAATGCGAAGATGACGACGTACGTATCTCTGATTCCAGATCCAAGCGCTTGCACAACAGATGGGTTAGGTATCAGTTGGGAGGGAATGTATGCATACGCATTCCCACCAGCAATCCTGATTCCAAAAGTTCTTCAGAAAATCAGGCAGGAGGAGTGCCAAGTGTTTCTAATCGCTCCAAATTGGCCAAGCCGATCATGGTATATGGATCTGCTGGACCTTCTGGTCTGCAATCCAGTTCCTCTGCCTCTGATGGACAATGTTATTTTCCAGGGCAAGTCCCTTCACAACAACCCATCAATGTTCCAATTGACTGCATGGATGGTGTCAAGGAATCTAAAGTTAAGGAGGGCTTTTCTGAGCAAGCAGCCATGTTTATGGCAAAAGCCAGAAGGGGTCAACCTTCAGAGTATATAACTATAAAATTACTGGATTTGCAGAGTGGTGCTCAAACAGAGATCTTAATCCAATGGATGCATCTATTCTGGTGGTAGCCGATTTCCTCTGTCATCTGTATGATGCCTATAGCCTCAAGCCTAACTCTATTGCTGGCCACAAATCAGTTTTAATGTCAGTTATCCCTTGCTTGGTTGATAAGGGAAGTGACGAAGTCTGTTCATTGAACACTTTAATAAAAGGCATGGGTAATCTAAGATAGAGAAATCCACCAGCGATTCTGCCTTGGAGTTTATCCCTAGTGCTTCAAGTTCTAGCTTTATCCGCCGAGGTGGACCATTATGTGGTTACAGAGGAAGGCCTTAGGCTTCAACCTATGATTAATTTCACGGCTAAAAATCAGTCTTTGAAATATCCAGGTCAACCAATTATTTTACCAGCTTTGACTAGGTTTGATCCTAATTCAAAAGCATGGTGTCCAGTCCACGCATTAAACAGGTACAAACAATGTACACAGGAATGGCGGACGGACCATCCACATTATGGTTGTCTTATATTGAACCCCATGACAGGGCATCAAAAGACACTATATCTAGGTGGATTGTGGAATGTATTCAATTTTGCCACAAATCTGCCACTGGTAAACAAGTTGTCTTAACCAAGGCTTACTATGTCCATGGCGTAGTGGCATCCACCGCCCTGTTTAACGTGCCGGTGGATGACATTATGTCGGTAGCTCAGTGGCACTGTGAGTCATGTTTTACCGACCATTACCTCCATGACACCACTAATCCTCTTGCCTTATCGATATTCAAAAGATGATCAGGTGTATATATTGTAGATAAGTTGCACTTGCTGTCTTCAAATAGTACATTTTAATTGGGGAAACAACCGCATAATCGTGTATCATTTTTCCTTCACTGAAGTGGACTGGATGGATACAGCTTACATGCATACGGTCAGTACTGCCTTTTGTTGTTACATAATTTATTGTCACGATGTATTACCCTTTCTTAATGAGAATGTAATTCTACCTGTGTATTATATGGTTCATTTATTGAGAGTATACGAAAATGAAGTCTTTCGTATCATGTCCTGTAGTACTTAGCACCAGTATTTAGAGAGCGTATGGGACATTGAGGTCATAGCTTCTCCTTTCCCAAAAGGAGGGGGGTGGGGAGCGCATTTGACATATGGTCAATACTCTCACCATCGGTTGTGTTATCCGATGTTCAAATCCATGCTATTGTGTGTGTCACACAATTTCAGATGTTAGTGCTTCATGCGCAAAAAACGTGCAATGGATGAGCTGGTCTTTTGACCTCGCCTTCCTCCTGCCGAATTCACTTATGAATTCTGTCAATATCATAGAGTGTTATGGAGGTAAGTATATCTCCTGAAGTGAAATAAATGAAATCACAGATTCCTTTTTTCATGAGAGGGTAGTTATACTTATCTCCCTAACACGCTAACATGGACCCAGCCTTTCCGCCCCACAGAGGCTCGGTCTTCAGGCTTTTAGGGTGCATGTGTCAGCCAATAGCCAAGCTAAGGCAGTGTCAGTCTGCGCATGCGCGAGGTTGGGGCCGGCATCCGGTAGACTGTCTACCTGCCCAGTAAGGGCACCTTTCTTTTTTAATCTAGGGTTATTGAGTGACGGTTGAGATTTAGGAAATATCATAGAGTGTTAGGGAGGTAAGTATAACTACTCTCTCATGAAAAAAGAAATCTGTGATTTCGTTTAAACTGCATTCCTTGCAATATTCTCTGAAATCGTCTCTTTACCTGCAAATGGCTGTTGTCCAAGACCACTGCAGAAGCTGGTTTTGGCCGGCTTGACCATTAAAGGGTTAACTGTAGCGCTCTGTTGACTAGCACCAGCACTAACAATTAGCTAATGACCTGGGCATTCAGAAGTCACCACTGAGTTATATTCCTAGTTCAGTACCTTGCTAATTCAACTTTGTTCAAGCTAAAGTATTGTATGAGTGATTTAGCTGTTTTATAGTTTTTCTCTTAAGGGTCATTCTGAGGAAGGGGTAGGAAAACGGGACTATGCTCAATTAGCTTATTAGTAATCTCATTAGTTATAGAGTGACTGAAATCTTAAATGTTTCATCATGGCATCATGATAGTGAATATCTTTTGACATGCTTTCGCACATAAATGCTTAGTACACCAGTACCTGATGCAACACATTTATGTGCATATCCATGACCAGCATCAACAAAGTATACCATTAACCCCTTAATGGTCAAGCTGATCATACCCGACTTCTGCAGTGAGCTTGAGGAATGCCCATTTGCAGAACCAGAGAAGACCTATTTTTTGAAAATTTACCACTGAGATGACAGGCTTGTTAACCAGTGCTAAAGCAATCTCTTGGTCTGCAAATGGCTATTTTCTATGGCAAAATTGCAATTTTGCTGTCCAGACTAGACGTGGCCAATAAAGGGTTAAAGGTTCCTCCTATGAGGCTCATTGATGCTGCTGTAGTGTGTATGGTTAAGGCATTTTAGTTAATCTGTCTCTTGTTGTATTGTAACAGCCAGTATTACGATGACTGGGCATTTCTCAGAGACCAGGAGAGGAGCAGTATGCTGCCCATGATGTCCGCCGGTGAGTCTGTCATGCTCATACAATGGACCTTTCCAGTTTTAGTTATTCCCCGCCCATCACTAGCTATGCTCCACCTACACATCGCCGTGTTGGGATTGATCAATCCCAGAATACCATAACTATCAATTTCTTGAAAACTATACATTTCATGTAAGCTGTTGAATATTTTGTAACTAATTTGACTTGGTGCTGTTGCTCCCTATGGCAGCAACAGCACCCAGTCAAATTAGTTTCATAATATGTAACAGAATATTTATTAAATACTAAAGACATACAATTCGTGCAACAATGCATAGTCCGTCTACAAATATGCGTTCGTGACGTACTTACCTACATCATTCATGATGTCATTCATTATGATGTCATTCTAAATGTCACATAGTTGATTATGACATCATAGGATGGATGGACAAAGCGGAAAGGTCTATTCCCTAGAAGTAATCAACATCCGCTGGACAAAGCGCATCCTTAGGAGAGTGCATGTATTCATCCAGCTTGATGTACTTGCATTACTATGTTGTAACGCAATGATGCAATAACATTCCTTAGCCCTTTAATGCTCAAAATTATTCAAGAAAATTTCTATTTTCTCAGAGAAAATGTGCAGACCAAAAGATTATCTCTACTATCAAACCAATCATTCCAGGGGTGATTTTCATTTTCAAAAATAGTCCTCTTGTTCTGCAGATAGACATTCCTCAAGAATGCTACAGAATAATTTTCTGACCCCCCCCGTTGAGTGCTAAAGCGTAAGAAATTGTCAGTAATTTGTCTTGGCTGATGTTATTTTTCTAAACAGCTCTTGGTGTGCTGATAATCTAAAACATGAGTGCTTGTCTTGTACTCATTCTAGGGTATATGCAAGTGTGATATTTAATTACATTTTATTGTATGTAACTAAAACATGTTTGTCTTGATAACCCTTTGTTCGTCTCATGCACCAACACAACCAAGGGAAATAACTATTGATAATTCTTTTGTGTTTTGATTAGTTATGTCAGTGAAAAATTCTCAGAAATAGATTTCATTTCATTGCCTGTTTTATTTAGTAATCTGATTAACCCTTTAATGGTCAAGATTCGTTAAGCAAATCTGTGCTTATGGAATCCATATGCAGGCCAAGAAGTCTATTTTTTAAATCTCCATGGAATGACTGGCTCTGTTATTGAGCGAGTCAGTCCAGTGTTACAATTTCAAAAATAATCTAGTCTTGCTTGGCCTTCAATTAGGTATTCCTCATGGCCACTTCAGAGGACAGTTTTGGCCAGCATGACCATGAAGATGTTAAGGAGTTGGTAGATGTATGTGCAAGGATGTGAAAGGTCAGAACCACTAACATGATTACATAATGTGACCCACCACGTCATGGCCATACCAGTGCAGTCATGTCTTGTGTTATATTTTGGTGTGCGTCACTTTGATGTATTGCCCAGTGATGAAGCCACACTCCAAAACCATTCAGGTTTCTTTAGTTGCCTTGAACAGTTCAATGTTGATGCCGGCTGTAAAGTCACACATCTTCAAGCTTGATGTCAAGGTAATTTGGGAGATAGGTTCCAGATCTGAATACTCTTCTCTCTTTCCAAACTAAAATATATGGTTAGATGATATGTAATAACTAATCTCATTGTATATTTGATTTTCTTTAGTTGTTTAAGATGAATATATTGTTAATGTTTTCTTCAGGCCTTGGTTCAATACTATTTGCCATAAATATTGACAAGTCAGAGCTGAATACTATACGTCAGCCACCTGTTAATGTCTCTGCTGGTGTTGCTGGTGCAGGACGTATGAATCAGGAACCGGCGCCAGTGATAGCAGGAGAATCAGTTGTTGGTAAGCTGACAATGAACTGTAGTCTTATTCTTCATTCAAATATTTTCTAACCTGTCATAAGTGACCGTTACTCTTTTCATACAACATACCATCTATCTCTGATGAGAAAGGGGCATCATTGCATAATTTAGCAGAAACATGGTGTGTTATTATATAAGCTGGCATTGCATGCTAACGACTTCAATGTACTATAGTGGCAACTACTGCAGTCGTCTCAGAAATGACAACAAATTAACAGAGTGACACAAACAACCAACAAACTGACTAATACGAGTTGTGAACTGCAACCAGTAATTGTAGCATTTCTTTTCCGTTTACAGGGCATTTAGAGAAAGCTTTACTCTAAGGCCTTGCAAAAAATGTTAATCTTTTCTGATTTAATATATTAGTCATCTATCAAGAATGAGGCTGTGCCCGTTAGACTGATTGGGGTTTGACTAAAGTTCTATGTATTTCAAGCTGTTCGATGGTGAGACCAATAGAGTAAAGCGTTATTAGAATTACTGGTTTTCTCAACTTCTATGATAGCACACTGTGTTTCTGCCTAAGTTGGTGACAATATCTCTTCATACTTAGTCTGAGCCTTGTTGACACAATCACTGCTTTGAATTGGATTCAAGTCATTAATAACTTCAATTCTTGTTCGGGAACATTACTTCTTTAGCAGACACATATATCAGAGCGAATAATTAATTGTCACAGAAAATAAGCGGTCACAAACAGTGCTAATTATAATCTTCTGACTCATACTTTATGTTCACTGTTTACAGAAAGGCGAAAAGAACGAAAAAAGAAGAAAAAAGCTGCCAATATAGTGAACTTTGGTGAGGATGAAGATGGTGCATATAGTTCATCTCCAGCATCATTAGTCAGTCCTGCTTTAAGTGCTACAGACTTCTACACTTCACAGCACTTCACCTTTAATGAAGAGGACACACCCACTCCCAGTACCAGTGGAATGACAGGGTTACCCACACATAGACCTGCCATGTCTCCAACTGATGGTCATACAAATAAACAGGGAGTTTCATCAACCACAGTTTCAACTGAGTTCTCTGAAGAAAACAATGCTGAAATAAACATTCAAGTACAAACCATTCCTAAGCATCGTGATATTGAGATGAATACTCTCAACAATACTCAATTAGATATGTATGTAGATAACTCCAGAGTAAAAAATAACATTAACTCTTGTGATCAGAATAATACAACAAGTGCTGTGAATGAGAATCGGTTGCAAACTGGGTTATCTGAGATAGATACAGCTGTTTCTATGGTAACTAAGGTCAGTAGTAGTCCATTGCCCTTAGAGCTTAGTCCATCATGGCAGCAGGATTCCTCGTCTATCCTCAGTCGCAGTCCAAGATTTGCTGAGCCAGATCATCAGAGCATCAACTCTGGACGTTCGATGGACAAGACACTGTCGAGTCAGGATTCTATCAGTTCAGCTGATGTGGATATGCAGACTAATGGGTAAGTACCAGCAAGTACTGTGATACTACTCTCTAAATAAGACTGATATGAAGACTAATGGTTAAGTACCTATAACTACTGTGATACTACTAGTTAAAAAAGACTGTTCAAATATGTTCTTATTCGAGAAATTGTCCCTAACATTCATTTTAAAACAAACAGATAGGTAACCTGTTGAAAATTTAGCAATTAATTTGTTTAGTTTGTGCTGAAACTCCTTCCACTTGATTTAATTCTATAATATTCAATATGATCTCTCCTGCATTGTAAATTCTGCACTCGTGGGATTAAAATGTTTACAGGTTTTATATCTTTTCTGGTCAAGCTGGCCAAAAACAGCTTCTGCAGTAGTCTTGAGAAATGTCCTTTGCAGACCAAGAGAATACTATTGGTGAAGATTTATCACTGGAATGACAGGTAGTCTTCCAGTTGTGAATTTTCAAAAACAATCTCTTGACCTACCTACAAATGGACATTTTTTACTCAGACAAAGCGAAGCATGAAAGGGTTACTGTATTGTAAACTGTCTTTTAAAACGATGCTGTTACAATGTGTTTATATTGCCTTTGTTTATTTATGTAACATGATCTATCATCTCATTGTAGAATACTATAGGCATTATTTGTAATCAACTTCTGTATTCTCAACCACCATAGTTCTATTTAGTAATTCAACATGAAATCGCAAGCTCTAATTCACCTGTCCAGCGTATCCATCCATCACCTGACCGTGTATAATGTCATAATCAGCTTAGCATGTGTATGATGACGTCACAATCATTACGTCGCAAAGGGTTCCATATAGACTATCATCAAATCTCAGATAGTCCGACACGTTGTATGAGTTGTATGTCTTTGTAATTCTTTGCTATTTAATAAACATGCTGTTGAATAATTTGAAACTAATTTGACTGGGCGCTGTAGCTGCCTTAGGCAGCAACAGCACCCAGTCAAATTAGTTTCAAAATATTCAACAGCTTACCTGTGTAGTTTTTTGGAAATTGATAGTCAGGGTGTTCAGAGATTGATCGATCCCAACTCGAGCGACCATGAGCAACATGTGGGTGGAGCTTAGCTAGAGATGGGCGGGTCATAGCTAAAACTGGAAAGGTCCATTGTGTCCCAATGTGTGGTAAATGAATATGCTTAATGAATGTGCCAGTATTTCTTACATTACAGTGTATATTGTATTTGTAAATCCTTGATAGGGAGGCAGACGAGGTGTTGACACCAGTGTCTCCTACAGGCCTAGTGCTAGATGGCACACAATTGCTTGTGGATAGGAATAGGACTCGAACCACTTCAGGTAAATATTGGCGATAATGGAATGGAGAGCTCGAGATCCGTTTCTAGCTATGCCCCGCCCATTTCTAGCTAAGCTCCACCCCCTTTATACATGTATTAGAATCAATTTATTTAATTTGAAGTTTGAACCCTGATTTACCAGAATCCCAATATCCACATGTTCAAGGTAACTATGCAGGAAAGCTGTTGACTATTTGACACTCATTTGATTTGGTGCTTTTGCTGCTTATGGCAGTACCAGCTCCCAGTCAAATTAGTTTCAAAATATTCAGCAGATCATTTGTTGAATTGTAAACCCATCAAAGACATACAATTTGTACACTTGACTCACTTTTCGATATTCATGATGGAGCTAGATACATCATTATGATTGTCATGTCATCTAGCGAATGATGTAATTGATTATGATGTGAGATAATTGAGTGACAGATTGGATCCATTCATTAACAATTTTCTTCAATTCTTAAGAAGTTTACTTAGCAGCTTAAAATTGTGAGCTTCTTCTTGGTTGTCCCTTTAATTGTCATGCCAGTCAAAACTGGGCTCTCTAGTGGTCTTGAGGATCGTCCATTTGCAGATCAAGAAAAGACTACTTTTGAAAATTAACCACTGGAATAATGGTCTCAATAACAGAAGCAATCATTCAAGTGGTAAATCCTTACAAAAATAGCGTTCATGGCCTACAAATGGACATTCATTAAAGACAAATTGCAATTTTCTTGACCAAAGCTAATTTACATTTATTCAACTGTTTCATATGCTCCAAATTGCCCTCCAATTGAAGGTATTTAAGAATTTTGATTACCGGTTTGAAATCTGGTGGTTTATTTGGTTATCAATAATAATTTACATTTCTCTAATTTGACCAGAATTTAGAAAAGCATCATGTGCCTCATAAGTTTGAATGAATGTTTAATATTATAATGCTAATTAGTCACGTTATTTTGTAATGAGATAACTTTTAGAAATATCCATTTCCAATTGTGACTCACAGCTAGTATGTGTCGTTCTGCCTGTATGTGATTAAGACTTGACATTTATGACAAAGCTGCATGATTAGTCACAACTATAGTGTGTCTCATTTGTTTTATCTCGCTATTAGAAATATCAGTATTTCACATCAAGAGTATACTTACCTCCCTAATACTTTTGATATTGCTAAATATCGGCGTTCACTCAATAAACACTCAGAATAAAAACAGTTAGGTGCCCCTACTGGGCAGGTAGACAGAGGGTAGTCTGGCGGATGCTAGCCCCACCACCGCGCATGCGCCGACTACTACTTCCTCTTTGCTAATTTATTGGCAGAGAGAACACATGCTTTTGTGCTTTTTTCAAAAGTTTCACTGTTTCAACGCGTTTATAGTCTTAGAAGTGTAAAAGGGAAGAATATATTAGACCTGGATATGTCGGATAAAGTGGCTTCGCCGGAGGATGGCGCAGAATCTTTATATCAGGTGATTTCTAATATATTCTAGCGAGTTTGCCCCGGTGTAATGTGTTTCCGGGACTCACGTTTACCGTGATAAGCCCCTGTTTTAGTGATTTTATTTCAACATGGTACTATATAAGACTAATCTCTCTCTGTGTTTATGTCCACAGGTCTCTGGGAGGATATGTAATGGACATCACAGCATCTGAGGGTTTGTTTCTCTCCACCAAGGTTCCATTTCCTACTAATACTGTTAGGTTATCTAACCAAGAATCTATGTCCAGTGAGTCGGAGGCCTAGTATAAAGGTCTTCTCACTTTGCCCTCGAGGCGTACAGTTGGTGGAGTGCTCCAGTTCATCATGTTGGATGGTTTGTCTATACAAAGTGTCAGGTATTTAAGTTATGATATGAGATGAGGTTCATTATTTAAGAAAATTAACTGTTATTGCCAGTGTTATCATTGTGTATCTGATGGTTGTGTAGTCTGAATAACCGTTCTAAGATGTTCAGGTTATGTATACAATTCGTCCGCATGCCTAGTTGTTGGTCCGGATCGATTGATTTCTGTCATGGGATCATGACATCATAATCAACCTTGCGATTATTAACAATTAAAGTTTTGTGCAACGCTGGTTTTAGTCAATTATTGATCTTTATGATCGTTCTCTCTCTTTTAGTTTGGTTTTGAGTTTCTAACCTTACTAGTTTGCTCATTGTCCTCGTCCTTGTCCTGTTTCAGAGACCGACCTGGTTGTCCGTCCTGTGGACGTTTCTTGAAAGATCGTTTTGTGCCTCACCTTTGCTTTGGTTGTAGTCCCTGTGGGCCATTGCTTAAGTGTGAGGTATGCAAGCATTGGGGGGGTCGACTTAATGTCTGACTTTCTGTGTTTGCAGGCGAAGGACAAGGTAGTGGAGGAGGAGAGGAAGTCGAAGAGAGAGGATGTGAAGGGTAAGAGGAAGGCCTCGTCCGTGGACATGGAGGCCTTCCGGACCGAGATGGTGGGAGAGATGAAGAGGACGATAAAGGATTTGGTTCCAGAGTTGCTACGTGGCATGCTTCCTGGTCCAAATCCTTTGTCGTCCTCGGCGTCTGCTTCCGAGCAGGTAATCCCCGCCTCTGAATCACCTTTCCATAGGCCGGTTCCGTTGTTCGATGATTCAGAGGTGGCCCCATTAGTGGGGGTGATCCACGACCCTGGCAGCAGGCTTGGTGCCGCGCTGAGGGGTCGTGGACGGCTGTTCTCTTTGCTGACCCGGAGTCTAATCTTTCTGGCCAGGAGGAAGTGGATTACCTGTTAGGGTCGCCGTCTGGGGACGTGACCATGGATTATGACGTCTGTGCACCCCTCGCGGGGAATACAGGCGACATATTCCATGGCTCTAC
Organism: Chaetoderma sp. LZ-2023a; assembly: GCA_034401795.1. Taxonomy (NCBI): domain Eukaryota; kingdom Metazoa; phylum Mollusca; class Caudofoveata; order Chaetodermatida; family Chaetodermatidae; genus Chaetoderma; species Chaetoderma sp. LZ-2023a. Next base: position 4,456,760 of record CM067372.1, read on the forward strand.
TCATGCAGGAGTAGAGTTCACGGCGCAGAAGGTGGCCCTGGCCGATGCTGATGGCCAGCTATACCGCATACCTCGGCTTGCCGAGAGTATCGCTGGTACTGGCCGGGGCCGTGGTGGGGCGGTATCTGCCCCTGTCTTGTAGAGCGCTTGCAGCTAGCCACGGAAGAGGATTGGTCGGACGCTTGCCAGTGGCTGGTATGTGTTCAGCCAGATCTGCCCGTGGAGCAGTCGGCTAGCCAGCGTGACCACAGGCCGTGGTTAGCTGGTAAGGCTACTGCTACCGCCATGCCATCTCTGCCGCTGGCAGAGCATGTCGTTGACATGTTCGAGGCGGCGGAGACGTCCATCAAGGCGAATGGGCGTCTCGCGAAGGCCCCTTGCGAGGTGGCCAGGCATTGCCGCATCGTGCCCCTGGATTACCAGAGGTACGGTGTGGTACCCAAGCCGAGCGTGGATGACCGCGCGGCGTTGGGTGAAGATGCGCGGCCAGCCTCCCGTTCTGACACGGGAGTCTTGTGTTCGAACGCGTTGCGTTCGGCTAATGCCGCGTTGCGTGATGCGGAGGAGAGTGGGAGAGCTTCGATTGCCGCTCTGTCCCACGTCTCCCAGCTGTTACAGGGGGTAGTAACGGCATCCGCATCACGCCAGCCGAGCCCGGTCACAGTCCAGAGAGCCATCCAGGATGGTATCAACCTGTCTCTGGACTGTATGACTCGGGTGGTGACCAGGAGTGTGCGGGCGAGGCGCACGTTTGCCTTGGACAATCTGTGCCCGTCCCAGGATCTGTATAATAGGCTACTGCGTACGCCTATGACAGGTCCTGGTCTCTGGAGGTGAGGGATGCAGGCACCTCCAGGAGACAGTTACTCTGGTCAATAACCAGAGGGCGCTGCGCGAGCAGTTTGAAGTGCTCCGTCGGGAGCGCGTTCGCGCCGCACCCCCTGCGTATCATCCCCTGCAGGCTCGAGATGGAGGTGGCCAGGTCAGAGGCCACCCACCATCGCAGCGTCGGGCTAGGCCGCGTGCGATTCGGCCAGCAGTTAGGGGGGGGCGCAGGCTCCTCAGGCGCAGTCAGCCAGGCAGCCACCCGCGCACCGAGGTGCGCGCGTTGCTGGGCGTGGCGCGTGAGGATCTGGTCGTGGTAATCGTGCCTGATGGGCCGGTTACCGCGGTGAGAACCACTCTGGTGTTTCTGGCGAAGGAGACAGTGCCACTCTTGCGCTCCTTATGTCCACCTCTCTCCCTAGGTGGACCGGTGGGAGGCCGGCTGGCACAAGAGTGTGAACGGTTGACTCAGGACCGTTTAGTCTTGCAATGGCTTTCAGTCGGGTATCATCCCGATTGGTTGACAGGCCCACCCTCGCGACTGTCTCTAGTGCCAATCTGGACTCCAAATCCGAGAGATCCAGAGCAGAGGTTGTGTATCGAGGAGGAGATAAATTCCCTCATACTAAAAGGAGCTATTCAGCCGGCACAGAAGTGTCCGGGCTTCTATTCAACCGTGTTCTTAGTAACAAAAAACACCGGAGGGTGGAGACCAATTCTCAACCTCAAGCCGTTGAACAAGTTCATAGAGACGCCCAGTTTCAAGATGGAGACTGTGCGCTCGGTGTTGGCGGGGTTAGAGAGGGGAATGTGGACAGCTTTGATAGATTTGAAGGATGCTTATTTCCACATTCCCATAGCGAGGAGTTTCCGTCGCTTCCTGAGATTTGCATTCCAGGGCAGACAGTGGGAATTCAGGGTGTTACCCTTCGGGATTTCAACCGCTCCTCGGGTTTTCACCCGTGTGGTTCTTGCGATCACAGCATACCTCTGCAGGAGAAGCATTGCAGTCCACACGTACATAGACGACTGGCTGTTAAAAGCACACACCCAGGAAAGGTTATCAACCAATCTAGAGATTGTTTTGAAAACTCTCACGGATTTGGGCTGGATAATAAATTTTCAAAAATCAGAGCTGACTCCATCCCAGAAGTTTGTTTACCTGGGGATGTTCTTCGATCTAGAGACAGGATATGTTTATCTTACTCAGGAGAGAGTTCAGAGACTCATCTCGGTAATTCAGTCAGTGTGCGACAGTCGTCATGTCCTGGCACGGGTTTACTTGAGAATGCTGGGGTTGATGGTTTCGTTGGAACCGGTCATTCCTCAGGCCGCCTTACGCAGGCGGCCGATCCAGTTGTTTCTCATGACACAATGGACCCAGAGTACAGGTTCGCTGGACTCGAACGTGTCAGTGTTGGCGCCTCTAATTCACAACCTGCAATGGTGGTTGAATACAGAGAATCTCTTGGTGGGGGTTTTGCTAACCCCTCCCCACCATCAGGTGACTGTGTATACAGATGCATCGATGGAGGGTTGGGGAGCTTGCCTGGAAGAGTCCACAATATCAGGGCTGTGGGATCTGGATCAGTCAAAGGAACATATCAATCTACTGGAATTACGAGCAGTAGTCCTGGGCCTGGAATATTTCTTACAGAAAGTTCAGGGCAAGATTGTTCTTATTCGTTCAGACAACTCAACAGTTGTGACTTACATAAATTGCCAGGGCGGAACGAAGTCGCCCAGTCTCTGTATGATGACATGGAGACTGCTTTGTTGGTGCCTGGATCACAGGATTACCTTGAAAGCAGTTCATATTCCGGGAAGGTTAAATCTGCTAGCAGACTCATTGAGCCGAAGGATGAGTGTTTTACCGACGGAATGGCAACTAAATCAATGTGTGGCGGATCGTCTGTTCGACCATTGGGGGAAACCCAACATCGATTTGTTCGCTACGAAGAAGAATGCGAAGATGACGACGTATGTCTCTCCGATTCCAGATCCAAGCGCTTTCGCAACAGATGCGTTAGCTATCAGCTGGGGGAGAATGTATGCATACGCATTCCGTCCAGCAATCCTGATTCCAAAAATTCTTCAGAAAATCAGACAAGAGGAATGCCAAGTGCTTCTGATCGCCCCGGATTGGCCAAGCCGATCATGGTATACGGATCTGCTGGACCTTCTGGTCTGCAATCCGGTTCCTCTGCCTCTGATGGACGACATTATCTTCCAGGGCAAGGCCCTTCACAACAATCCGTCAATGTTCTGATTGACTGCCTGGATGTTGTCAAGGAATCTAGAATTAAGGAGGGCTTTTCTGAGCATGCAGCCATGTTTATGGCCAAAGCCAGGAGGGGGTCAACCTCCAGAGCATATAATTATAAAATCAACAGATTTGCAGAGTGGCGCTCAAAAAGATGTATTGATCCAATGGATGATGCCTATAGCCTCAAGCCTAACTCTATTGCTGGTTATAAATCAGCTTTAATGACTGTTATCTCTTGCTTGGCTAATAGGGGGAGTGATGAAGTAAGTACATTAAATGTATTAATTAAAGGCATGGGCAATCTAAGACCAAGGAATCCCCCGGTGATTCCGTCTTGGAGTTTATCGCTAGTGCTTCAGGTGCTAGGTGATAAGCCTTTTGAACCACTTAGTTCCATTTCTATGAAACTGATAACTCTTAAAACTGTATTTTTAATTGCTGCGGCCTCGGCTAGGCGTAGGAGTGAAATTCATGCCTTATCAGCCGAGGAAGACCGTTTTGTGGTTACAGGGGAAGGCCTTAAGCTGCTACCTAGGATTAATTTCTTGGCTAAGAATCAGTCTGAAACCTTTTTTTTTGCCTGCTTTAGCTAGATATGATCCTAATTCTAAAGCATGGTGTCCCGTTCGGGCGCTACTTCGGTACAAACAGCGTACTTCGGAGTGGCGGACCGATCAGTCAGCGTTATGGTTGTCATATATTGAACCCCATGGCAGGGCGTCTAAGGACACCATTTCCAGGTGGATTGTAGAGTGTATCCAATTTTGTCATAAATCCGCCACTGGTAAGCAGGTTGACATGGCCAAGGCTCACAGTGTCCGCGGCGTGGTGACTTCCACTGCCCTATTTAATGGGGTCCCTGTGGATGACATTATGTCCGTTGCTCAGTGGCACTGTGAGTCAAGTTTTACAGACCATTATCTCCGTGACACCTCGAATCCTCTCGCCTTGTCGATTTTGAAAAAATAATCGCTTATATGATTTTTGAGGAGGGTTTCCTCATTGCTTATATACTTCACAATTAATTAATGGAAACAACCACTTTTTGGGACTGCATCAGCCTTCACCAATGGGAAGATGATGACAGCATCCAAGTTCAACAACGTCAGTCTTGTTCATGTGTTGTTCATTGTTGATTGTATTGTCACGTTACATCTTGTTATTAATATGGTGATGGTTTGTGTATTGATGTGGTTCATCAGTGAGAGTATACGAAAATGGAGCCTTTTCGTCTCTGTCCTATAGTACATGGCACTGGTACGTAGAGAGCGTATGGGACATTGAGGTCATTCAAGTCTTCCTCCCGGAAAGGGGGCGGGGGGAGAGCGCATATGACATTCGGTCATCTCTCCTCCATCGGTTGGTGTTAGCCAATGTTCTTCAAATCCTGACTGTGTTTCACACAGTTTCAGACGTTTAAGTGCCTTAAACGCGGAAAAGCGTATAGGGAAGAGCTGGTCTTTTGACCTCGCCTCCCTCCCGCCGAATTCCCTGTCGAATTCTGGCAATATCAAAAGTATTAGGGAGGTAAGTATACTCTTGATGTGAAATAAACAAAATCTAGGATTTCTTTTTTCACGGGAGAGAGTTGATACTTACCTCCCTAGATACGGACCCGGCCTCTCCACCCCACAGAGGCTCGGTCATCAGGCTCTTAATAGTTGCATGTGTGTCAGCCAATCAATTAGTCAGAGGAAGTAGTAGTCGGCGCATGCGTGGTGGTGGGGCTAGCATCCGCCGGACTACCCTCTGTCTACCTGCCCAGTAGGGGGCACCTAACTGTTTTTATTCTGAGTGTTTATTGAGTGAACGCCGATATTTAGCAATATCAAAAGTATTAGGGAGGTAAGTATCAACACTCTCGTGAAAAAAGAAATCCTAGATTTCGTTTATTTTATTATGATCGACTTCTGGGGCCGTATTCACGAAGAGGGCTTATGTCCTAGAAAAGGCATAAATAGGGTGTAAGCCCCCAAAGTATCATAAGTCGGTATGCACAATAAGGTCGTAGCTTACACCCATCCATAAAATATGGCATAACTTATGCCCTCCAACTACAAGGCGTAAGCCATTATTTACACCATTTTTGACGTGGTCTCAAATTTTAGTCGAATATCGGATATTACAAATTTTATAAATTGAATTTGCATTTAGCTGACCTTTGTAAATATTAAGTGTTATTTAGTGTGAAGACATAGCAGAAAAATATTTGAGCTGAATACTTTTGCGCTGAATGAAGCTGAAACAATTTGGTAAATATTGTAGAGCGATACGTCATTGCCTGGCAATGGCCGCGTGTGAATGACATGAATATTGTGCTGCGCTAAGTCAAGTTTTCCTAAAAAGGCTTCAGAATGCTATGGAAAAGTTGCAAGAATATAAAAATTACATGTTTTCGCAGCACTTAGTTTTTGTAATGACAAGCATATTACTAATGAATGGTTATATGCTAGGTTAGTCAGACTCAATAGAACGTCCGAATAAATATTATTTATTTATTTGTTAGTATTAAGGGTATGCACACATACTAAATCTTGAGTCGATGGTAACTTGCCTGTTATTCCATGTTGTAGTGAAGGCCACACATTTTTACAGCTGTTGACGCGTACGGTACTGCGTCAATAAGCGGCCTATATGTGACCAATGAATTCTGATCTACATGCATTGCAGCGACACATTTATTTATGCCCCTCTTTGTGAATACGGCATAATTATGAGGCATAACTCTAGGCACCTGGAGTAACTTACGGCCTCTTCAGGAATACGGCCCTGGGACTAATTTTTAATTTATTATCAATAGGTGAAAATGGATGTATATAATTTGCACTCTTTGATGGCCTCGTTCATAGTTTTCTAGCACCTAAGGTTCAAATGCATAGAACGTGTATGATAACGTATATGGCCATTAAGGGGAAGTAAGAGCTATAAAGATGTTTTGACAGCCTTCCAGAATCTGCTGCGGCACCCATTTTGACTTAAAACTATTTAGATCAATAGTAAACTATTTAAGCAGAATATTCTTCCTTATTGGGCAATTTTAATATACAAAGTCCTATCTATCTGATCCTATAGAATATTTGATGGCAAACCCTGGGTATAACCCTTGAAATTTTTCTGCTTGGTTGGAGCTGCCAACTGGGAATGATAATTATTACTTTTGACAGTTATAGGGTCGCAGTCAGAAGCTTTTACTCATAAAAGAACAAGATCAATCTGACAGAATTTCTTGAGAACATCAGTCAACAGTTAATTCTTATTGGAACCAATAATGAGATATTTTCCAGTAAAATATTTTGTATTATTTTGAGTTGTTTAGAGGAATTGTAGTGAAATGGCTTGTGAATTAAGCTATAGTTCATGCATATGTAGGCTCAAGAGCTTTTGTCACTTATGTGCTTTCTTAATCCTCTAACCCTTAAATTTGTTCAAGAAAATTTCTCAAAGAAAATGTCCATTTGCAGGCCAAGAGAAGACTGTTTTAGAAAGTTTACCACTGGAATGACTGGCTCGGTTATCAAGCCAGTCATTCCAGTGGTAAATTTTCAAAAATAGTCTTCTCTTGGTCTGCAAATGAACTTTTCTCAAGACCACTGTAGAGTCCATTTATGACTGATATGAGTGTTAAAGGGTTAAATTGATGGCTATGCTGTTGACTTTCTTCTGTAGTTGACTCTGGAGATCTCCCAAGCTATAGCAGTGAGGATGTGGAGCAGGCTGCCGTGGCACTGGCGATGGCACAGAAGGTCATTTCAAGGTCAGCTATCATGAGTTCTGGACAATTTTTCTCAGAATAAAATTACTGGTTAAATTCTGACATGATTTTAGCAACTTACACTAAGTTTCCCGCGAGATTGTCAATATTGTGTTGACTAAGATTGTCTTGTATGTTTTGTGTATTATTTTGCATGTATACACACGTGGATGATTCTAGGACCCTAGGTTTTTGAGATGTGTAGTGACAATGGCATCAAATCATTTGTGCTCATACAGTACCAGATTATAAATTTGTTAACCATTTAACCCTTAAATTTGTTCAAGAAAATTCAAATTTTCCGAAGAAAATTTTAATTTGCAGAACAATAGACGCCTATCTTTGAAAATTTACCACTGGAATAACAAAATTTGTTAACCATTTAACCCTTAAATTTGTTCAAGAAAATTCAAATTTTCCGAAGAAAATTTTAATTTGCAGAACAATAGAAGACTATCTTTGAAAATTTACCACTGGAATAACAAAGTCGGTTATCAGCCAGTCATTCCAGTCGTACATTTTTAAAGAATATTCTTTATCTGCAAATGGACATATTTCAAGACCAGTGCAGAAAGAGTTTTTGGATAGCTTGGATCATTCAAGGGTTAAGCATGGTTCATTGTTATCATGGAAGATGCATACATTGATTGAATTCAGAATGTGTTTTTCAAGGCACATACAATTTCTTGGTTTTAGTAAATTTGCTTAACAATGGTTAGTTTCTGCTCATTTGACCATTTGTAGCTAAAAAGTCTGAAAATTGAATCCTTGAAAATGTTTTAACAAAGCCCTGAAAACGGCTTGTATTTGTACTTTGCTTGAGGCAATGAACACATTTAACCCTTTCAATGACAAATCCCTCAAAATGTACATTCTTTATGATTTATAGTATATTATGTTGAATATTTTAAAATTAATATGCTAAAGTCATTGCTGGTTAATGGCATCCAATCATATTAATTTCAAAATATTCAACAACTTTCCTGATTGTTTGCCCTGAGATTGAGGTATGGGGAATTTATCTGTGAAAACATTAATGAAAAGATCGATTCTTGCTTTCTTGCAGAGTTTAGGAACTAATGTTTCTTACCTTGCCAAGTCAGCTATGGTATGTATGTCATTATTATGACCTTATAGCAAAATATTGTTTAGGAACCTGGCTAAGAGATGTTATTGTTCATTTTAAAAATTACCATTTATTGTTATAGACAATTAAAAAAAAAGAGTGATCATGGTTGATGGAACTGAATAATTCCAGCTGAAAATTCCCCATCAAGAATGTGAAATATAATGCTGATAAATTTTGAACAGAAGCATATGATATATTGCAATTGTGTATCTGATTTAGCAACATTCATTTGTAACAACCTGTTTTATTACATTTCAGTCCAAATGAAGCAATACAAATAAATGGTCCATTCATAACAGCAGAAAAAGGCGATACGGATAACAGTGAGTATGGAGACAGACTATGTGGACCATTAGCACTTTCCGAAAGTGGGGTGGTGGGGTTGGGGGTGTATGGGGGTGGGGAGAGAGCCTAATGTAAACATTGTATCAATCATATGGGTAACAAGCAAACCAAATCCCCCCCCCCCCCCACACACGTCCACCCTGCCCCATGGTGGTGGAGTGAGGGTAGCACCTAATAAAAATGTTATATTGTGGTCTGAAATTATATCGGTAACTCATACAACAAATTTGATTGAATATCACCAAACAGTTTCGGAGGTGATAGTCGGTGGACAGACGGATGGATGGACAGATGAACGGAGGTGATTGCAATATATGCTAGACAATTGTATATAAGAATTGATAACATGGTCATTTTAATACGTATATTATATTGAGGTACTTTGCCTGTTTTGTAATCAAAATGTTTTTTATTTTAAAATTTTATCTTTCATTCATGAAAATTATTCATTTATGATATTCATTTCCTCTTTAGAGCTACCAAGTGAAATCGAAGTTATCAATGTTAAGCCTTTGATGCTCGCAGATGGGAATTGACAGATTCTGTATAATGTAAGGAATATTCTTTTCAATTAGAATGTTTTGAAACAAATTTGACTAGGAGCTGCTGCTACCTATGGTGGCAACAGGTTCTATTCAAATTATTTTCAAATTATTCAACCGCTTTCCTGTATACCTATCTTGAAATTGAGACATTGGAATTTAAAGGGTGAAGTAGTTAATATATCAAACAATTTGATAAACTAATCTTCTCAGTCATTCAATCTTGTTGGAAAAGTAACAACTTATGTGCATTGTATTGTAATTAACTATTAATATGGGTGTGTCATTTCCAGATGTGTCTGATTTGAGACAAGCAGTGGTCGCAATGATGGTCAGAAAAGATGAGATGGAAGAACAAAACAGGTAATCAAGTACCTATTAAACATTCTCTAGTGAATAAGTGTCCTTATGGTCTTTATGTCCTTATCACATCAGAAGTGGGTGGAATCGCTACATATTTGTGCTCACGCTTGTCCTTATCCCATCAGAAGTGGGTGAAATCGGTACATATTTGTACTCACGCTTGTCCTTATCGCAACAGAAGTGGGTGGAATCGCTACATATTTGAGCTCACGCTTGTCATTATCCCATCAGAAGTGGGTGGAATCGCTACATATTTGTACTCACGCTTGTCCTTATTCCATCAGAAGTGGGCGAAATCTCTACATAATTGTGTTCATACTTATCCTTATCCTATCAGAAGTGGGTGGAATCGCTACATATTTGTGTTCATGCTTGTCCTTATCCTATCAGAAGTGGGTGGAATCGCTACATATTTGTGCTCACGCTTGTCCTTATCCCATCAGAAGTGTGTGGAATCACTAGATATTTGTGCTCACACCTGTCCTTATCACATCAGAAGTGGGTGGAATCGCTACATCTTTGAGCTCATGCTTGTCTACAACTTTCAACTCTTTAATGGTCAAAATTGATAAAGAAAGTAAGAGATAGTGATTGTCGATTTGCAGGCCAAGAGAAAACTATTTCCAAAACTTTCATTGGAATAACTTTCTCTGTTATCGAACCAGGAATTCCAGTGATAAGTGCTCAAAAATAGTCTTCTCTTCGCCTACAAATGAACATTCCTCAAGATGACTGCAGAAGCCATTTTTTGGTTTCATTTGTTAATATTCTGTCATGACTGTCACTTTAATTGCAATAGCTTTTCTATAAGTTCAGCAAAATAACGATGATGCATATATTGGCAGGAAAGCCGTGTACAGTGCATATCTGTGGCGCATCTCATGGTCTAATGGACATGAAAATAGGGCACTTTTCTGGCGACCAAACTTGGAATGATTATTAATCCCTTCAAAAATAAAGTTCAAAGGGATATACGAATGTCCCTGTTCGTATGTATGTACATATTTAGAAATTATCCATTGATGTGCCGTTAAACCTAGCAGATTTCAATCAAATTCAGAATATAACTTAATGATATAAAGGTGGAGGTCAACTTCGTGTTCCATTAGTTTTCTTTAATATTTGCAAGAGTTATTGCCCTTGAAATATAAGAACTTCATACCTTGTGATAGACTGAATGGATTTGAACTGAATTTGGAATATATCTTAATACTAGGGAGGCACAGGTCAAGTTCATGTTTCTTTAGGTTCCATCAATATTTAGCGGAGTTATCCCCCTTGAAAAATATAAACGTTTATTTGAGTTTCCAGACAATAATGTAGAGTAAACTGATTCGAATCCAATTTGGAAGATAGCTTAATACTACCGAGGTGGATGTCAAGTTCATGTTTCATGATTTTTCGTTAATATTTGGTGTTGTTATCATCCTTTGAAATATACAAACTTTGTGAGGACGTATATCCGGTATATGGCGCAGGCAAATGAATTGCCCAGATTCCTTACATCTCATTTCACTAAAAGCGGGAATCGAGAGGATTTGTATTGCTTGCAATGCCTTGTTTATGGTGTATTGTGAGGGAAAGGAATAGAATGTTTCATCGTCAATCTGCAGTGCCTGTGAATAATGGTAAATGCTTTCTACTGTGCATCTTCTCTCACTTTTTGTGGAAATACAGTAACATATTTTGCCAAACTGTTGATCCAATGTGCACAGGAATATAATTTATGTGATGTTATGTTGGTAGGAAACTGGCGGCCATGTTTGAACAGGAGATGGATGTCTCCTCAACATTGCGTGCATCCATTGAGGAACTGAAATTAGTACATGCTTCCAAATCTGAGAAAGACCATGCCAAGCTGCAGGCATTACAGAAGTATGAAGTGACCAGAAACGCCTTGTCTGCATGCAATCACACACACGCACATGCACACGCCTCACACGCACGCACGCACGCACGCACGCACGCACGCACGCACGCACGCACGCACGCACGCACGCACGCACGCACGCACGCACGCACGCACGCACGCACGCACACAGAGGCACATTCTCGACACAACTTTCTTCAGGGATAGTTTGGCAGTATGAGTCACATCAGTTGGAGTATATTGTTGGTGGTGTGTTAGAGGCTTAGCCTGTCAGGATGATGGTGTATGTGCATGCGTGTGTTTGTGCATTTGTGCATAGATGTGTGTGTGTGCGTGTGTGTGTGTGCGTGCATGTGTGCATGCATGCATGTGTATTTTCACTTCAAGAGAGATACTTACCTCCCTAACACTATGATATTTCCTAAATATTGACCTTCACTCAATAACCCCAGATTAAAAAAGATAGGTGCCCTTACTGGTCAGGTAGACAGGTGATAGTCAGCCAGATGTCGGCCCCACCCTCACGCACGTGCAGACTGTCACTGCCTCTGTCTTGACTATTGGGCTGAACCACATGCTTGGTTTTTTTTACTACTTGCTTAGTTTTTGCTCAATTTGCTATCTAAAGTTGTTGTAGAGTTTTGATTATCATGTCTGATCATCATATTCCATCTGAGGCCACTTCAGGACTGAGTTATCAGGTGATCTCTACTACAATTATGTTTTAATTACGTCTTAATTACGCAGGGTCATCTATTTCCATGATGTGGTATAGACGTTATAGGCACCAGAAAACTGGTAACTTTATTATCTAGCGCCATAAAATGCTAATCACTCTTTATGCTTGTGTCCACAGGCTCCTGTAAGGAGGTTTGTATGCATCTAAAGAGGTCTGTCTCCACTTTTTCCCTATAAATGTTAGGAAAAAAGACTGCCCAGGGTGATATAGGCTCCCTTAAGAGAGGGCTTGTCATTCTGCCCTCTGGTCCCAACCTTCCCTTTATAAGTAAGTGAGTGGTGATGAAGAGTGGTGGTCTGGTGGAGCTTCCGAGAGCAGGATGTGGTGGTATGCTTTTGCTAAAGACGCAGGTACTCTAGTTATGCTTTATGGCACTGTAAAATATTTGAAAATATTTGTGATTATTTGCTGCCAATATTTTCCAGTGATACTGTTTATCTGTATCATTATCATGGGCTATTACTGTGTGCATTTACTGTTTAGTATGCTCTTGTATTTATACAATTCATCTTACACCTGGATGTTGTTCGTCTGTTTCTATTTATGGATATTATGATGTCATAATCAACATTATTATTATTATTATTATTATTATTATTATTATTATTATTATTATTATTATTAATATCCTCTGTGAGGCTGGTTGTTCATCTTTCTCACCATCCCCTGTTTAGGCCTATAGGTGAATTCTTTCTTCTTTATAAGTTATTTAATTTATTTAATTATAAAAGAATCTTTAACTCATTGTCAGTGTTTTGTCCCTTTTTTCAGAAGCCTTCTTGTGTCGGTTGTAACCGCTCTATCAAGCCCAAGTTTTCTCCTCACTTGTGTGTAAAATGTTCACCTTGCGGTCCATTATTAAAATGTAATGTCTGTAAACAGTGGGTGTGGGGGCGACTTATTCTCTGAATTCTTGTCATTACAGGTGAAGGATAAGGCGTCGGAGGAGGAGAAGTGTGCGAAGAAGAGTGTAAGGGGCAATGGTAAGAGAAAGGCCTCTGTTTCTTCAGAAATGGAGTCTTTCAGGTTGGAAATGATGGGGGAGATGAAAAACACGATAAAAGATTTGGTACCAGCGCTGCTTCGTAGCATGCTCCCTTCATCTGCCTCCAAGAAGAAAATCCCGACTGCTGATTCTAGTGTCCGTCGTGGTCCATGGTCCGAAAATGTTTCAGAATCAGTGATGGCTTCAGTAGATTTTGGAAGGCCGGCCACCATGCCAATAGATCCTGGATCAGGTATAAATGATCATGGCAGCAGGCTTGCCGTGCCGTTAGATCTTGGACTGGGGCCACTGGACACAGGCTCGCGCCTAGAGTGTCCACGCCCGAAAGGTACTGCCACCTCTTACGGTATCTTCCCTGGCCAGCCCGGGTTAGCTCTCTTTGCTAGCCCAGAGGCAGTGTATGATGGCCAGGAGGAAGAGGATTTTCTGCTGGGTTCACCCGTTGAAGCCGTGGCCATGGAAACAGATGATCGTGCACCCCTAGCGGGGAGCATGGCCAATTTCTTTCCATGGAACTACTCCCGCAGTGGTAGCCGTCACGGCTCAAAGGGTGGCCCGTGTTGGAGCGGTCTGGGTTGGATGACCGCCGTTTCCGTATACCTCGGCTTGCCGAGGATATGATGATGGCTGGTGCGGGCCATGGTGTGGTGAATTACTCCCCGCATGCTTCCATGGCGCCGGCTGCTGGCTTTACAGCCGTGGCACAAGGCATGCCTGCTCTCTCGGGCCCACATGTTTTCCATGGCCTACCAGGAGTATCCATGCCTCCAGCCATGTTTACATCTGCGAGTGCTGTAGAGGATGACGAAGGCCCACGCCTTGTCGAGCACTCACAGATGGCCACAGAGGAGGACTGGCCTGACGCGTGCCAATGGCTGGTAAGCGTTAGGCCAGAGCTCTGTAGAACAGTCAACAAGCCAGCGGGACCAGCGCCCGTGGTTGGCTGGAAAGCCGGCAGTTACTATGCCATCTCTGCCGTTAGCAGAACATATAATTGATATGTTCAGTTCACAGCGGCAGAGACACCCATTAAGCCTAATGGATGGCTTATGAAGGCCCCCACGAGGTGGTGAGGCGGGGTTGTATCGTTGCTGGCCAATACCAGTCATACAGTACAGTGCCAAAGCCGAGCGCTGATGATCGCGCAGCGCTTGGCGAGGACACGTGGCCAGGCTCCAATTCTGACGCGGGAGCTCTGTGCTTGAGCACCCTGCGCTCAGCAAACATCGTGTGGCGCGATGTAGAGGAGAGCTCGAGAGCATCCATAGCGACGCTCTCGCATGTCTCACAGCTGTTACAGGGTGTAGTAACAGCATTTGCATCATGCCAAGCAAGCCCTGTCTCAGTTTAGAGAGCCATCCAAGATGGAATTAACCTGGCTCTGGACTGCATGACTAGGGCAGTGACTAGAAGTGTCAGGGCGAGACGCACATTTGCTCTAGATAATTTGTGTCCATCCCAGGATTTGTACAACAGGTTGCTGCGGACGCCTATGTCAGCTCCTGGTCTCTTTTGGGTGAGGGATGTAGACACCTCCAGGAGACAGTCACTCTAGTCAACAATCAGAGGGCACTACATGAACAATTTGAGGTGTTTCGTAGGGAGTACGTTCACGCAGCGGCCCCTGCGTACCGTCCACAGCAGGCCTGAGGTGGTGCTGGTCAGGTCAGAGGCCAGCTACCGGCGCAGCGTAGGCCACGGCCACGCTAGCACCGACCTGCAGTTGGGGGGGGGGGCTGCAGGCTCCTCAAGAGCACAGAGGTGCGCGAGGCGCGGGCCGAGGCGCGGGCGGTGCGAGCCATGGCGTGCGAGGCTCTGGTTGTGGTAATCTGTCTGATGGGCCGATTTCCACAAGAACCAATGTTAGAACCAGAGACAGTCCCACTCTTGCACTGCTTATGTCCACCTCTTGCTAGGTGGACGCATGGGAGGTCGATTGACCTTCCACAAGCAGTGGGAGCGGTTAACCCAGGACCATTTAGTCTTGCGATGGCTTTTAACCGGGTTCTAGCCCGACTGGCCGATAGGCCCACCATCGCACCTGTCTCTGGTTCCGATCTGGACTCAAATTCCAAGAGATCCAGATCAATGGTGTGTATAGAGGAAGAGATAAATTCCCACATGCAAAAAAGAGCAATTCAACCAGCACAAAATTGCCCGGGCTTCTATTCAACCGTGTTTCTACTGCCAAAGAGCACTGGAGGGTGGAGACCAATTCTCAACCTCAAGCCATTGAACAAGTTCATAGACACACCGTGTTTCATGTTGGAAACAGTCAAAATGGTGTTGGCGGGGTTGGAGAAGGGGATGTGGATGGCGTCAATAGAGGATGCTTATTTCCACATTCCAATTGCGAAGAGCTTTCGTCGGTACCTGAGATTCGCATTCCAGGGCCGATAGTGGGAATTCAAAGTTTTACCATTCAGAATTTCCTCGGTCCTTACCAGGGTGGTTCTTGCAATAACAGCATACCTCCACAGGAGAAGCATAGCAGCCCACACTTACATAGATGATTGGCTGTTAAAAGCACACAATCAGGAAAGTCTTGCAGCAAATCTGGAGATAGTTTTGAAAACTCTCACAGACTTAGGCTAGATAATAAACTTTCAGAAATCAGAACTGGCTCCATCCTAGAAGTTTGTTTACCTGGGAATGTTCTTCGATCTAGAGATAGGGTATTTTTATCCTACCCTGGAGAGAGTAGAAATACTCATCTCGGTAATACAGTCAGTGTGCAATAGTCGTCATGTACTGGCACGGGTTCACTTGAATGCTGTGGTTGATGGTTTCTCTGGAACCAGTCATTCCACAGGCAGCCCTCCGCAGGCAGTCTATCCAGTTATTTCTCATGACACAAGAGGACCTAGAGGACAGGTGTCAGTGTTGGAAGCTCCTATTCACCACCTTCAATGGTGGATGAAGAAAGATAATTTCCTGGCGGGTGTGGTGCTCACCCCATGCTCAAATAACGATGTACACAGATGCATCACTGGAGGGATGGAGGGGGGGCGAGGTGCTTTCCTGGAAGAAGCCACAGTATCAGGGCTTTGGAATCTGGCTCAGTCACAGGAATAAATCTAATGGAATTACAAGCAGTAGTTCTGGGCCTGGAACATTTCTTAAAGAAAGTTCAGGGCAAGATTGTTTTAGTTTGATCAGACAACTCAACAGTAGTGACTTACATAAACTGCCAGGGTGGAACGAAGTCGCCCAGTCTCTGTATGATGACTTGGAAACTGCTTTGCTGGTGTCTAGATCATATGATCACTTTGAAGGCAGTTCACATTCTGGGAAGGCTAAATCTGTTAGCAGACTCATTGAGCTGAAGAATGAGTGTTTTGCCCATGGAATGGCAACTAAATCAATGTGTGGCGGATCGTCTGTTCGTCCACTGGGGGAAACCCAACATAGATTTGTTCACAACGATCAAGAATGCGAAGATGACAACATACGTCTCTCCGATTCCAGATCCGATTGCTTACGCAACAGATGCATTAGCTATCAGTTGGGAGGGAATGTATACATACGCATTCCCACCAGCAATCCTGATTCCAAAAGTTCTTCAGAAAATCAGGCAGGAGGAGTGCCAATAGCTTCTGCTAAGCCGATCATGGTATACAGATCTGCTGGACCTTCTGGTCTGCAATCCGGTTCCTCTGCCTCTGATGGACAATATTATTTTCCAGGGCAAGTCCCTTCACAACAACCCGTCAGTGCTCCAATTGACTGCGTGGATGTTGTCAAGGAATCTAAAGTTAAGGAGGGCTTTTCTGAGCAAGAAGCCATGTTTATGGCAAAAGGCAGAAGGGGGTCAACCTCCGGAGCATATAAAATCAATAGATTTGCAGAAAGGTGCTCAATAATCCAATGGATGCATCTATTCAGGTAGTAGCCGATTTCCTCTCACCTGTATGATGCCTATAGCCTCAAGCTTAACTCTATTGCTGGCTACAAGTCAGTTTTTATGTCAGTTGTACCTTGCTTGGCTGATAAGGGAAGTGACGAAGTCTGTTCATTGAACACTAATAAAAGGCATGGGTAATCTAAGACCGAGAAATCCACCAGCGAGTTTATCTCTAGTACTTCAAGTGCTAGCAGATAAACCCTTTGAACCACTAAGTGCCATTTCTATGAAAATGTTGATACTTAAAACTGTATTTCCAATTGCGACAGCCTCTGCAAGATGGAGAAGCGAGATTCATGCTTTATCCGCCGAGGCAGACAGTTATGTGGTTACAGGGGAAGGCCTTAGGCTTCTACCTAGGATAAATTTCATGGCTAAGAACCAGTCTTTGAAATATCCAGGCCAACCAATTATTTTACCACCTTAGACTACGTTTGATCCTAATTCAAACGCATGGTGTCCAGTCTGCGCTTTAAACAGGTACAAACAATGTACACAGGAATTGCGGACGGACCCATCCTCGTTATGCTTGTCTTATGTTGAACCCCATGGCAGGGTGTCAATAGACACTATATCTAGGTGGATTGTGGAATGTATTCAATTTTGCCACAATCCGCCACTGGTAAACAAGTTGACTTAACCAAGGCTTACTGTGTCCATGGCGTTGTGGCGTCCACCGCCCTGTTTAATGGGGTGCCGGTGGATGACATTATGTCGGTAGCTCAGTGGCACTGTGAGTCAAGTTTTACCGACCATTACCTCTGTGACACCAGTAATCCTCTTGCCTTATCGATATTCAAAAGATGATCAGGTGTATATATTGTAGATAAGTTGCACTTGCTGTCCTCAGACAGCACATTTTAATTGTGGAAACAACCGCATATTGTGTATCTTTTTTCCACCACTGATCTGGACTGAATGGATACAGCTTACATGCATAAGGTCAGTACTGCCTTTTGTTGTTACATAATTTATTGTCACGATGTATTACCCTTATTTAACAAGAATGTAATGGTACCTGTGTGGTTCATTTATTGAGAGTATACGAAATGAAGTCTTTCATATCATGTCCTGTAGTACTTAGCACCAGTACTTAGAGAGCGTATGGGACATTGACGTCATAGCTTCTCCTTTCCCAAAAGGAGGGGGGAGCGCATTTGACATACACTCATTACTCTCACCATTGGTCGTGTTATCCGATGTTCAAATCATTGCCCGATTGTGTGTGTGTCACACAATTTCAGGTGTTAGTGCTTCATGAGCAAAAACGTGCAATGGATGAGCTGGTCTTTTGACCTCACTTCCCTCCCGCCAAATTATCTTATGAATTCTGGCAATATCATAGAGTGTTATGGAGGTAAGCATATCTCTTGAAGTGAACTAAACAAAATCACGGATTTCTTTTTTCACAAGAGAGTGGTTACACTTACCTCCCTAGCACAGACCCAGCCTCACCACCCCACAGAGGCTCAGTCTTCAGGCTTTTAAGTTGCATGTGTCAGCCAATAGTCAAGCTGAGGCAGTAACAGTCTGCGCATGCATGAAGTTGGGGGCCGGCATCCGACTGTCACCTGTCTACCTGCCCAATAAGGGCACCTATCTTTTTTAATCTGGGGTTATTGAGTGAAGGTTGATATTTAGGAAATATCATAGTGTTAGGGAGGTAAGTATAACCACTCTCTCGTGAAAAAAGAAATCCGTGATTTCGTTTAGTGTGCAGTGATGTCTGTGTGATGATAATGAAGGGGATATTAGATCTGCTAATTTTGTATTTTAATAAATTGTCAAGTTACTTATAATTTACCTATATGTATTGATATAGAGAAAATGAGCTGTTGAAGCACCAGTTGAAGAAGTATGTGAGTGCAGTGCAGATGTTACGAAATAAAGAAAACTTACAAGGGGAAGACACTCTGGATGTTCAGATTGATGCCCCACAGCCTACTATTCCACCGGCTAAAGATAACATTGACTATGGACACGAAGCGGCTGAATATGAGAAGAAACTGATACAGGTTAGTCCAACTACTACTTGAGTATATGCTTATTCATGCAACAAACGAGCTTTGTAATAACAGTTGGTGACAGAAAGTACTGATAAACATTTTAAAATGATGTTGCTTAAACCTTTTCACTTCAAGAGTATACTTACCTCCCTAATACTTTTGATATTGCTAAATATTCGCTTTCACTCAATAAACACTCAGATTAAAACAGTTAGGCGCCCCTAGTGGGCAGGGAGTCAGAGCGTAGTCTGGCGGATGCCAGCCCCACCACCGCGCATGCGCAGACTAGCACTTCCTCTTTGCTAGATTATTGGCAAAGAGAACACACATGTTTTTCAGTCAATAGCTTTTCTTGCTCTTTAACGTTTTTATTGGTGTTATTTTGGAAGTGATAAGACCTGTTTTGGATGGCGGGAGGATACACTTCGCCACCGGAGGACGTTGGACCTTTAAATCAGGTGACTTCTAGTAAAATTAGCGAGTTTTCTTCCCGGTGTATTGTGTTTCCGGGACTCGCGTTTACCGTGATAAGCGCCTTAGTTAGTTGGTTTAGGTCAACTCGGTGCTACCTAGGACTAATTTCTCTTTCTGTTTCTGTCCACAGGTCTGTATGACGCTAGGTTGTGACGTCACAGTTCCAGAGAATTAGTATTCTCTCCACCATGGTTCCATTTCCTACTAACACTGTTAGGTTATCTAACCAAATGGAAAATTATGCCCAGTGAGTTGGAGGCCTGATATAAAGGTCTTCTCACTTTGCCCTCTTGTTCCAATTCCTTCCCCTTGAGGTGGAGAGAGTTAAGAGGCGTGCAGATGGTGGAGTTTCCGGTTCGTCACGTTGGATGGTTTGTCTATACAAAGTGTCAGGTATCTAGTTATTGATAATGTGGTGATGTTAATTATTGTAAACAATCAAAGGGAGATAATTAACATTTTTGCCAGTAAAGAGTTATCTATATGTATCTGATGGTTGTGTAGTCAACTTATCCATTCAGCATACAATTCGTCTTTGCACTTGGATGTTTTGTTGGGATCGAATTTTTCCTGTCACGGGATTTATGACGTCATAATCAGCTGGCTATGTATTTATTAGCAATTCAAGCGCTAGGCTGGTTTTTGATGTATATTGATCTTTATGATCGTTTTCCTTCTCCTTGAGTTGGATTGAGTTTCTAAGCTTAACTAGTTGCTCATACTCCTTGTCCTTTGCCCTGTTTCAGGGACCGGGTTGCGCGTCCTGTGGACGTTTTATGCATGTCAAGTTCTGGCCGCATCTGTGTTTTAGATGTAGCCCTTGTGGTCCATTGATTAATTGTGACATATGTAAGCACTGGGGGGGCGAATTAATGTCCGAATTCTTGTGCTGCTTACAGGCGACGGACAAGGTGGTAGTGGAGGAGAAGAAGATGAAGCGGAAACGAGAGGTTGTAAGTGAGAAGGGTAAGGGGAAGGTCTCGTCCGCGGTGGATATGGAGACCTTTCGGACCGAGATGTTGGGAGAGATGAGGAGGACAATAAAAGATTTGGTTCCAGGGTTGCTTCGTGGCATGCTTCCTGGACCAGATCCTTTATTGTCCTCTTCATCGGCTTCGGAGCAGGTAATCCCCGCCTCTGGATCGATTTTCCTTAGTCCGCTTCCGTTGTCCGACGATTCAGAGGTGGCCCCATTAGAGGGGGCGTTCCACGGCCCTGGCAGCAGGCTTATTGCCGCGCCGATAGGGGACCGTGGACGGTTGTCGCTGGAACCCGCTGGCTGCTTATCAGTCCAGGGGTATCCGCACGCCGCGGTGGCCAGTACCTCCTATGGCACCGTTCCTGGTCAGCCCGGGTTAGCTCTCTTTGCTGACCCGGGGTCTAATCTTTCTGACCAGGGTGATGAGGATTACCTGCTGGGGTCGCCGTCTGACGACGCGGACATGGTTGAAGACGTTTGTGCACCCCTCGCGGGGAATACAGGCGCTTTTTTCCACGGTATTACTCACCCTGGAGTAAGGTCCGCGGTTCAGGTGGTGGCCCAGGGCGCTGCTGATGGCCAGCGGTACCGCATACCTCGGCTTGCCGAGAGTGTAGCTGGTGCTGGCCGGGCCCGTGGTAGGGCTATATATACCCCGCGCTCTACCGCGGTGCCTGCTCCTGGTCAAACCAGTGATATTCTCATGCCGGTGCTGTCAGGCCCGCATGTTTTCCCTGGCTTGCCAGGTGTATCAGCGTACCCGCCGTCTAGTACTGCTTGCGCTCAGGAGGAAGACGAAGGACCCCGTCTTGTAGAGCGCTCGCAGTTAGCCACGGAGGAGGATTGGTATGACGCTTGCCAGTGGTTGGTGAGCGTTAGGCCTGATCTGCCCGTGGAGCAGTCGGCTAGCCACCGTGTTCACACGCCGTGGTTAGCTGGGAAACCAACTGCTAACGCTATGCCTTCTCTGCCGCTGGCGGAGCATGTCGTTGACATGTTCAAGGCGGCGGAGGCGTCCATTAACACGAGTGGACGTCTCGCGAAGGCCCCTCGCGAGGTGGCCAAGCGTTGTCGCATCGTGCCCCTGGACTACCAGCGGTACGGTGTGGTACCCAAGCCCAGCGTGGATGACCGCGCGGCTTTGGGTCAGGATACGCGGCCAGGATCCCGTTCTGACGCGGGGGTCTTGTGCGCGAACGCGTTGCGTTCGGCGAATACCGCGTTGCGTGATGCGGAGGAGAGTGGGAGGGCTTCGATTGCCGCTCTGTCCCACGTCTCCCAGCTGTTACAGGGGGTAGTAACGGCATCCGCATCGCGCCAGCCAGGCCCGCTCGCGGTCCAGCGAACCATCCAGGATGGTATTAACCTGGCGCTGGACTGTATGACGCGGGCGGTGACCAGGAGTGTCAGGGCAAGACGCACATTTGCCCTGGACAATCTGTGCCCGTCTCAGGACCTGTATAATAGGCTACTCCGTACGCCTATGACGGGTCCTGGTCTTTTTGGAGGTGAGGGATGTCGCCACCTCCAGGAGACGGTCACCCTGGTGAATAACCAGAGGGCGCTGCGCGAACAGTTTGAGGTACTGCGTCGTGCTAACGTTCGCGCCGCGGCCCCTGCGTATCGTCCCCTGCAGGCTCGAGGTGGTGCTGGCCAAGTCAGAGGCCAGCCGCCGTCGCAGCGCCGGCCTCGGCCGCGTGCGATTCGGCCAGCAGTGAGGGGGGCGCAGGCTCCTCAGCCGCCGTCAGCCAGGCAGCCGCCCGTGCACCGAGGTGCGCGCGGGGCGGGGCGGGTCGCGCGAGGATCTGGGCGTGGTTATCGTTCCTGACAGGGCGCTTACCGCGGTAAGGACCACGCCGGTGTGTATGGCGACGGAGACAGTGCCGCTCTTGCATGCCTTGTGTCCACCGCGGTCCCTAGGTGGACCGGTGGGAGGCCGGCTAGCCGACCACATGCAAGAGTGGGAACGGTTAACTCAGGACCGTTTAGTCTTGCGATGGCTTTCCGTGGGGTATCATCCAGAGTGGATGACAGGCCCGCCGTCGCGACTGTCTCTGGTGCCAATCTGGACTCCCGTTCCGAGAGATCCAGATCAAAGGTTGTGTATCGAGGAGGAGATAAATTCCCTCGTACAAAAAGGAGCTATTCAGCCGGCACAAAGGTGTCCGGGCTTCTATTCAACCCTGTTCTTGGTAACAAAACGCACCGGTGGGTGGAGACCGATTCTCAACCTCAAGCCATTGAACAAGTTCATCGAGACGCCCAGTTTCAAGATGGAAACGGTGCGCTCGGTGTTGGCGGGGTTGGAGAGGGGGATGTGGACGGCGTCGATAGATTTGAAGGACGCTTATTTCCACATCCCCATCCACAGGAGTTTCTGTCGCTTCCTGAGATTTGCATTCCAGGGCAGACAGTGGGAATTCAGGGTGTTGCCCTTCGGAATTTCCACGGCTCCTCGGGTTTTCACCCGTGTGGTTCTTGCGATCACAGCATACCTCCGCAGGAGAAGCATAGCAGTCCACACGTACATAGACGACTGGCTGTTGAAAGCGCACACCCGGGAAAGTTTGTCCGCCAATCTGGAGATTGTTTTGAAAATTCTCACAGACTTGGGCTGGATGATCAATTTCCCAAAATCAGAGCTGACTCCATCCCAGAAGTTTGTTTACCTGGGGATGTTCTTCGATCTGGAGACAGGATATGTTTATCCTACTCAGGAGAGGGTTCAAATACTCATCTCGTTGATTCAGTCAGTGTGCGACAGTCGTCATGTCCTGGCACGGGTTTACTTGAGAATGCTGGGGTTGATGGTTTCGTTGGAACCAGTCATTCCTCAGGCCGCCTTACGCAGGCGGCCGATCCAGTTGTTTCTCATGACACAATGGACCCAGAGTACAGGTTCGCTGGACTCGAATGTGTCAGTGTTGGCGCCTCTGATTCACCACCTGCAATGGTGGTTGAATACAGAGAATCTCTTACCGGGGGTTTTGCTAACCCCTCCCCACCCTCAGGTGACTGTGTATACAGATGCATCGATGGAGGGCTGGGGAGCTTGCCTGGAAGAATCCACGATATCAGGGCTTTGGAATCTGGAACATTCACAGGAACATATAAATCTACTGGAGCTAAGAGCAGTAGTCCTGGGCCTGGAACATTTCTTACAGAAAGTTCAGGGCAAGATTGTTCTTATTCGTTCAGACAACTCAACAGTTGTGACTTACATAAACCGCCAGGGCGGAACGAAGTCGCCCAGTCTCTGTATGATGACATGGAAACTGCTATGTTGGTGTCTGGATCACCAGATTACCTTGAAAGCAGTTCATATTCCGGGAAGGTTAAACCTGCTTGCAGACTCAT
The DNA here is from genome assembly GCA_034401795.1 of Chaetoderma sp. LZ-2023a. Lineage (NCBI taxonomy): Eukaryota > Metazoa > Mollusca > Caudofoveata > Chaetodermatida > Chaetodermatidae > Chaetoderma > Chaetoderma sp. LZ-2023a. The sequence goes on from CM067372.1 coordinate 4,480,316, forward strand.
TGAGCCGAAGGATGAGTGTTTTACCCACGGAATGGCAACTAAATCAATGTGTGGCGGATCGTCTGTTCGACCATTGGGGGAAACCCAACATCGATTTGTTCGCAACGAAGGAGAATGCGAAGATGACGACGTACGTCTCTCCGATTCCGGATCCAAGCGCTTTCGCAACAGATGCGTTAGCTATCAGCTGGGGGAGAATGTATGCATACGCATTCCCTCCAGCAATCCTGATTCCAAAAATTCTTCAGAAAATCAGACAAGAGGAATGCCAAGTGCTTCTGATCGCCCCGGATTGGCCAAGCCGATCATGGTATACGGATCTGCTGGACCTTCTGGTCTGCAATCCGGTTCCTCTGCCTCTGATGGACGATATTATCTTCCAGGGCAAGGCCCTTCACAACAATCCGTCAATGTTCAGATTGACTGCGTGGATGTTGTCAAGGAATCTAGAATTAAGGAGGGCTTTTCTGAGCAAGCAGCCATGTTTATGGCCAAAGCCAGGAGGGGGTCAACCTCCAGAGCATATAATTATAAAATCAACAGATTTGCAGAATGGTGCTCAAAAAGATGTATTGATCCAATGGATTCATCTATTCAAGTAGTAGCTGATTTCCTCTGTCACCTCTATGATGCCTATAGCCTCAAGCCTAACTCTATTGCTGGTTATAAGTCAGCATTAATGTCTGTTATTCCTTGCTTGGCTAAGAGGGGAAGTGATGAAGTAAATACATTGAATGTATTAATTAAAGGCATGGGCAATCTAAGACCAAGGAATCCTCCTGTGATTCCGTCTTGGAGTTTATCGCTAGTGCTTCAAGTACTAGGTGATAAGCCTTTTGAACCACTTAGTTCCATTTCTATGAAACTATTAACACTGAAGACTGTGTTTTTAATTGCTGCGGCCTCGGCTAGGCGTAGGAGTGAAATTCATGCCTTATCAGCCGAGGATGACCGTTTTGTGGTTTCAGGGGAAGGCCTTAAGCTGCTACCTAGGGTTAATTTCTTGGCTAAAAATCAGTCGTTGAAATATCCAGGTCAACCTATTATTTTGCCTGCTTTAACTAGATATGATCCTAATTCTAAAGCATGGTGTCCCGTCCGGGCGCTGCGCCGGTACAAACAACGTACGGCGGCATGGCGCACCGACCAGTCAGCGTTATGGTTGTCATATATTGAACCCCATGGGAGGGCTTCTAAGGACACCATTTCCAGGTGGATTGTGGAATGCATTCAGTTTTGCCATAAATCCGCCACCGGGAAGCAGGTTGACGTGGCCAAGGCTCACAGTGTCCGCGGCGTAGTGACATCCACGGCCCTATTTAATGGGGTCCCTGTGGATGATATTATGTCGGTGGCTCAGTGGCACTGTGAGTCAAGTTTTACAGACCATTATCTCCGTGACACCTCTAATCCTCTCGCCTTGTCGGTTTTGAAAAAATAAATCGGTTTATATTTTTTGAGGTGATTTCCTCATTACTTATATATATCACAATTAATTTATGGAAACACCCACTTTTTTGGGCCTGCATCAGTCTTTACCGATGGGAAGATGATGTCAGCAGCCATTTTCAACAAGGTCAGTCTTGTTCATGTGTTGTCCGTTGTTGATTGTATTGTCACGATTACCCGTTATTAATATGGTGATGGTTTGTGTATTTGTGTGGTTCATTGTTGAGAGTTACGAAAATGGAGCTTTTTCGTCTCTGTCCTGTAGTACATGGCACTTGTACGTAGAGAGCGTATAGGACATTGAGGTCAGTCGACTCTTCCTCCCAGGAAGGAGGGGGGGGGGGAGCGCATATGACATTCGGTCATCTCTCATACATCGGTCGTGTTATCCGATGGTTAGTCAAATCCTGACTGTTTTTTCTTACAGTTTCAGAAGTTTAAGTGCCTTAAACGCAGAAAAGCGTATTGGGATGAGCTGGTCTTTTGACCTCGCCTCCCTCCCGCCAGATTCACTTTCGAATTCTGGCAATATCAAAAGTATTAGGGAGGTAAGTATACTCTTGAAGTGAAATAAACGAAATCTAGGATTTCTTTTTTCACGAGAGAGTTGATACTTACCTCCCTAGATACGGACCCGGCCTCTCCACCCCACAGAGGCTCGGTCTTCAGGCTCTTAATAGTTGCATGTGTGTCAGCCAATAATCTAGTCAGAGGAAGTGCTAGTCTGCGCATGCGCGGTGGTGGGGCTGGCATCCGCCAGACTACGCTCTGACTCCCTGCCCACTAGGGGCGCCTAACTGTTTTAATCTGAGTGTTTATTGAGTGAAAGCGAATATTTAGCAATATCAAAAGTATTAGGGAGGTAAGTATCAACTCTCTCGTGAAAAAAGAAATCCTAGATTTCGTTTAGTTTCTGAGTAGTAGGGCCGGTAGTAAAATTATACCACCGCCATCCACAGGCAACCGATCAGTGATCCGCTGTTCCCACTACCCTCTCAATTCCTGAGGCATAGGAATTTGAGACATGGCCCACACAAATAAACACACACAAATACATACCATACCTCATGTCTCTAAATGGGAAGGTCCGAACATCCATTTAGAGACATGTATCTTCAATGATATACCAACTTCTGAACATACATATTCTACAGTGTGATACACATTACAAGGTTTGAACACCCATTTAGAGACATGTATCCTCATGATATACCAACTTCTGAACATACATGGTCTAATCATCCAGAGACAAAATCTAATCAACTTTGTATGTGATGGGTTACCTCGAAGAACTATGGAGTTATATGCATGGTCTAGCCTGTGCGGCACAATGGGAAAACGTGCCAGGGTCATTACATGACCTGGGTGACTACACAAATAGATCACTTGAGTCCTGGAGAACTTCTGCTGACCTAACATTCCCAACAGTAGTAGATGAGTTATTCACCCGAAAACCACCAACAGTACACGAGTTAGGGGTCAGAGGCTACCCACTGACAGCAATGGCACAATTATGGCAGTATTTAGATCATCTAATGATCTACAGTTTTGATGTGGATGATGCTATTGTATTAGAACAAGAATATCTTGCCGAGCTCTAAATCAGACAAACACGTAGTCGTGACCGGTGTCACATCGGCATGAGGGGATTACCCACAGGCTCGTCCAGCTGCCTTGGCAAAGCAAACTTGGCAGAATGCTAAAGTGCCTACCATCTGTACCATGGCAGACTCTGGTATGTTCACATGTGACACACAGAATCTGGTGCCGCCTTGGCTGCAAACAAACATGAAAGACCTTTCCACACCATAGAAGTGGCAGGCGGACTCAATCTCCTCACGTGGGTGAAATCAGTCGTAAATATTTTTCTGTATGTGGTCACGGAAGGGGTTGTACCTAGGCTCATCTCGGAAGTGGGCCCACTTGGCATCTAATATCATGGCTGTCTGCGAGGCAGCCACCGCAGGTATGAGCAGTAGTATAACCAACATCCTATACATGGAGGGTTAAACCGAACAAGGTGAAATATGTGTCAGATCGAGCCTGTACCGGCCTCGATGCTGATCTTCATCCCGTCAAGGGCGGGTCTTAGCTGCTTCACTTTACCACCAGCTAGAAGTCGCAGCTCTAGCACAATGGGTGTTGTCTGCGGACTTGTGAGCCCTACTACTTGCTGTCTTCAACATCTTTCAACAATATTATAGGCCACTGTCCACCCTCATTGTCACCACCAATGGTTGTTTTTCATTTAAGATGTTTAACTGGCTTTATTATTTAATACTGACCATTTGCCTATTGGTTAGCTTACTTAGTCTTGTCATGCTTACACTGCAGCCACAGTGAGCAGGTATGCTTTGTGGTTTAATCTTCATCTTTATGGCTTATCTATTGAGCAATAACATGGGTATCTTATGCTGGCGAGTAATCAGCATTTTCAAGATCAAACACTATCTAATGGTCAATCATGTGACCTTAGAAGTAGTTAGATTCAAAAACATTGATCCTACAGATTGTTCATATTTTGAGAGCTACGATTGTTTGTTTCCACTTCACTAAGTCAGTATCGCGACCCATAACTAGTTTATTTTAGCAATGCACACTATCCATCCCTATAAACGTGAGATATTGCACAGCTTTCTTGTTAAAATCAACATCATGCACAGTAGAGGTAAGTAACAGTTCATATTTAACCATGGTTGGCCAAAACCAGCCCCTGCCATGACCGTGAGAAAACTATTTTAGAAAATTTACCACTGGAATGACTGGCTCGGTAACCGAGCCAGCCATTCCAGTGGCAAATTTTCAAAAATCGCCTTCTCTTGGCCTACAAATGGACATTCAATAAGCAAATAGTGTGATTCTTTTAACCAAATTTTGCCATTAAATTATTAAGAGAGTTTTGTGTATTCAGGTTGCAGAAATGCATGGTGAGTTGATGGAGTTCAATGAGATGTTGCATCGACAGCTTAACTTCAAAGACAGGATAATCAAACAGCTAGAGAAAGATTTAGTGGATCTACGTGGACCTGTGAGTATCCATAATTAACTACCTTAAAAACAGTAAGCGACTGTCTATAAGGACTAACAGTGGACAAATGTCCATCATTTATATGACAATATTTTAGAAAACTAATCACTGGAATGACTGATTCGGATACCTGATAATGAAGGTTGGCTAACAAAGATTGAATTACTTTATTATTTCGTTTGGGTGTGCACATGTATGCATACGTGCAGGTGTTAGAATTATGCTAGTGATTACACAACTTTCGCATCAGATAAATTATTCCCCCATTATATTATCTGCTTTGATAATAGGGAATTAAATCCATTTATTAATGTTTTCATGTTTCAATTAAGAACCCTTTTGGTGATCATTTAGCAGAACTGGAGTGCGGAAAAATGCTTGAATGAATCAATTCAGATTAAATACCAGTAGGTTACAGAATGGATGTTTGTTTAATGATTAAATTATCCCATATGCCTTCAACTTAACAGGAATTTTCTATTATGTCAGTGACTTATATTACCCGTCCCCTTTAATGGTCATGTTAGGTCATGGAAATCTCAGAGAAAATGTCCCTTTGCAGACCAAGAGATTATTTTTAATTCTACCACTGTAATGACTTATTGAACCAGTCATTCCAGTTGCAAACTTTCAAAAATAGTCTTCTTGTGCTATTCAATTTACAATTTCTTAAGACCTGCAGAAGATGTAGGAAGTGATCTTTCAGCACATGGTTCATTAGCTTATATAGCAACTATTACCTGCCACTAGCATGCTGCTATACTTACTTTTACAAAATGATAACATCTTAATAAGATTTTGTAAAACTCTGATGTCTGCAGGATGGGCCATCATGGAGGGTAAGTGTTGAGCAATTCACCTTTCCAGAGTACCCACCCATCATATGACGTCATAATGAACTGCTCGATGTGTACAATGACATCATAATGAATGACATCATAATGAATGACGTCAATAAGTACGTCACGAATGCATATTTGAAGACGGTCTATGCGTTGTTGTACAAATTGTTTGCTTTTACTATTTAATAAATATTCTGTTGAATATTTCGAAACTAATTTGACTGGACGCTGTTGCTGCCATAGGCAGCAACAGCGCCCAGTTAAATTAGTTACAAAATATTCAACAGCTTCCCTGTATAGTTTTCAGGAAATTAATAGCTAGGGCATTCAGGGATCGATCAATCTCAACATGGCGAGGTGTGGGTGGAGCTTAGCTAGTGATGGGCAGGGCATAGCTAAAAATGGAAAGGTGAATTGTGATAACTAAATCTCTTTCTAGCTTTTATTTCTTGGGAAGGCTGTTGAATACTAACTGAACATTAAGATTAATATATATTGAATACAGTTTTCACTATAAACTCAGTGTTTCTGCATCACGTTTGTGTTCCTCTTCATCTAATGGTGTTTTAAGAAGTGTATTTCATTTGAAGTATGATAGATGTCATTTAATGCAATCCATCTCCGTGACTATGTTAGTGGTCTTTGAATTCTATCTACAGATATATAATCTGTATGTTTCAATTCAGTTGTAGAGAAATAATTTAAAAATAAATTGATAGAAATTTAGATTATGGCATAAGCACAGCACATTAAGGTACTGTATGTGTATGCCAAGGGAGGAATATTGTTAAAAACTGACCACTGGGATGACTCTTGTATGCTGCCAGTTAGTCCAGCGGTATGTTTTTAAAAATAATCTTATATCTGTGTCTGCTGATTTAGATTTACTAAGACCACCGCAGAAGCCATTTCTGGCCAGCATCATAATGGATGAATCCACTTTTAGCTATGCCCCGCCCATCTCTAGCTAAGCTCCACCCAGTCTTTAACCATGTTGGGATCGATCGATCCTTGCGCTCCCTGAATCTCAATTACGTCATGAGTGACACGATTTAGTGTGTCTTAAATGCTTAATAGACAATCAAGTTGTACGAATTGTATGTCTTTACTATTTAACAAACATGCTGTTGAATATTTTGAAACTAATTTGATTGGGTGCTGTTGCTGCCTATGACAGGCAAATTAGTTTCAAAATATAATTGATTATGACGCGTCAGTCTACATGTGACGTTGTAGATTATGACGTCATATGAATGATCAATAAACTGGATTCATCCATTAATCTCTACCTTCTCAGGAATTTCTTATGAATAGAGTGGTCCATTTCTACATATGCCACACCCACTTCTAGCTAATTTCCGTCCAGTATATATACATATTTCAATCCCAATTTCAAGGTAATTATGCGGGTAAGCTGTTGAAGATTTTGAAATTAATTTGATGGGGAGCTGTTTTTGACTATGAAATTTGTTTCAAAATATTCAACAGAATGTGTATCAATTTATAAATTCTTCAAAGACATAAAACCCATACACTTTTATGGCAGAATTTCAAGTTTTATGATGGAGCTGCCTCATTTGATTGTGAAGTCATCTAACAAGTAACATTTTGATTATGATGTCAGATAATTGAGTTACAGCTCATATCCCTCCATCCATCGGGAAGCACAATTCTGATGGCATTTCGATTTTACATTTGGTTATTTTTTGTTCATCAACATTTTACCATAAACTTGGAACTTCTCGACAAGGCTATTAAGCAACATGGTGTCCATTCACCTTCATACATATAGGCATGCCTTCATGCACATTAACCAAGATGTTTAACCCTTTAATGACTAAATTTATTTAAAAAATTTAAATATTTACTTATTGAATGTCAATTAACAGGCCAAGAGAGGATTACTTTTGAAAATTTACTACTGGAATGACTGGCTCGGTTATCGAGCCAGTCATTCCAGTGGTAAATTTTCCAAAATAGTCTTCTCTTGGCCTGCAAATTGACATTCCCCAGAGACCACTACAGAGGCCGGTGTTGGTCGGCTTCGTCGTGAAAGGCTTAATAACCAATTTAATACACTGCTATTTCACAGAAAATGCATATTTTAAATTCTTTGGTGTATGTTTGATTATATTCGTGCTTTCTATCATGATCTTTTTTTACAAATATGCTTGCCGTTTTGTAACACTCACTGTTGATTTCTTGCCATTTTGTAACACTCAGTGTTGATTTCTTGCTGTTTTGCTGTACTTTCACTGTCTATCTCTGGCTTTGTTGAATCACCGTATCACTTCAGAATTTTCTCTCATGAAAATACACAGTTTGTTGCTATGGGTATTTTATTAACTCATTTGCAATGTAATACTCTTTGATATTTTTGTATGATAGTGATATTAATTATATGCATTGTTTGTCTCAATACTGACCAACTAACTTATGACCTCTAATTAAGTCCCCCTTCCCCTATTTTATGAATTAATTAATTTATTAAGAAATGAATAAAATCAACAAAGGCCATATTTTCAATCTAGCTTGTTATTCAGTATACTCTGCACATGATGGATAGTGGTTATTGGTCCCAATGTTGTCGATGTGGGAACAGGAATAATGCCCTTAACCCGCCCATCTATATATACATAATGCAAAATTGTGTATGTACTTGAAATCTGAGACTTCAATAATACTGTATGCTAGGCACTCATTCACGTTTGCATTTCATAGAAATCTGTTCATTGTTGCTATAATAAGCTTCCTTTGGAAATCCATGGGATGTGTGTGGAGGATCGCTTTCGCAATTGTTTTGGATGCAAAATTCAAAATGGCTACCAGACAGTGATTTTGAAAATCAAATTCTGTGGTGGGGTAACTCTGTAGCATTACCTGATGGATAATCCATTAGCTGTTGTTTGATTGATCATTATCAGAATTTATTTGGATGCGAAATGCAGCAACTCTCTTTTAAAATCAGTTTCCATCGGGTAATCAACATGTTACAAGCCATGAGAGATTGATTTGGAAATCCCCTAGACCGGTTTGTGTAGGATCACTATCAGAATTGATCTGGATGCAATATCCAATATGGCCACCCATAACCATCTTGAGACTCAGTTATGATAGGTAAGTCTATGTGGCATTGACCGATTCTTTCAGAACTTTGTAAATCTATTGGATGCAGTATGGGGATTTTCACATCAAGAGTATACTTACCTCCCTAATACTTTTGATATTGCTAAATATTGGCTTTCACTCAATAAACACTCAGATTAAAACAGTTAGGTGCCCCTACTGGGCAGGGAGTCAGAGCGTAGTCTGGCGGATGCCAGCCCCACCACCGCGCATGCGCAGACTAGCACTACCTCTTTGCTAATTTATTGGCTAAGAGACAACACATGCTTTTGTGCTGGTGCTTTTTGTAGCTCAATTATAAGCGTTTTTGGCAAAATTCAGAACTGTTGATACCTGAGAAAGATGGCAGAAAGAGTAACTTCGCCACAGGAGGGCCTTGGACCTTTAAATCAGGTGACTTCTAGTAAAATTAGCGAGTTTTGTCCCGTTGTAATGTGTTTCCGGGACTCGCGCTAAACGTGATAAGTGCCTTGATTAGTTGGTTTATTTCAACTAGGTGCTATATAAGACTAATCTCTCTTTGTGTTTATGTCCACAGGTCTGTGTGAAGAAATATTATGGACATGACATCAGCAGAGGGTTTGTGTCTCTCCACCATGGTTCCATTTCCTACTAATACTGTTAGGTTATCTAACCAAAAATTCTATGTCCAGTGAGTTGGAGGCCTATTATAAAGGTCTTCTCACTTTGCCCTCTTGATCCAATTCCTTCCCCTAGAGGTGGAGAGAGTTAAGAGGCGTTCAGTGGTGGAGTGCTCCAGTTCATCAGGTTGGATGGTTTGTCTAGACAAGGTGTCAGGTATCTAATTATTGATATGAGGTGATGTTAATTATTTAGAGGAAAGGGAGATAATTAACTTTATTTGCCATTGTTATCAGTATATATCTGATGCTTGTGTAGTCGAAATGTCCATTCTGCACATGTTCTGGTTAGAGATACAATTCGTCCTTGCACTGGGATGTTTGTTGGGGATCGATTTTTTCCTGTCATAGGATTAATGACGTCATAATCAGCCTTGCTCTTTATTAACAATTAAAGTTGTCCGAAGCTGGTTTTCTGATAAATTATGATCTTTATGATCATTTTCCTTCTCTTGAGTTGGTGAGTTTTCTAAGCTTAACTAGTTTGCTCATACTCCTCGTCCTTTGGCCTTTTTCAGAGACCTGGTTGTGCGTCCTGTGGACGATTTTTGAGGGACAAGTTTGGCCCTCATCTCTGTTTTCAGTGTAGCCCCTGTGGTCCCTTGCTTAATTGCGAGATATGTAAGCACTGGGGGGGGCGAGCTAATGTCCGAATTCTTGTGCTTGCAGGCGAAGGACAAGGTGGAGGAGGAGAAGAAGAAGCTGAAAAAAGAGGGTGTAAGTAAGAAGGGTAAGAGGAAGGCCTCGTCCGCGGTGGACATGGAGGCCTTCCAGACCGAGATGTTGGGAGAGATGAGGAGGACAATCAAGGATTTGGTTCCAGAGTTGCTTCGTGGCATGCTTCCTGGACCAAATCCTTTATTGACCTCATCATCTGCTTCGGAGCAGGTAATCCCCACCTCTGAATCAACGTTCCTTAGTACGCTTCCGTTGTTTGAAGATTCAGAGGTGGCCCCATTAGAGGGGGCGTTCCACGGCCCTGCCAGCAGGCTTATTGCCGCGCCCAATAGGGACCGTGGACGGTCGTCGCTGGAACCCGCGGGCTGCTTATCAGTCCAGGGGTATCCGCACACCGTGGGTGCCAGTACCTCGTATGGCACCTTCCCTGGCCAGTCCGGGTTAGCTCTCTTTGCTGACCCGGAGTCTAATCTGTCTGGCCAGGAGGATGAGGATTACCTGTTGGGGTCGCCGTCTGAAGACGTGGACATGGATTATGACGTCTGTGCACCCCTCGCGGGGAATACAGGCGCCTTTTTCCACGGTTCTACTCTCCCAGGGGTAGAATCCACGGTTCAGACTGTGGCCCTGGGCGCTGAAGGCCAGCGGTACCGCATACCTCGGCTTGCCGAGAGTGTCGCTGGTGCTGGCCGGGGCCGTGGTGGGGCGGTATATGCCTCGCGCTCTACCACGGCGCCTGCTCCTGGTCAAACCAGTGATATTAGCATGCCGGTATTGTCAGGCCCGCATGTTCTCCCTGGCTTGCCAGGGATATCAGCGTACCCGCCGTCAAGCTCTGTTGCTTGCGCTCTGGAGGAAGACGAAGGCCCCCGTCTTGTAGAGCGCTCGCAGCTAGCCACGGAGGAGGATTGGTCTGACGCTTGCCAGTGGTTGGTAAGTGTTAGACCAGATCTGCCCGTGGAGCAGTCGGCTAGCCAGCGTGAGCACAGGCCGTGGTTAGCTGGTAAGCCTGCTGCTAACGCTATGCCTTCTCTGCCGCTGGCAGAGCATGTCGTTGACATGTTCGAGGCGGCGGAGACGTCCATTAAGTCGAGTGGACGTCTCGCTAAGGCCCCGCGCGAGGTGGCCAGGCGTTGCCGCATCGTGCCCCTGGACTACCAGCGGTACGGTGTGGTACCGAAGCCGAGCATGGATGACCGCGCGGCTTTGGGTGAGGATGCGCGGCCAGGCTCCCGTTCTGACACGGGAGTCTTGTGTTCGAACGCGTTGCGTTCAGCAAATGCCGCGTTGCGTGATGCGGAGGAGAGTGGGAGGGCTTCGATTGCCGCTCTGTCCCACGTCTCCCAGCTGTTACAAGGGGTAGTAACAGCATCCGCATCGCACCAGCCAAGTCCGGTCACAGTCCAGCGAGCCATCCAGGATGGTATCAACCTGGCTCTGGACTGTATGACGCGGGCGGTGACCAGGAGTGTCCGGGCAAGGCGCACTTTTGCCTTGGATAATCTGTGCCCGTCCCAGGACCTCTACAATAGGCTACTACGTACGCCTATGACAGGTCCTGGTCTCTTTGGAGGTGAGGGGTGTAGGCACCTCCAGGAGACGGTTACTCTGGTCAATAACCAGAGGGCGCCGCGCGAGCAGTTTGAGGTGCTTCGTCGTGCCAACGTTCGCGCCGCACCCCCTGCGTATCGTCCCCTGCAGGCTCGAGGTGGTAGTGGCCAGGTCAGAGGCCAACCACCATCGCAGCGCCGGCCTCGGCCGCGTGCGATTCGGCCAGCAGCGAGGGGGGCGCAGGCTCCTCAGGCGCAGTCAGCCAGGCAGCCGCCCGCGCACCGAGGTGCGCGCGGTGCTGGTCGTGGCGCGCGAGGATCTGGGCGGGGTAATCGTTCCTGATGGGACGGTTACCGCGGTGAGAACCGCGCCGGTGTTTCTGGCAGAGGAGACAGTGCCGCTCTTGCACTCCTTATGTCCACCTCTATCCCTAGGTGGACCGGTGGGAGGCCGGCTAGCCGACCACATGCAAGAGTGGGAACGGTTAACTCAGGACCGTTTAGTCTTGCGATGGCTTTCAGTCGGGTATCATCCCGATTGGATGACAGGCCCGCCATCGCGACTGTCTCTAGTGCCGATCTGGACTCCAAATCCGAGAGATCCAGATCAAAGGTTGTGTATCGAGGAGGAAATAAATTCCCTCATACAAAAAGGAGCTATTCAGCCGGCACAGAGGTGTCCGGGCTTCTATTCAACCCTGTTCTTGGTAACAAAGAACACCGGAGGGTGGAGACCAATTCTCAACCTCAAGCCATTGAACAAGTTCATAGAGACGCCCAGTTTCAAGATGGAGACTGTGCGCTCGGTGTTGGCGGGGTTAGAGAGGGGAATGTGGACAGCGTCGATAGATTTGAAGGACGCTTATTTCCACATTCCCATACACAGGAGTTTCCGTCGCTTCCTGAGATTTGCATTCCAGGGCAGACAGTGGGAATTCAGGGTGCTACCCTTCGGAATTTCCACGGCCCCTCGGGTTTTCACCCGTGTGGTTCTTGCGATCACCGCATACCTCCGCAGCAGAAGCATAGCAGTCCACACGTACATAGACGACTGGCTGTTGAAAGCACACACCCGGGAAAGTTTATCGGCCAGTCTGGAGATTGTTTTGAAAACTCTCACAGACTTAGGCTGGATGATCAATTTCCCAAAATCAGAGCTGATTCCATCCCAGAAGTTTGTTTACCTGGGGATGTTCTTCGATCTAGAGACAGGATATGTTTATCCTACTCAGGAGAGAGTTCAGAAACTCATCTCATTAATTCAGTCGGTGTGCGACAGTCGTCATGTCCTGGCACGGGTTTACTTGAGAATGCTGGGGTTGATGGTTTCATTGGAACCAGTCATTCCTCAGGCCGCCTTACGCAGGCGGCCGATCCAGTTATTTCTCATGACACAATGGACCCAGAGTACAGGTTCGCTGGACTCGAATGTGTCAGTGTTGGCGCCTCTGATTCATCACCTGCAATGGTGGTTGGACACAGAGAATCTCTTGGTGGGGGTTATGCTAACCCCTCCCCACCCTCAGGTGACTGTGTATACAGATGCATCGATGGAGGGCTGGGGAGCTTGCCTGGAAGAGTCCACGATATCAGGGCTTTGGAATCTGGAACAGTCAAAGGAACATATAAATCTACTGGAGCTAAGAGCAGTAGTCCTGGGCCTGGAACATTTCTTACAGAAAGTTCAGGGCAAGATTGTTCTTATTCGTTCAGACAACTCAACAGTTGTGACTTACATAAACCGCCAGGGCGGAACGAAGTCGCCCAGTCTCTGTATGATGACATGGAGACTGCTTTGTTGGTGTCTGGATCACCAGATTACCTTGAAAGCAGTTCATATTCCGGGAAGGTTAAATCTGCTAGCAGACTCATTGAGCCGAAGGATGAGTGTTTTACCCACGGAATGGCAACTAAATCAATGTGTGGCGGATCGTCTGTTCGACCATTGGGGGAAACCCAACATCGATTTGTTCGCAACGAAGAAGAATGCGAAGATGACGACGTACGTCTCTCCGATTCCGGATCCAAGCGCTTTCGCAACAGATGCGTTAGCTATCAGCTGGGGGAGAATGTATGCATACGCATTCCCTCCAGCAATCCTGATTCCAAAAATTCTTCAGAAAATCAGACAAGAGGAATGCCAAGTGCTTCTGATCGCCCCGGATTGGCCAAGCCGATCATGGTATACGGATCTGCTGGACCTTCTGGTCTGCAATCCGGTTCCTCTGCCTCTGATGGACGATATTATCTTCCAGGGCAAGGCCCTTCACAACAATCCGTCAATGTTCAGATTGACTGCGTGGATGTTGTCAAGGAATCTAGAATTAAGGAGGGCTTTTCTGAGCAAGCAGCCATGTTTATGGCCAAAGCCAGGAGGGGGTCAACCTCCAGAGCATATAATTATAAAATCAATCGATTTGCAGAATGGTGCTCAAAAAGATGTATTGATCCAATGGATTCATCTATTCAAGTAGTAGCTGATTTCCTCTGTCACCTCTATGATGCCTATAGCCTCAAGCCTAACTCTATTGCTGGTTATAAGTCAGCATTAATGTCTGTTATTCCTTGCTTGGCTAAGAGGGGAAGTGATGAAGTAAATACATTAAATGTATTAATTAAAGGCATGGGCAATCTAAGACCAAGGAATCCACCTGTGATTCCGTCTTGGAGTTTATCGCTAGTGCTTCAAGTACTAGGTGATAAGCCTTTTGAACCACTTAGTTCCATTTCTATGAAACTATTAACACTGAAGACTGTGTTTTTAATTGCTGCGGCCTCGGCTAGGCGTAGGAGTGAAATTCATGCCTTATCAGCCGAGGATGACCGTTTTGTGGTTTCAGGGGAAGGCCTTAAGCTGCTACCTAGGATTAATTTCTTGGCTAAAAATCAGTCGTTGAAATATCCAGGTCAACCTATTGTTTTGCCTGCTTTAACTAGATATGATCCTAATTCTAAAGCATGGTGTCCCGTCCGGGCGCTTTGCCGGTACAAGCAACGTACGGCGGAGTGGCGCACCGACCAGTCGGCGTTATGGTTGTCTTATATTGAACCCCATGGCAGGGCTTCTAAGGACACCATTTCCAGGTGGATTGTAGAATGCATTCAGTTTTGCCATAAATCCGCCACCGGGAAGCAGGTTGACGTGGCCAAGGCTCACAGTGTCCGCGGCGTAGTGACATCCACTGCCCTATTTAATGGGGTCCCGGTGGATGATATTATGTCGGTGGCTCAGTGGCACTGTGAGTCCAGTTTTACAGACCATTATCTCCGTGACACCTCTAATCCTCTCGCCTTGTCGATTTTGAAAAAATAGCTAGGCATATATTTTTGATGGGGTTTCCTCATTGCTTATATATTTCACAATTAATTTATGGAAACAACCACTAATTTGGGACTGCATCGTTCTTCACCAATGGGAAGAGGATGTCAGCAGCCATTTCAACAAGGTCAGTCTTGTGTATGTGTTGTCCATTGTTGATTGTCTTGTCACGTTACCAGTTATTATTATGATGATGGTTTTGTGTATTTATGTGGTTCATTGTTGAGAGTATACGAAAATGGAGTTTTTTCGTCTCTGTCCTGTAGTACATGGCACTTGTACGTAGAGAGCATATAGGACATTGAGGTCATTCGACTCTTCCTCCCAGGAAGGAGGGGGGGGAGCGCATATGACATTCGGTCATCTCTCATACATCGGGGGTGTTATCCGATGGTTAGTCAAATCCTGACTGTTTTTTCATACAGTTTCAGAAGTTTAAGTGCCTTAAACGCAGAAAAGCGTATAGGGATGAGCTGGTCTTTTGACCTCGCCTCCCTCCCGCCGAATTCACTGTCGAATTCTGGCAATATCAAAAGTATTAGGGAGGTAAGTATACTCTTGATG
This sequence comes from Chaetoderma sp. LZ-2023a, assembly GCA_034401795.1. Taxonomy (NCBI): domain Eukaryota; kingdom Metazoa; phylum Mollusca; class Caudofoveata; order Chaetodermatida; family Chaetodermatidae; genus Chaetoderma; species Chaetoderma sp. LZ-2023a. The sequence goes on from CM067372.1 coordinate 4,495,513, forward strand.
TGAAATAAACGAAATCAAGGATTTCTTTTTTCACGAGAGAGTTGATACTTACCTCCCTAGATACGGACCCGGCCTCTCCACCCCACAGAGGCTCGGTCTTCAGGCTCTTTGTAGTTGCATGTGTATCAGCCAATAAATTAGTCAGAGGAAGTGCTAGTCTGCGCATGCGCGGTGGTGGGGCTGGCATCCGCCAGACTACGCTCTGACTCCCTGCCCAGTAGGGGCACCTAACTGTTTTAATCTGAGTGTTTATTGAGTGAAAGCCAATATTTAGCAATATCAAAAGTATTAGGGAGGTAAGTATCAACTCTCTCGTGAAAAAAGAAATCCTTGATTTCGTTTAGATCCATATGAAATTGGTCCAATTGTGCAATCCAGTATGGCCAGCTGAAGCAGCCATTTTGAAAATCAGTTGCCATGAGATGAGACATTGTAGTTTTCAAATATTGATGAAAAAATTAGCAAATTTTGCAAATCCATTGGATGTTGTATATTGACATTCCGTATTTATCAAATCTCGCCTGTGCACGAAACCTATTATGGTCATCAGCTGTCAATGTTGTAAATTGGTTTCCATGCAGTGTCTCTAAATAGCATTGAACGATTGATAACAAACATTGTTAATTATGTGTGTGTTTTATTTCTAATATTACGTAGGACATTACCATTGTCATGATTATTAGGGCCCCTCACCAGTGTCCATCTGTCTGTCCATAATATCTCATAAACAGCATATATTACAAACCGCTTAAGATATTTTAATGAAACTTGGTATGCCTCAGTTATGAGAATTATATGTACCCTTTTAAGAATTCACCTTTATAGGTTCAAGATTTTGGGTGACAATCAGATTTTTAATGCAAAAACTCACAATTTTTGTCAATTTTCTCGTAAACACCATATCATACACTTAAAATAATTTAATGAAATTTATCAGTTATGATATGCAGATGTACCTTTTGAAGGATTAGAGGTCCAAGATTTTGGGTAAAAATGGGCTTTTTAATGCAAAAACAAGATTTTTGTCAATTTTCTCATAAACACCATATCATACAGAATCGCTTAAATTAATTGAATGAAACTTGGCAGGTGGTTTCTTTATAATGGGTAGATGTACCTTTTGAAGGATTCACCTATATAGGTCCAAGATTTGCGGCAAAGATGGGCTTTTTAATGCAAAAACGCATGATTTTTGTCAATGCTCTCATAAACAGCATATCATACAGAACTGCATCAGATATTTTAATGAAAAGATATATGCCTTACTTATAATGTGCAGATGTACCTTTTGAAGGGTTCAACATTATAGGTTGAAGATTTTGGGTGAAAATGGACTTTTTAATGCAAAAACTACCAAGCGTTGTCAATTTCCATGGGTTTTTTTGTATTTCTTATTTATTTTTTTTAATAATATGAATGCTTTGAATAGAATTGCTATCTTCTACATAGAGCAAGGTACTTTCAGTGATTGTGGGGCCATCTGAGTCAAACAATGTTTTCTAATTGCAGTTAAATATAGTCCAGGTGATCATTATGGTCCTATTTATTATGTCCCCCTCCCCCTAAATATGGGGGTATATATACACCAGTGCAAAAGTTAAGCACCAGCAAAAACAATAGAACGTAGAAACATGATGGTACAACTAGGCTGCCATACTTTTTGTCCCCGCGTTAGCTGACATAATTCCAAGTACGAAATGCACATGCATGCATGACTTCACGCCGCTTGATGTCCGTGCGTGGCGGGAAACAGCACACGTGTTCAGTTATGTAAAAGTCCAGTTTGAGGTGTAGAACATTACATACAGATTTAGGTGACAAGATTAGGAATTTTGTGTTCATAACCGTGGTTTATTTGTACAGAGAGAATTAGCTCTTGATTGTGAACCGCTATGGCAAGACGAAGGTTAAGTGATCGTGTGAAATGGTAAATCATAGGCATGCATACCACTGGTATGTCATGCAGAGAGATTGGCAGACAGCTGAACATTAACCATACTGTAATCAGTCGTTTGATTGCAAAACATGGGCAAACTAACGAGGTGAAGGACAGGCCTAGATCTGGAAGACCGAAGAAGACTACTGCCCGTGATGATCGAGCCCTAGTACGCCTTGTTAGGAGATCTCCATTCACCAACAGCAGAGTGCTCAGCCAGCAATGGGAAACGCGCAATAGAGTGTCAATGTCTACCGTCAAAAGGAGACTGTATGCTGCTGGCATGAAAGCTAGGAGACCTGTCAGACGTCCTCTCCTCACTGCACACCACAAAGAGGAGCGTCTGAGGTGGTGCAACGAAAGAAGACACTGGAACATGAGATCCTGGAGACGGGTACACTGGTCCGATGAAAGTCGGTTCCTGCTTCATGCCACAGACGCACGGCGTACGACCAACGTAACATCATGGAAGAAGTTCCATTTGGTGGAGGTTCCGTTATGATATGGGGGTGCATCTCATTTTATTGTAAGCTGGATCTGTTGACTGTACCTGGAACACTAAATGGACAAAGATATCAAGATTCCATACTGGATAGAGTTGTGGTCCCTCATTTTGTAAATCATGCACCTGGAACCCACCCTATATTCATGGATGACAACGCCCGACCACATCGTGCTAGAGCTGTGCATGAATACCTCCGCCAGAATGCCATCGAAACCCTACCATGGCCAGCAAGGAGCCCTGACATGAACCCTATTGAGCATATCTGGGACATTCTGGGAAACATGGTGAGAAGGAGGGATCCTCCTGTGCAGAACCTACAGGAATTAACAGACGCACTCCATCTTGAATGGCAACGAATACCACAATGGCGTATCAGTCGGTTGGTGACCAGCATGAGACGTCGTGTCCAGGCCGTCATCCAGGCACAAGGTGGATATACCCGGTATTAATAATGACAGTCTCAAACTCGTGCACAGATGTTAAACTTCGTTTTCAGACACCATTAATGACAATCTAGCCACGTGTGTCAACTGTAGGGCAATAGTTGTCAGTTGTGTCAACGTAACCATATTCAGGCCTCGTTTTCAAGTTCAAACAAAAACATACAGTGTTTCCCCACCATCATAATCAGCATTCCTCTAGTTGCATTATTACCTCTTGCACTAAGATGGATGGGTACATAAATGTTTATGCTATTGCTTTCTTCATAGCACATGAATATACCCTCGCATGTGCGTAAAAATAGGGTGGTGCTTAACTTTTGCACAGGTGTATATATATATATATATATCGTTTGCTTAGTCCATCCATCTGTCCATCCATTCAGGCTTTGATTTCCCTGTGATAACTCAAGTCCTATTGAAGGAATCGTTACCAATCTGGTGTGGGAGCTTGTCCTTGGTGGTCCGACGAGCCCTCGATTTTGGGATCAAACGGTTAAAGGTCACGGTGACCTAATGATGTAATATTCGTTTCCGGATGAAAACTTGAGTTCGATTGAAGGATTGTTACTAATTTTGGGTGGGAGGTTGTCCTTGATGTTTCGAAGAACCCTATCGATTTTTGTGTCAACGGTCAAGGTCACGGTGACCAGTCTTGGGTGGGAGGTTGTCCTTGGCGGAATGGGGCTGAGGGTTTGGTGGGGCATACTTTAGCAATCTCTGATTGTCGTTCTTATTTATTATGTTATAATTTACTGTTAAAGTTATGCCGCTGCTTGCCATTTATGAACTAAATTTAGTATACTGTGAGCCTGTCAGTCATATTTACTTATGCACAAGTTTTCAGCAATTTAGCTAAGGCACTTTGTGTGTATCAATGAGCATGTGCGCGCATGCGTGCATGAATGTATATATGCATGCGTGCGTGAAGATTATACTGTTAACCTTCTAATGGTCACGATAAGTCAAGAAAATATAAAACTTTGCTCAGTAAATGTCCATTTGCAGGCCAAGAGAAGACTATTTTTAAAATTTTATCACTGGCTTTACTGGCTCGGTTATCGTATATAGTGGTGAATTTTAAAAAATAGTCCTTTGTCTTGCAAAAGAACATTCTTCATGACCATTACAGGGGCTGTTGTTACCTCAGTCAAATTAGTTTCAGAATATTCAACAGTTTTCCTGTATAACTGTCTTGAAATTGAGACACTTGAATATCACAGGTGAAGTATACCATTATTTGTATTTCATATTATTACTATGTGGAATTATTTTCATTGCAGTTGCCCGATGTTGACAATGGGTCTATCAGTGACGCAAGTGAATTCGACGGGTAGGATTTATATCAGAGCATTTTATCACCAATATTATATTTGAACTTTATTTTAATATTGAACAAAACATACTAAACATTGAGCTTACATGTTTCATGCGGATAAGATATTTTCATGTGTTCATGGTTGAATGGTTTACTGAAATTAGGAAACTGATGTTGTTAATCAGTCATCATAGCAATCAGCGCATCAATACTTCCCACCTGGCAATTTGATACCGTCAGTTTAATGGGCAGCTCATGTTAATGTAAAAATTTAACTGAGTCAATGCTTACCATTGTATTTCAACAATAGTCATGTTTATGGTGTATTTACACATAGTAGTGCATTATTCCTTATTTAAAACAGGATTTTGCAAAATTAGGTATGTCAGATGAGAACAGACAATATGTAAACATACCTTTTTAGTTGCAGATCTCGAGTAGTATTCTTCGGATTTTTGATACGGCAGGTTTAGTTGCTACTATAGCCTGTCACACTTGTTTATTGTGCACATAATATGTCACAATCACATTAAGACCAAGAGTTACTACAGCGTTTGGTATGTTATGGCATTAGGTGCACAGACCATAGGTAAAATGATGGCATTGTGTCTACAGAACTATGTCACAATGACCTACTATGATATACACTTTCTTTCAGCAGTTTGAATCTAGGCGGGAGAACACTAATCAACATATGGATTCCATCTGCATTTCTCAGAGGTACCTCGAGTCACACCCACCATGTCTACCAGGTAGTGTATTATTAGCTTTTTTATTGTATATATGAAGTTTTTATACCAATAGTTTCCTGAATAATGCTTCTGTTGCTTCGGCGTCAATCTGTCCATCCATGCATCTTGATGTCCATCTGCCTATATATTCTTTTCTCTGATATTTAGATCGCATAATCAGCAGACCTTTTGTATGATTGGATCTTATGCTAACAGTGTATTGCCTCTAATAGGTCAGTTTGTCTCTTGTGAGCTATTGTTCACGGTTCACTTAGCATTTCACTGAACAGCAAAGATAAAGGAAAACCTTTGTCTCTTGTGAGCTATTATTCACGGTTCACTTAGCATTTCACTGAACAACAAAGATAAAAGAAAACCTTTGTCTCTTGTCAGCTATTGTTCATGGTTCACTTAGCATTTCACTGAACAACAAAGATAAAAGAAAACCTTTCTCTCCTGGGAGCTATTGTTCATTGTTCACTTAGCATTTCACTGGACAACAGATAAAAGAAAACCTTTGTCTCTTGTGAGCTATTGTTCACAGTTCACTTAGCATTTCACTGAACAACAAAGATAAAAGAAAATCTTTGTCTCTTGTGAGCTATTGTTCACGTTTCACTTAGCATTTCACTGAACAACAAAGATAAAAGAAAACCTTTGTCTCTTGTGAGCTATTGTTCATGGTTCACTTAGAATTTTACGGAACAACAAAGATAAAAGAAAACTTTTGTCTCTTGTGAGCTATTGTTCATGGTTCACTTAGCATTTCACTGAACAACAAAGATAAAAGAAAACCTGTCTCTTGTGAGCTATTGTTCATGGTTCACTTAGCATTTCACCGAACAACAAAGATAAAAGAAAACCTTTGTCTCTTGTGAGCTATTGTTCATGGTTCACTTAGCATTTTACTGAACAACAAAGATAAAAGAAAACCTTTGTCTCTTGTGAGCTATTGTTCATGGTTCACTTAGCATTTCACTGAACAACAAAGATAAAAGAAAACCTGTCTCTTGTGAGCTATTGTTCATGGTTCACTTAGCATTTCACTGAACAACAAAGATAAAAGAAAACCTTTGTCTCTTGTGAGCTCTTGCTCAGGGTTCACTTAGCATTTCACTGAACAACAAAGATAAAAGAAAACCTGTCTTGTGAGCTATTGTTCAGGGTTCACTTAGCATTTCACTGAACAACAAAGATAAAAGAAAACCTTTGTCTCTTGTGAGCTCTTGCTCAGGGTTCACTTAGCATTTCACTGAACAACAAAGATAAAAGAAAACCTGTCTTGTGAGCTATTGTTCATGGTTCACTTAGCATTTCACTGAACAACAAAGATAAAAGAAAACCTTTGTCTCTTGTGAGCTCTTGCTCAGGGTTCACTTAGCATTTTACTGAACAACAAAGATAAAAGAAAACCTGTCTCTTGTGAGCTATTGTTCAGGGTTCACTTAGCATTTCACTGAACAACAAAGATAAAAGAAAACCTTTGTCTCTTGTGAGCTCTTGTTCATGGTTCACTTAGCATTTTACTGAACAACAAAGATAAAAGAAAACCTGTCTCTTGTGAGCTATTGTTCAGGGTTCACTTAGCATTTCACTGAACAACAAAGATAAAAGAAAACCTTTGTCTCTTGTGAGCTCTTGCTCAGGGTTCACTTAGCATTTCACTGAACAACAAAGATAAAAGAAAACCTGTCTTGTGAGCTATTGTTCAGGGTTCACTTAGCATTTCACTGAACAACAAAGATAAAAGAAAACCTTTGTCTCTTGTGAGCTCTTGCTCAGGGTTCACTTAGCATTTCACTGAACAACAAAGATAAAAGAAAACCTGTCTTGTGAGCTATTGTTCAGGGTTCACTTAGCATTTCACTGAACAACAAAGATAAAAGAAAACCTTTGTCTGGTTGATTCAGGGTTGTAGCTTAACCATTACCACTCTGATGTCAATATTCTATCTTTTACCCTGTCAATAGCAAAGAAACTGGTGTACATTTATCAACAATTTTGGTGGATGATGCATCTTCCACCAAATTTGTTGGAAAATGTACACTAGGTCATCTTTTAATGTAATTTGATAATCAAAAATTCTGACATCAATGTGGTAAGGGTTAATGGTCAATATCAATGTTTTTTCAGGACTCATCTAGGGTCAACAACCTGGAGATATTGGTGTAATTTAGATATGTCATCTCATCACAGAAATATATGGACACATGATCACAACATGAAGTCAAATGTCAAGGTTACTTTCTAAAAAACCGTCTGTTGCCATCATTAAGGTTTTGCGTTTAACAAATCATCTTGAATTATTTCTCAGTATTTCAATAATGTCATTGAAATTAAACCTGCAGATATGGTTGCCTATGCTGCTAAAAGTCAGCATGATGACCAATGCGGTCCCTAGGTCAGAGGTTAAGGTCACTGAGACTTTGCCACAAATGTGAGCCAGTCATTTCAGCAGTAAATTGTCAAAATATTCTTCTTTTAACATGCAAATTGACATTCTTCAATATCACTGCAGAATCATGAAAAGGTTAATATTATAATTATGACTGTATTTTATATGCTATTAATTATGACTATTTTATGTCTTCTTCTTCTTGTCGTTCGCTGATCATACCGCCAGTCCTGTAAGTGACTATCGACATGATCATAAGCGTTAAGTGCGTGGATCCATGGTTTATTAGAGTGCGCCGTGCAGCCTGGAACCTCCGTCTTCAGCACTCGAGGTTTCTGTCAGGGTTACCTCAGCCTTACCTCCTTTAGTCGCCTCTTATGACATGCAGAGGACACGGAAGGTGTATTCTAAGCCCCACCTACAGAGCAGCTATTTTATGTTATAATTATGACTAATTTATATGTTATAATTATGATTGTGTTTTATATGAAGGTGTACGTGCGTGTTCGTGATGAGGAGTGGAACGTGTACCGACGCTACAGTCAGTTTCGTGGTCTACTCACTGATCTAAAGAAGAAATATCCTATCATCAATTCATTTAAGTTTCCACCCAAGAAGGCTATAGGCTACAAGGTAATCCGTGTCACATGAACTATGTCACAATAAGTTTAGTGCCTGCTTTACTTTGGTCTTTTCATAAGAGAACAAACTGAATTGTTAGCAATGATCTTTGGGCTTTAGAACATTCAGGCCTATAGTGGACTGTCTATATTGGTTATGGAGATTGTTTTGAAATTCTATAAATATTTTGAATGCATTATTATAAAGAATAACATGGGTAAGTATAATAATAGCTGCATGTAAACAAAAGTGGCAGCTTTAATGATTTTGGTACCTTCCTAAAAATGTCATGTAACGCATGCCTCTAGAGCCTCTCATAGTTTTCATTTTCTCTTAGAAACACAGCTACATATCTTTGTAACTGCCACATAACCTTGGTGATCTATTATTTCAGTTGTTCATCAGTTCTTTCCATTATATGACTTACTATTGTCCTTGACACAGCTGTTGTTCAAGGGAAATTGAGAAGTCAATTTGGCTGCTGGGAATCTTGAATTTTGAACCTTTTTTTAAACACCTCGGAAATAGGTAAATGGACTGATTTCAAGGCTGCTAAATTGAGATATGTAGATTCAGGTTTGTTTGAAAGAAGCTGATTGATGATATCATATTTCTCAAAAAACAACTCCGGCCCCGAATTGGAATGTAACTTGGTAGGCCTTAGTCCCATTAATCATTGCTCAAGAGATGCCGGTCTTTACAAAACAGTGCCACCATGAACCAATCAAAATTTAGTAGTTGGTCACCAATATGCAACGTTTAAGATATTTTGATATGGGTACATGCGTGCCTGATAAGGCATACATGGGTGTGTCTATATGATAATTCATTCTCAACATGTTAAACAGTGGTTCACTTTTACACCTTGGCTAAATTCATACTATTATTTTCTTCAATAGGATGCGACAGTTGTAGAGAAACGTCGTAAAACATTCGAGTCATTCCTGCGTCATGTAATCAACTACTTCATACAGAATACAGACATGGCCAATTCTGCGTGCAAGGAGACACTCTGTGCACTATTACCATTCTTTAAGTGAGTGCAATGTGCTAAATGGACATGTAACATAAATGGTTTTCGTTAATAATTGGCAAGATTTAAAAAATGCTTAGTGAATTCTTAGTGAATGTCCACTTTCAAGCCAAGGAAAGGCTATTTTTGAAAATTAACCACAGGAATGAGTGGCTCGGTAATTAAGCCAGTGATGTCAGTCATTCCGGTGGTAAATTTAAAAAAGTAATCTCTTGGCCTGCAATTGGATATTTCTCAAAGCAACTGCCGAAGTCGGTTTGGGCTGACATGGCCATTACAGAGTTAAAGTCAAACACTTCATCCTTCCATACCTTGTGACAATCATAAAGTCAAACACTTCATCTATCCATACCTTGTGACAATCATAAAGTCAAACACTTCATCTATCCATACCTTGTGACAATCATAAAGTCAAACACTTCATCCATCCATACCTTGTGACAATCATAAAGTCAAACACTTCATCTATCCATACCTTGTGACAATCATAAAGTCAAACACTTCATCTATCCATACCTTGTGACAATCATAAAGTCAAACACTTCATCCATCCATACCTTGTGACAATCATAAAGTCAAACACTTCATCCTTACATAGCTTGTGACAATCATAAAGTCAAACACTTCATCCGCCCATACCTTGTGACAATCATAAAGTCAAACACTTCATCCGTCCATACCTTGTGACAATCATAAAGTCAAACACTTCATCCATCCTTACCTTGTGACAATCATAAAGTCAAACACTTCATCTATCCATAGCTTGTAACAATCATAAAGTCAAACACTTCATCCATCCATAGCTTCTGACAATCATAAAGTCAAACACTTCATCCTTCCATAGCTTGTGACAATCATAAAGTCAAACACTTCATCTATCCATAGCTTGTCACAATCGTAAAGTCAAACACATCATCCATCCATAGCTTGTGACAATCATGAAGTCAAACAAGTCATCCATCCATAGCTTGTGACAATCATAAAGTCAAACACTTCATCCATTCTTACCTTGTGACAATCATAAAGTCAAACACTTCATCCATCCTTACCTCCTTACGGTGTGACAATCATAAAGTCAAACACTGCATCCATCCTTACCTTGTGACAATCATAAAGTCAAACAGTTCATCCTTACATAGCTTGTGACATTCATAAAGTCAAACACTTCATCCATCCATACTTTGTGACAATCATAAAGTCAAACACTTCATCTGTCTATACCTTGTGACAGTCATAAAGTGAAACACTTCATTGTTCCATAGCTTGTGACAATCATAAAGTCAAACACTTCATCTATCCATACCTTCTGACAATCATAAAGTCACACACTTCATCCATCCATACCTTGTGACAATCATAAAGTCAAACACTTCATCCAACCACACCTTGTAACAATGATAATGCATTTTGCTGTGCCATCAGTACTACTAAGCTATAGGCCATGTAGACTCAGAAGCCCAAATTTTAACTGGTGATTGTTACAACCCTAAGGCCTCTTGTTTTTTGGTCATAAAGTCAAACACTTCATCTATCCTTACCTTGTGACAATCATAAAGTCAAACACTTCATCCATCCATACCTTGTGACAATCATGAAGTCAAACACTTCATCCTTCCATAGCTTGTGACTATCATAAAGTCAAACACTTCATCCATCCATACCTTGTGACAATCATAAAGTCAAACACTTCATCCATCCATAGCTTGTGACAATCATAAAGTCAAACACTTCATCTATCCATAGCTTGTGACAATCATAAAGTCAAACACTTCAACTGTCCATACCTTGTGTCAATCATAAAGTCAAACACTTCATCCATCCATAGCTTGTGACAATCATAAAGTCAAACACTTCATCCATCCATAGCTTGTGACAATCATAAAGTCAAACACTTCATCCTTCCATAGCTTGTGACAATCATAAAGTCAAAGACTTCATCCATTCTTACCTTGTGGCAATCATAAAGTCAAACACTTCATCCATCCTTACCTCCTTACCTTGTGACAATCTTGAAGTCAAACACTGCATCCGTCCTTACCTTGTGACAATCATAAAGTCAAACAGTTCATCCTTACATAGCTTGTGACAATCATAAAGTCAAACACTTCATCTATCCATACCTTGTGACAATCATAAAGCCAAACACTTCATCCATCCATACCGTGTGACAATCATAAAGTCAAACACTTCATCCATCCACACCTTGTAACAATGATAATGCATTTTGCTGTGCCATCAGTACTACTAAGCTATAGACCATGTAGACTCAGAAGCCCAAATTTTAACTGGTGATTGTTACAACCCTAAGGCCTCTTGTTTTTTGGTCATAAAGTCAAACACTTCATCTATCTTTACCTTGTGACAATCATAAAGTCAAACGCTTCATCCGTCCATACCTTGTGACAATCATAGTCAAACACTTCATCCATCCACACCTTGTGACAATCATAAAGTCAAACACTTCATCCTTCCATAGCTTGTGACAATCATAAAGTCAAACACTTCATCTATCCTTACCTTGTGACAATCATAAAGTCAAACACTTCATCCATTCTTACCTTGTGGCAATCATAAAGTCAAACACTTCATCCATCCTTACCTCCTTACCTTGTGACAATCATGAAGTCAAACACTGCATCCGTCCTTACCTTGTGACAATCATAAAGTCAAACAGTTCATCCTTACATAGCTTGTGACAATCATAAAGTCAAACACTTCATCTATCCATACCTTGTGACAATCATAAAGCCAAACACTTCATCCATCCATACCGTGTGACAATCATAAAGTCAAACACTTCATCCATCCACACCTTGTAACAATGATAATGCATTTTGCTGTGCCATCAGTACTACTAAGCTATAGACCATGTAGACTCAGAAGCCCAAATTTTAACTGGTGATTGTTACAACCCTAATGCCTCTTGTTTTTTGGTCATAAAGTCAAACACTTCATCTATCTTTACCTTGTGACAATCATAACGTCAAACGCTTCATCCGTCCATACCTTGTGACAATCATAAAGTCAAACACTTCATCCTTCCATAGCTTTTGACAATCATAAAGTCCATCCATCCTTACCTTGTGGCAATCATAAAGTCAAACACTTCATCTATCCATAGCTTGTGACAATCATAAAGTCAAACACTTCATCCATCCATAGGTTGTGTCAATTATAAAGTCAAACGCGTCATCCATCCATAGCTTGTGACAATCATAAAGTCAAACACTTCATCCATCCACACCTTGTGACAACCATAATGTCAAACACTTCATCTATCCATACCTTGTGACAATCATAAAGTCAAACACTTCATCTATCCACACCTTGTGACAATCATAAAGTCAAACACTCATCCTTCCATAGCTTGTGACAATCATAAAGTCAAACACTTCATCCTTCCATAGTTTCTGACAATGATAAAGTTAAACACGTCATCTATCCATACCTTTTGACAATTATAAAGTCAAACACTTCATCCATCCATACCTTGTGACAATCATAAAGTCAAACTCTTCATCCACCATACCTTGTGACAATCATAAAGTCAAACACTTCATCAACCCACACCTTGTGACAATCATAAAGTCAAACACTTCATCCATCCACACCTTGTGACAATCATAAAGTCAAACACTTCATCCTTCCATAGCTTGTGGCAATCATAAAATCAAACACTTCATCCATCCTTACCTCCTTACCTTGTGACAATCATAAAGTCAAACACTGCATCCGTCCTTACCTTGTGACAATCATAAAGTCAAACAGTTCATCCTTACATAGCTTGTGACAATCATAAAGTCAAACTCTTCATCCACCATACCTTGTGACAATCATAAAGTCAAACACTTCATCAACCCACACCTTGTGACAATCATAAAGTCAAACACTTCATCCATCCACACCTTGTGACAATCATAAAGTCAAACACTTCATCCATCCTTACCTCCTTACCTTGTGACAATCAAAAAGTCAAACACTGCATCCGTGCTTACCTTGTGACAATCATAAAGTCAAACAGTTCATCCGTACATAGCTTGTGACAATCATAAAGTCAAACACTTCATCTATCCATACCTTGTGACAATCATAAAGCCAAACACTTCATCCATCCATACCGTGTAACAATCATAAAGTCAAACACTTCATCCATCCACACCTTGTAACAATGATAATGCATTTTGCTGTGCCATCAGTACTACTATTCTATAGACCATCTAGACTCAGAAGCCCAAATTTAACTGGTGATTGTTACAACCCTAAGGCCTCTTGTTTTTTGGTCATAAAGTCAAACACTTCAACTATCTTTACCTTGTGACAATCATAAAGTCAAACGCTTCATCCGTCCATACCTTGTGACAATCAGAGTCAAACACTTCATCCATCCACACCTTGTTTTCACTTCAAGAGTATACTTACCTCCCTAATACTTTTGATATTGCTAAATATTGGCTTTCACTCAATAAACACTCAGATTTAAAACAGTTAGGTGCCCCTACTGGGCAGGGAGTCAGAGCGTAGTCTGGCGGATGCCAGCCCCACCACCGCGCATGCGCAGACTAGCACTTCCTCTTTGCTAGATTATTGGCAAAGAGAACACACATGTCTTTTTCAGTCATAAGCTTTTCTACTCTTAAACTGTTTTATTAGTGTTATTTTGGAGTGTTAGTGTCTGATTTGGATGGCGGGAGGATACACTTCGCCACGGAAGGACTTAGGACCTTTAAATCAGGTGACTTCTAGTAAAATTAGCGAGTTTTCTTCCCGGTGTATTGTGTTTCCGGGACTCGCGTTTACCGTGATAAGCGCCTTGGTTAGTTGGTTTATGTCAACTCGGTGCTACCTAGGACTAATTTCTCTTTCTGTTTATGTCCACAGGTCTGTATGACGCTAGGTGGTGACTTCACAGCAGCAGAGAGTTAGTTTTCTCTCCACCATGGTTCCATTTCCTACTAACACTGTTAGGTTATCTAACCAAATGAAAAATATGTCCAGTGAGTTGGAGGCCTAGTATAAAGGTCTTCTCACTTTGCCCTCTTGATCCAATTCCTTCCCCATGAGGTGGAGAGAGTTAAGAGGCGTGCAGATGGTGGAGTTCTCCGGTTCGTCACGTTGGATGGTTTGTCTATACAAAGTGTCAGGTATCTAGTTATTGATAATGTGGTGATGTTAATTATTGTAAACAAACAAAGGGAGATAATTAACATTTTTGCCAGAAAAGAGTTATCTATATGTATCTGATGGTTGTGTAGTCGACTTATCCATTCAGCATACAATTCGTCCTTGCACTTGGATGTTTTGTTGGGATCGAATTTTTCCTGTCACGGGATTAATGACGTCATAATCAGCCTGGCTATGTATTTATCAGCAATTTAAGCGCTATGCTGGTTTCTGATGTATATTGATCTTTATGATCATTTTCCTTCTCTTTGAGTTGGATTGAGTTTCTAAGCTTAACTAGTTGCTCATACTCCTTGTCCTTTGCCCTGTTTCAGGGACCGGGTTGCACGTCCTGTGGTCGTTTTATTCTTGAAAAGTTCTGGCCGCATCTGTGCTATCAATGTAGCCCTTGTGGTCCATTGGTTAATTGTGACATATGTAAGCACTGGGGGGGCGAGTTAATGTCCGAATTCTTGTGCTGCTTACAGGCGACGGACAAGGTGGTAGAGGAGGAGAAGAAGAAGAAGCGGAAACGAGAGGTTGTAAGTAGGAAGGGTAAGGGGAAGGTCTCGTCCGCGGTGGATATGGAGGCCTTCCGGACCGAGATGTTGGGAGAGATGAAGAGGGCAGTAAAGGATTTGGTTCCAGGGTTGCTTCGTGGCATGCTTCCTGGACCAAATCCTTTACTGTCCTCATCATCGGCTTCGGAGCAGGTAATCCCCGCCTCTGGATCGATTTTCCTTAGTCCGCTTCCGTTGTTCGACGATTCAGAGGTGGCCCCATTAGAGGGGGCGTTCCACGGCCCTGGCAGCAGGCTTATTGCCGCGCCGATAGGGGACCGTGGACGGTTGTCGCTGGAACCCGCGGGCTGCTTATCAGTCCAGGGGTATCCGCACGCCGCGGTGGCCAGTACCTCCTATGGCACCGTTCCTGGTCAGCCCGGGTTAGCTCTCTTTGCTGACCCGGGGTCTAATCTTTCTGACCAGGGTAATGAGGATTACCTGCTAGGGTCGCCGTCTGACGACGTGGACATGGATGAAGACGTTTGTGCACCCCTCGCGGGGAATACAGGCGCCTTATTCCACGGTTTTACTCACCCTGGAGTAAAGTCTGCGGCTCAGGTGGTGGCCCAGGGCGCTGCTGATGGCCAGCGGTACCGCATACCTCGGCTTGCCGAGGGTGTTGCTGGTGCTGGCCGGGCCCGTGGTGAGACTATATATACCCCGCGCTCTGCCACGGTGCCTGCTCCTGGTCAAACCAGTGATATTCTCATGCCGGTGCTGTCAGGCCCGCGTGTTTTCCCTGGCTTGCCAGGTGTATCAGCATACCCGCCGTCAAGCTCTACTGCTTGCGCTCAGGAGGAAGACGAAGGACCCCGTCTTGTAGAGCGCTCGCAGTTAGCCACGGAGGAGGATTGGTATGACGCTTGCCAGTGGTTGGTGAGCGTTAGGCCTGATCTGCCCGTGGAGCAGTCGGCTAGCCAGCGTGTTCACACGCCGTGGTTAGCTGGGAAACCGACTGCTAACGCTATGCCTTCTCTGCCGCTGGCGGAGCATGTCGTTGACATGTTCAAGGCGGCGGAGTCGTCCATTAAGTCGAGTGGACGTCTCGCGAAGGCCCCTCGCGAGGTGGCCAGGCGTTGTCGCATCGTGCCCCTGGATTACCAGCGGTACGGTGTGGTGCCCAAGCCCAGCGTGGATGACCGCGCGGCTTTGGGTGAGGATGCGCGGCCAGGCTCCCGTTCTGACACGGGTGTCCTGTGCGCGGACGCGTTGCGTTCGGCGAATACCGCGTTGCGTGATGCGGAGGAGAGTGGGAGGGCTTCGATTGCCGCTCTGTCCCACGTCTCCCAGCTGTTACAGGGGGTAGTAACGGCATCCGCATCGCGCCAGCCATGTCCGGTCACTGTCCAGCGGACCATCCAGGATGGTATTAACCTGGCGCTGGACTGTATGACTCGGGCGGTGACCAGGAGTGTCAGGGCAAGACGCACGTTTGCCCTGGACAATCTGTGCCCGTCTCAGGACCTGTACAATAGGCTACTGCGTACGCCTATGACGGGCCCTGGTCTTTTTGGAGGTGAGGGATGTCGCCACCTCCAAGAGACGGTCACCCTGGTGAATAACCAGAGGGCGCTGCGCGAGCAGTTTGATGTGCTGCGTCGTGCTAACGCTCGCGCCGCGGCCCCGGCGTGTCGTCCCCTGCAGGCTCGAGGTGGTGCTGGCCAGGTCAGTGGCCAGCCACCGTCGCAGCGTCGGCCTCGGCCGCGTGCGATTCGGCCAGCAGCGAGGGGGGCGCAGGTTCCTCAGGCGCCGTCAGCCAGGCAGCCGCCCGCGCACCGAGGTGCGCGCGGGGCGGGGCGGGGCGCGCGAGGATCTGGGCGTGGTTATCGGTCCTGACAGGACGCTTACCGCGGTAAGAACCACTCCGGTGTGTATGGCGACGGAGACAGTGCCGCTCTTGCATGCCTCGTGTCCACCGCGGTCCCTAGGTGGGCCGGTGGGAGGCCGGCTAGCCGGCCACATGCAAGAGTGGGAACGGTTAACTCAGGACCGTTTAGTCTTGCGATGGCTTTCCGTCGGGTATCATCCAGAGTGGGTGACAGGCCCGCCGTCGCGACTGTCTCTGGTGCCAGTCTGGACTCCCGTTCCGAGAGATCCAGAGCAAAGGTTGTGTATCGAGGAGGAGATAAATTCCCTCGTACAAAAAGGAGCTATTCAGCCGGCGCAAAGGTGTCCGGGCTTCTATTCAACCCTGTTCTTAGTAACAAAACGCACCGGAGGGTGGAGACCGATTCTCAACCTCAAGCCACTGAACAAGTTCATCGAGACGCCCAGTTTCAAGATGGAAACGGTGCGCTCGGTGTTGGCGGGGTTGGAGAGGGGGATGTGGACGGCGTCGATAGATTTGAAGGACGCTTATTTCCACATCCCCATCCACGGGAGTTTCTGTCGCTTCCTGAGATTTGCATTCCAGGGCAGACAGTGGGAATTCAGGGTGTTGCCCTTCGGAATTTCCACGGCTCCTCGGGTTTTCACCCGTGTGGTTCTTGCGATCACAGCATACCTCCGCAGGAGAAGCATAGCAGTCCACACGTACATAGACGACTGGCTGTTGAAAGGGCACACCCGGGAAAGTTTGTCCGCCAATCTGGAGATTGTTTTGAAAATTCTCACAGACTTGGGCTGGATGATCAATTTCCCAAAATCAGAGCTGACTCCATCCCAGAAGTTTGTTTACCTGGGGATGTTCTTCGATCTATAGACAGGATATGTTTATCCTACTCAGGAGAGAGTTCAAAAACTCATCTCGTTGATTCAGTCAGTGTGCGACAGTCGTCATGTCCTGGCACGGGTTTACTTGAGAATGCTGGGGTTGATGGTTTCGTTGGAACCAGTCATTCCTCAGGCCGCCTTACGCAGGCGGCCGATCCAGTTGTTTCTCATGACACAATGGACCCAGAGTACAGGTTCGCTGGACTCGAATGTGTCAGTGTTGGCGCCTCTGATTCACCACCTGCAATGGTGGTTGAATACAGAGAATCTCTTGCCGGGGGTTTTGCTAACCCCTCCCCACCCTCAGGTGACTGTGTATACAGATGCATCGATGGAGGGCTGGGGAGCTTGCCTGGAAGAATCCACGATATCAGGGCTTTGGAATCTGGAACAGTCAAAGGAACATATAAATCTACTGGAGCTAAGAGCAGTAGTCCTGGGCCTGGAACATTTCTTACAGAAAGTTCAGGGCAAGATTGTTCTTATTCGTTCAGACAACTCAACAGTTGTGACTTACATAAACCGCCAGGGCGGAACGAAGTCGCCCAGTCTCTGTATGATGACATGGAAACTGCTTTGTTGGTGTCTGGATCACCAGATTACCTTGAAAGCAGTTCATATTCCGGGAAGGTTAAACCTGCTAGCAGACTCATTGAGCCGAAGGATGAGTGTTTTACCCACGGAATGGCAACTAAATCAATGTGTGGCGGATCGTCTGTTCGACCATTGGGGGAAACCCAACATCGATTTGTTCGCAACGAAGGAGAATGCGAAGATGACGACGTACGTCTCTCCGATTCCGGATCCAAGCGCTTTCGCAACAGATGCGTTAGCTATCAGCTGGGGGAGAATGTATGCATACGCATTCCCTCCAGCAATCCTGATTCCAAAAATTCTTCAGAAAATCAGACAAGAGGAATGCCAAGTGCTTCTGATCGCCCCGGATTGGCCAAGCCGATCATGGTATACGGATCTGCTGGACCTTCTGGTCTGCAATCCGGTTCCTCTGCCTCTGATGGACGATATTATCTTCCAGGGCAAGGCCCTTCACAACAATCCGTCAATGTTCAGATTGACTGCGTGGATGTTGTCAAGGAATCTAGAATTAAGGAGGGCTTTTCTGAGCAAGCAGCCATGTTTATGGCCAAAGCCAGGAGGGGGTCAACCTCCAGAGCATATAATTATAAAATCAACAGATTTGCAGAATGGTGCTCAAAAAGATGTATTGATCCAATGGATTCATCTATTCAAGTAGTAGCTGATTTCCTCTGTCACCTCTATGATGCCTATAGCCTCAAGCCTAACTCTATTGCTGGTTATAAGTCAGCATTAATGTCTGTTATTCCTTGCTTGGCTAAGAGGGGAAGTGATGAAGTAAATACATTGAATGTATTAATTAAAGGCATGGGCAATCTAAGACCAAGGAATCCACCTGTGATTCCGTCTTGGAGTTTATCGCTAGTGCTTCAAGTACTAGGTGATAAGCCTTTTGAACCACTTAGTTCCATTTCTATGAAACTATTAACACTGAAGACTGTGTTTTTAATTGCTGCGGCCTCGGCTAGGCGTAGGAGTGAAATTCATGCCTTATCAGCCGAGGATGACCGTTTTGTGGTTTCAGGGGAAGGCCTTAAGCTGCTACCTAGGATTAATTTCTTGGCTAAAAATCAGTCGTTGAAATATCCAGGTCAACCTATTATTTTGCCTGCTTTAACTAGATATGATCCTAATTCTAAAGCATGGTGTCCCGTCCGGGCGCTGCGCCGGTACAAACAACGTACGGCGGCATGGCGCACCGACCAGTCAGCGTTATGGTTGTCATATATTGAACCCCATGGGAGGGCTTCTAAGGACACCATTTCCAGGTGGATTGTGGAATGCATTCAGTTTTGCCATAAATCCGCTACCGGGAAGCAGGTTGACGTGGCCAAGGCTCACAGTGTCCGCGGCGTAGTGACATCCACGGCCCTATTTAATGGGGTCCCTGTGGATGATATTATGTCGGTGGCTCAGTGGCACTGTGAGTCAAGTTTTACAGACCATTATCTCCGTGACACCTCTAATCCTCTCGCCTTGTCGGTTTTGAAAAAATAAATCGGTTTATATTTTTTGAGGAGGTTTTTCCTCATTACTTATATATTTCACAATTAATTTATGGAAACACCCACTTTTTTGGGCCTGCATCAGTCTTTGCCAAGGGGAAGATGATGTCAGCAGCCATTTTCAACAAGGTCAGTCTTGTTCATGTGTTGTCCGTTGTTGATTGTATTGTCACGATTACCCGTTATTAATATGGTGATGGTTTGTGTATTTGTGTGGTTCATTGTTGAGAGTTACGAAAATGGAGCTTTTTCGTCTCTGTCCTGTAGTACATGGCACTTGTACGTAGAGAGCGTATAGGACATTGAGGTCAGTCGACTCTTCCTCCCAGGAAGGAGGGGGGGGGAGCGCATATGACATTCGGTCATCTCTCATACATCGGTGGTGTTATCCGATGGTTAGTCAATCCTGACTGTTTTTTCTTACAGTTTCAGAAGTTTAAGTGCCTTAAACGCAGAAAAGCGTATAGGGATGAGCTGGTCTTTTGACCTCGCCTCCCTCCCGCCAGATTCACTTTCGAATTCTGGCAATATCAAAAGTATTAGGGAGGTAAGTATACTCTTGAAGTGAAATAAACGAAATCTAGGATTTCTTTTTTCACGAGAGAGTTGATACTTACCTCCCTAGATACGGACCCGGCCTCTCCACCCCACAGAGGCTCGGTCTTCAGGCTCTTAATAGTTGCATGTGTGTCAGCCAATAATCTAGTCAGAGGAAGTGCTAGTCTGCGCATGCGCAGTGGTGGGGCTGGCATCCGCCAGACTACGCTCTGACTCCCTGCCCAGTAGGGGCACCTAACTGTTTTAAATCTGAGTGTTTATTGAGTGAAAGCCAATATTTAGCAATATCAAAAGTATTAGGGAGGTAAGTATCAACTCTCTCGTGAAAAAAGAAATCCTATCTTTACCTTGTGACAATCATAAAGTCAAACGCTTCATCCGTCCATACCTTGTGACAATCATAGTCAAACACTTCATCCATCCACACCTTGTGACAATCACAAAGTCAAACACTTCATCCTTCCATAGCTTGTGACAATCATAAAGTCAAACACTTCATCTATCCTTACCTTGTGACAATCATAAAGTCAAACACTTCATCCATTCTTACCTTGTGGCAATCATAAAGTCAAACACTTCATCCATCCTTACCTCCTTACCTTGTGACAATCATGAAGTCAAACACTGCATCCGTCCTTACCTTGTGACAATCATAAAGTCAAACAGTTCATCCTTACATAGCTTGTGACAATCATAAAGTCAAACACTTCATCTATCCATACCTTGTGACAATCATAAAGCCAAACACTTCATCCATCCATACCGTGTGACAATCATAAAGTCAAACACTTCATCCATCCACACCGTGTAACAATGATAATGCATTTTGCTGTGCCATCAGTACTACTAAGCTATAGACCATGTAGACTCAGAAGCCCAAATTTTAACTGGTGATTGTTACAACCCTAATGCCTCTTGTTTTTTGGTCATAAAATCAAACACTTCATCTATCTTTACCTTGTGACAATCATAAAGTCAAACGCTTCATCCGTCCATACCTTGTGACAATCATAAAGTCAAACACTTCATCCTTCAATAGCTTGTGACAATCATAAAGTCCATCCATCCGTACCTTGTGGCAATCATAAAGTCAAACACTTCATCTATCCATAGCTTGTGACAATCATAAAGTCAAACACTTCATCCATCCATAGGTTGTGACAATTATAAAGTCAAACGCGTCATCCATCCATAGCTTGTGACAATCATAAAGTCAAACACTTCATCCATCCACACCTTGTGACAACCATAATGTCAAACACTTCATCTATCCATACCTTGTGACAATCATAAAGTCAAACACTTCATCTATCCACACCTTGTGACAATCATAAAGTCAAACACTCATCCTTCCATAGCTTGTGACAATCATAAAGTCAAACACTTCATCCTTCCATAGTTTCTTTTCACATCAAGAGTATTCTTACCTCCCTAATACTTTTGATATTGCTAAATATTGGCTTTCACTCAATAAACACTCAGATTAAAACAGTTAGGTGCCCCTACTGGGCAGGGAGTCAGAGCATAGTCTGGCGGATGCCAGCCCCACCACCGCGCATGCGCAGACTAGCACTTCCTCTTTGCTAATTTATTGGCTGAGAGTGTACACATGCTTTTGTGTTAGAAACTTTCTATACTCTTTTCGAAGTTTTTTGAGACGGTTTGGCAGAAGTTTATCCCTGAGAAAGATGGCAGAGAGAGTAACTTCGCCACAGGAGGGCCTTGGACCTTTAAATCAGGTGACTTCTAGTAATATTAGCGAGTTTTGTCCCGTTGTAATGTGTTTCCGGGACTCGCGCTAAACGTGATAAGCGCCTTGATTAGTTGGTTTATTTCAACTAGGTGCTATATAAGACTAATCTCTCTTTGTGTTTATGTCCACAGGTCTGTGTGAAGAAATATAATGGACATGACATCAGCAGAGGGTTTGTGTCTCTCCACCATGGTTCCATTTCCTACTAATACTGTTAGGTTATCTAACCAAAAATTCTATGTCCAGTGAGTTGGAGGCCTATTATAAAGGTCTTCTCACTTTGCCCTCTTGATCCAATTCCTTCCCCTAGAGGTGGAGAGAGTTAAGAGGCGTTCAGTGGTGGAGTGCTCCAGTTCATCAGGTTGGATGGTTTGTCTAGACAAGGTGTCAGGTATCTAATTATTGATATGAGGTGATGTTAATTATTTAGAGGAAAGGGAGATAATTAACTCTATTTGCCATTGTTATCAGTATATATCTGATGCTTGTGTAGTCGAAATGTCCATTCTGCACATGTTCTGGTTAGAGATACAATTCGTCCTTGCACTGGGATGTTTGTTGGGGATCGATTTTTTCCTGTCATAGGATTAATGACGTCATAATCAGCCTTGCTCTTTATTAACAATTAAAGTTGTCCGAAGCTGGTTTTCTGAAAAAATTATGATCTTTATGATCATTTTCCTTCTCTTGAGTTGGTGAGTTTTCTAAGCTTAACTAGTTTGCTCATACTCCTCGTCCTTTGGCCTTTTTCAGAGACCTGGTTGTGCGTCCTATGGACGATTTTTGAGGGACAAGTTTGGCCCTCATCTCTGTTTTCAGTGTAGCCCCTGTGGTCCCTTGCTTAATTGCGAGACATGTAAGCACTGGGGGGGCGAGCTAATGTCCGAATTCTTGTGCTTGCAGGCGAAGGACAAGGTGGAGGAGGAGAAGAAGAAGCTGAAAAAAGAGGGTGTAAGTAAGAAGGGTAAGAGGAAGGCCTCGTCCGCGGTGGACATGGAGGCCTTCCGGACCGAGATGTTGGGAGAGATGAGGAGGACAATAAAGGATTTGGTTCCAGAGTTGCTTCGTGGCATGCTTCCTGGACCAAATCCTTTATTGACCTCATCATCTGCTTCGGAGCAGGTAATCCCCACCTCTGAATCAACGTTCCTTAGTACGCTTCCGTTGTTTGAAGATTCAGAGGTGGCCCCATTAGAGGGGGCGTTCCATGGCCCTGGCAGCAGGCTTATTGCCGCGCCCAATAGGGACCGTGGACGGTCGTCGCTGGAACCCGCGGGCTGCTTATCAGTCCAGGGGTATCCGCACACCGCGGGTGCCAGTACCTCGTATGGCACCTTCCCTGGCCAGTCCGGGTTAGCTCTCTTTGCTGACCCGGAGTCTAATCTGTCTGGCCAGGAGGATGAGGATTACCTGTTGGGGTCGCCGTCTGAAGACGTGGCCATGGATTATGACGTCTGTGCACCCCTCGCGGGGAATACAGGCGCCTTTTTCCACGGTTCTACTCTCCCAGGGGTAGAATCCACGGTTCAGACTGTGGCCCTGGGCGCTGAAGGCCAGCGGTACCGCATACCTCGGCTTGCCGAGAGTGTCGCTGGTGCTGGCCGGGGCCGTGGTGGGGCGGTATATGCCCCGCGCTCTACCACGGCGCCTGCTCCTGGTCAAACCAGTGATATTAGCATGCCGGTATTGTCAGGCCCGCATGTTCTCCCTGGCTTGCCAGGGATATCAGCGTACCCGCCGTCAAGCTCTGTTGCTTGCGCTCAGGAGGAAGACGAAGGCCCCCGTCTTGTAGAGCGCTCGCAGCTAGCCACGGAGGAGGATTGGTCTGACGCTTGCCAGTGGTTGGTGAGTGTTAGACCAGATCTGCCCGTGGAGCAGTCGGCTAGCCAGCGTGAGCACAGGCCGTGGTTAGCTGGTAAGCCTACTGCTAACGCTATGCCTTCTCTGCCGCTGGCAGAGCATGTCGTTGACATGTTCGAGGCGGCGGAGACGTCCATTAAGTCGAGTGGACGTCTCGCTAAGGCCCCGCGCGAGGTGGCCAGGCGTTGCCGCATCGTGCCCCTGGACTACCAGCGGTACGGTGTGGTACCGAAGCCGAGCGTGGATGACCGCGCGGCTTTGGGTGAGGATGCGCGGCCAGGCTCCCGTTGCGTTCAGCAAATGCCGCGTTGCGTGATGCGGAGGAGAGTGGGAGGGCTTCGATTGCCGCTCTGTCCCACGTCTCCCAGCTGTTACAAGGGGTAGTAACAGCATCCGCATCGCGCCAGCCAAGTCCGGTCACAGTCCAGCGAGCCATCCAGGATGGTATCAACCTGGCTCTGGACTGTATGACGCGGGCGGTGACCAGGAGTGTCCGGGCAAGGCGCACTTTTGCCTTGGATAATCTGTGCCCGTCCCAGGACCTCTACAATAGGCTACTACGTACGCCTATGACAGGTCCTGGTCTCTTTGGAGGTGAGGGATGTAGGCACCTCCAGGAGACGGTTACTCTGGTCAATAACCAGAGGGCGCTGCGCGAGCAGTTTGAGGTGCTTCGTCGTGCCAACGTTCGCGCCGCACCCCCTGCATATCGTCCCCTGCAGGCTCGAGGTGGTAGTGGCCAGGTCAGAGGCCAACCACCATCGCAGCGCCGGCCTCGGCCGCGTGCGATTCGGCCAGCAGCGAGGGGGGCGCAGGCTCCTCAGGCGCAGTCAGCCAGGCAGCCGCCCGCGCACCGAGGTGCGCGCGGTGCTGGTCGTGGCGCGCGAGGATCTGGGCGGGGTAATCGTTCCTGATGGGACGGTTACGGCGGTGAGAACCGCGCCGGTGTTTCTGGCAAAGGAGAGTGCCGCTCTTGCACTCCTTATGTCCACCTCTATCCCTAGGTGGACCGGTGGGAGGCCGGTTAGCCGACCACATGCAAGAGTGGGAACGGTTAACTCAGGACCGTTTAGTCTTGCGATGGCTTTCAGTCGGGTATCATCCCGATTGGATGACAGGCCCGCCATCGCGACTGTCTCTAGTGCCGATCTGGACTCCAAATCCGAGAGATCCAGATCAAAGGTTGTGTATCGAGGAGGAAATAAATTCCCTCATACAAAAAGGAGCTATTCAGCCGGCACAGAGGTGTCCGGGCTTCTATTCAACCCTGTTCTTAGTAACAAAGAACACCGGAGGGTGGAGACCAATTCTCAACCTCAAGCCATTGAACAAGTTCATAGAGACGCCCAGTTTCAAGATGGAGACTGTGCGCTCGGTGTTGGGGGGGTTAGAGAGGGGAATGTGGACAGCGTCGATAGATTTGAAGGACGCTTATTTCCACATCCCCATACACAGGAGTTTCCGTCGCTTCCTGAGATTTGCATTCCAGGGCAGACAGTGGGAATTCAGGGTGTTACCCTTCGGAATTTCCACGGCTCCTCGGGTTTTCACCCGTGTGGTTCTTGCGATCACCGCATACCTCCGCAGGAGAAGCATAGCAGTCCACACGTACATAGACGACTGGCTGTTGAAAGCGCACACCCGGGAAAGTTTATCGGCCAGTCTGGAGATTGTTTTGAACACTCTCACAGACTTAGGCTGGATGATCAATTTCCCAAAATCAGAGCTGATTCCATCCCAGAAGTTTGTTTACCTGGGGATGTTCTTCGATCTAGAGACAGGATATGTTTATCCTACTCAGGAGAGAGTTCAGAAACTCATCTCATTAATTCAGTCAGTGTGCGACAGTCGTCATGTCCTGGCACGGGTTTACTTGAGAATGCTGGGGTTGATGGTTTCATTGGAACCAGTCATTCCTCAGGCCGCCTTACGCAGGCAGCCGATCCAGTTATTTCTCATGACACAATGGACCCAGAGTACAGGTTCGCTGGACTCGAATGTGTCAGTGTTGGCGCCTCTGATTCATCACCTGCAATGGTGGTTGGACACAGAGAATCTCTTGGTGGGGGTTATGCTAAACCCTCCCCACCCTCAGGTGACTGTGTATACAGATGCATCGATGGAGGGCTGGGGAGCTTGCCTGGAAGAGTCCACGATATCAGGGCTTTGGAATCTGGAACAGTCAAAGGAACATATAAATCTACTGGAGCTAAGAGCAGTAGTCCTGGGCCTGGAACATTTCTTACAGAAAGTTCAGGGCAAGATTGTTCTTATTCGTTCAGACAACTCAACAGTTGTGACTTACATAAACCGCCAGGGCGGAACGAAGTCGCCCAGTCTCTGTATGATGACATGGAGACTGCTTTGTTGGTGTCTGGATCACCAGATTACCTTGAAAGCAGTTCATATTCCGGGAAGGTTAAATCTGCTAGCAGACTCATTGAGCCGAAGGATGAGTGTTTTACCCACGGAATGGCAACTAAATCAATGTGTGGCGGATCGTCTGTTCGACCATTGGGGGAAACCCAACATCGATTTGTTCGCAACAAAGAAGAATGCGAAGATGACGACGTACGTCTCTCCGATTCCGGATCCAAGCGCTTTCGCAACAGATGCGTTAGCTATCAGCTGGGGGAGAATGTATGCATACGCATTCCCTCCAGCAATCCTGATTCCAAAAATTCTTCAGAAAATCAGACAAGAGGAATGCCAAGTGCTTCTGATCGCCCCGGATTGGCCAAGCCGATCATGGTATACGGATCTGCTGGACCTTCTGGTCTGCAATCCGGTTCCTCTGCCTCTGATGGACGATATTATCTTCCAGGGCAAGGCCCTTCACAACAATCCGTCAATGTTCAGATTGACTGCGTGGATGTTGTCAAGGAATCTAGAATTAAGGAGGGCTTTTCTGAGCAAACAGCCATGTTTATGGCCAAAGCCAGGAGGGGGTCAACCTCCAGAGCATATAATTATAAAATCAACAGATTTGCAGAATGGTGCTCAAAAAGATGTATTGATCCAATGGATTCATCTATTCAGGTAGTAGCTGATTTCCTCTGTCACCTCTATGATGCATATAGCCTCAAGCCTAACTCTATTGCTGGTTATAAGTCAGCGTTAATGTCTGTTATTCCTTGCTTGGCTAAGAGGGGAAGTGATGAAGTAAATACATTAAATGTATTAATTAAAGGCATGGGCAATCTAAGACCAAGGAATCCACCTGTGATTCCGTCTTGGAGTTTATCGCTAGTGCTTCAAGTACTAGGTGATAAGCCGTTTGAACCACTTAGTTCCATTTCTATGAAACTATTAACACTGAAGACTGTGTTTTTAATTGCTGCGGCCTCGGCTAGGCGTAGGAGTGAAATTCATGCCTTATCAGCCGAGGATGACCGTTTTGTGGTTTCATGGGAAGGCCTTAAGCTGCTACCTAGGATTAATTTCTTGGCTAAAAATCAGTCGTTGAAATATCCAGGTCAACCTATTGTTTTGCCTGCTTTAACTAGATATGATCCTAATTCTAAAGCATGGTGTCCCGTCCGGGCGCTTTGCCGGTACAAACAACGTACGGCGGAGTGGCGCACCGACCAGTCGGCGTTATGGTTATCTTATATTGAACCCCATGGCAGGGCTTCTAAGGACACCATTTCCAGGTGGATTGTAGAATGCATTCAGTTTTGCCATAAATCCGCCACCGGGAAGCAGGTTGACGTGGCCAAGGCTCACAGTGTCCGCGGCGTAGTGACATCCACTGCCCTATTTAATGGGGTCCCGGTGGATGATATTATGTCGGTGGCTCAGTGGCACTGTGAGTCAAGTTTTACAGACCATTATCTCCATGACACCTCTAATCCTCTCGCCTTGTCGATTTTGAAAAAATAACTTGGCATATATTTTTGATGGGGTTTCCTCATTGCTTATATATTTCACAATTAATTTATGGAAACAACCACTAATTTGGGACTGCATCGTGCTTCACCAATGGGAAGAGGATGTCAGCAGCCATTTTCAACAAGGTCAGTCTTGTGTATGTGTTGTCCATTGTTGATTGTCTTGTCACGTTACCCGTTATTAATATGATGATGGTTTTGTGTATTTATGTGGTTCATTGTTGAGAGTATACGAAAATGGAGTTTTTTCGTCTCTGTCCTGTAGTACATGGCACTTGTACGTAGAGAGCATATAGGACATTGAGGTCATTCGACTCTTCCTCCCAGGAAGGAGGGGGGGGAGCGCATATGACATTCGGTCATCTCTCATACATCGGGGGTGTTATCCGATGGTTAGTCAAATCCTGACTGTTTTTTCATACAGTATCAGAAGTTTAAGTGCCTTAAACGCAGAAAAGCGTATAGGGATGAGCTGGTCTTTTGACCTCGCCTCCCTCCCGCCGAATTCACTGTCGAATTCTGGCAATATCAAAAGTATTAGGGAGGTAAGTATACTCTTGATGTGAAATAAACGAAATCAAGGATTTCTTTTTTCACGAGAGAGTTGATACTTACCTCCCTAGATACGGACCCGGCCTCTCCACCCCACAGAGGCTTGGTCTTCAGGCTCTTTATAGTTGCATGTGTATCAGCCAATAAATTAGTCAGAGGAAGTGCTAGTCTGCGCATGCGCGGTGGTGGGGCTGGCATCCGCCAGACTATGCTCTGACTCCCTGCCCAGTAGGGGCACCTAACTGTTTTAATCTGAGTGTTTATTGAGTGAAAGCCAATATTTAGCAATATCAAAAGTATTAGGGAGGTAAGTATCAACTCTCTCGTGAAAAAAGAAATCCTTGATTTCGTTTAGACAATGATAAAGTCAAACACGTCATCTATCCATACCTTTTGACAATTATAAAGTCAAACACTTCATCCATCCATACCTTGTGACAATCATAAAGTCAAACTCTTCATCCACCATACCTTGTGACAATCATAAAGTCAAACACTTCATCAACCCACACCTTGTGACAATCATAAAGTCAAACACTTCATCCATCCACACCTTGTGACAATCATAAAGTCAAACACTTCATCCTTCCATAGCTTGTGGCAATCATAAAATCAAACACTTCATCCATCCTTACCTCCTTACCTTGTGACAATCATAAAGTCAAACACTGCATCTGTCCTTACCTTGTGACAATCATAAAGTCAAACAGTTCATCCTTACATAGCTTGTGACAATCATAAAGTCAAACTCTTCATCCACCATACCTTGTGACAATCATAAAGTCAAACACTTCATCAACCCACACCTTGTGACAATCATAAAGTCAAACACTTCATCCATCCACACCTTGTGACAATCATAAAGTCAAACACTTCATCCATCCACACCTGTGACAATCATAAAGTCAAACACTTCATCCATCCTTACCTCCTTACCTTGTGACAATCAAAAAGTCAAACACTGCATCCGTGCTTACCTTGTGACAATCATAAAGTCAAACAGTTCATCCGTACATAGCTTGTGACAATCATAACGTCAAACACTTCATCTATCCATACCTTGTGACAATCATAAAGCCAAACACTTCATCCATCCATACCGTGTGACAATCATAAAGTCAAACACTTCATCTATCCTTACCTTGTGACAATCATAAAGTCAAACACTTCATCCATTCTTACCTTGTGGCAATCAGAAAGTCAAACACTTCATCCATCCTTACCTCCTTACCTTGTGACAATCATAAAGTCAAACACTGCATCCGTCCTTACCTTGTGACAATCATAAAGTCAAACAGTCAAACAGTTCATCCTTACATAGCTTGTGACAATCATAAAGTCAAACACTTCATCTATCCATACCTTGTGACAATCATAAAGCCAAACACTTCATCCATCCATACCGTGTGACAATCATAAAGTCAAACACTTCATCCATCCACACCTTGTAACAATGATAATGCATTTTGCTGTGCCATCAGTACTACTAAGCTATAGACCATGTAGACTCAGAAGCCCAAATTTTAACTGGTGATTGTTACAACCCTTAGGCCTCTTGTTTTTTGGTCATAAAGTCAAACACTTCATCTATCTTTACCTTGTGACAATCATAAAGTCAAACGCTTCATCCGTCCATACCTTGTGACAATCATAGTCAAACACTTCATCCATCCACACCTTGTGACAATCATAAAGTCAAACACTTCATCCTTCCATAGATTGTGACAATCATAAAGTCAAACACTTCATCTATCCTTACCTTGTGACAATCATAAAGTCAAACACTTCATCCATTCTTACCTTGTGGCAATCAGAAAGTCAAACACTTCATCCATCCTTACCTCCTTACCTTGTGACAATCATGAAGTCAAACACTGCATCCGTCCTTACCTTGTGACAATCATAAAGTCAAACAGTTCATCCTTACATAGCTTGTGACAATCATAAAGTCAAACACTTCATCTATCCATATCTTGTGACAATCATAAAGCCAAACACTTCATCCATCCATACCGTGTGACAATCATAAAGTCAAACACTTCATCTATCCACACCTTGTAACAATGATAATGCATTTTGCTGTGCCATCAGTACTACTAAGCTATAGACCATGTAGACTCAGAAGCCCAAATTTTAACTGGTGATTGTTACAACCCTAAGGCCTCTTGTTTTTTGGTCATAAAGTCAAACACTTCATCTATCTTTACCTTGTGACAATCATAAAGTCAAACGCTTCATCCGTCCATACCTTGTGACAATCATAGTCAAACACTTCATCCATCCACACCTTGTGACAATCATAAAGTCAAACACTTCATCCTTCCATAGCTTGTGACAATCATAAAGTCAAACACTTCATCTATCCTTACCCTGTGACAATCATAAAGTCAAACACTTCATCCATTCTTACCTTGTGGCAATCATAAAGTCAAACACTTCATCCATCCTTACCTCCTTACCTTGTGACAATCATGAAGTCAAACACTGCATCCGTCCTTACCTTGTGACAATCATAAAGTCAAACAGTTCATCCTTACATAGCTTGTGACAATCATAACGTCAAACACTTCATCTATCCATACCTTGTGACAATCATAAAGCCAAACACTTCATCCATCCATACCGTGTGACAATCATAAAGTCAAACACTTCATCCATCCACACCTTGTAACAATGATAATGCATTTTGCTGTGCCATCAGTACTACTAAGCTATAGACCATGTAGACTCAGAAGCCCAAATTTTAACTGGTGATTGTTACAACCCTAATGCCTCTTGTTTTTTGGTCATAAAGTCAAACACTTCATCTATCTTTACCTTGTGACAATCATAACGTCAAACGCTTCATCCGTCCATACCTTGTGACAATCATAAAGTCAAACACTTCATCCTTCCATAGCTTGTGACAATCATAAAGTCCATCCACCCTTACCTTGTGACAATCATAAAGTCAAACACTTCATCTATCCATAGCTTGTGACAATCATAAAGTCAAACACTTCATCCATCCATAGCTTGTGACAATTTTAAAGTCAAACATGTCATCCTTCCATAGCTTGTGACAATCATAAAGTCAAACACTTCATCCATCCACACCTTGTGACAATCATAAAGTCAAACACTTCATCCATCCTTACCTCCTTACCTTGTGACAATCATAAAGTCAAACACTGCATCCATCCTTACCTTGTGACAATCATAAAGTGAAACGGTTCATCCTTACATTCCTTGTGACAATCATAAAGTCAAACACTTCATCTATCCATATCTTGTGACAATCATAAAGTCAAACACTTCATCCATCCATACATTGTGACAATCATAAAGTCAAACACTTCATCCATCCACACCTTGTATCAATGATAATGCATTTTGCTGTGCTATCAGTACTACTAAGCTATGGACCATGTAGACTCAAATTTTAACTGGTGATTGTTACAACCCTAAGGCCTCTTGTTCACCATCATGATGGTAATAATTATTTCTCATTTTTCCTGTAGGGACCAAAGTGATGAAGAGATTAGTAAGAGGAAATCAAAACAGAAACGCCGAAGTATCGCTAACCCACAGAACACAGCAGTAGATGAATCATTAGGTCCGAGTACTCCGGAGTACACTGGCTTATGATGTGAGGTCACTGTAATACACCAGGTGTGTGGTGGCACTAGCATTGGTGACTTATGATGGAATGTTTTTGTAATACACCAGGTGTGTGGTGGCACTAGCAATGGCGACATGATGGAATGTTTTTGTACTACACCAGGTGTGTGGTGGCACTAGTGAGAGCTAACTTCATATGTCACTGCAAGTAAGCAAGGTCTGAACAAATACCTCGTCATGGTGCAGGGTATTTAACTGTTAAAGCTGAATTGCCTTCATATAAATCAGCATTGCTTCAACATTAAGCATCCAATCCAGTCGCCTGTGTGTATATCTAGTAGAAGCATGTGATGGAATTCACACACACTGGTATTGGAGTATTGCTTCAGAGGGGAGAGACAGTTACTTCTGATGTACACTCTAGAGTGTCACATCGTGAAGTTAGAACATTTTAATCCCTCATTGCAAGTATTCAAATTTCCTCGGTATCCATCATGAATAATTTGAAAATAATTCATTGAAAGTTGGTGATGCATATGACATCAAATGAATGGCTTTCAATGAGGTTACCAGCATATTGTAGCATATTGTCTCCTACAGTCTGGCTACAGCTTGTGCATGGCCTGCTTAAGTTAAAGAAAAACTCACCACATCTTATACTAACCATTCAGTTGAGAGAATGTACAATGCATGATCTAGCTATGAGATTTTTAGCTTTTTATTATGCCAACAGAGAAAGGTATTTAGGCTTTAGTAGCTAAATGTTGATGCATTTCTCCAAGACTATGAAGGCAGCCATAATTTACTTTTCAACCAATCAGAAAAATACTGACACTGTTTGCCTCAGTATATACACTCAGTCATAGAGGTGCCATCTGTAGTTAGACAATGTGGTCTAATAGTCTAGTCGTAGGAGCCAGTTTTGGTGAGTCAACCTAGACAAAAATCCCACCTAAGTCTTCTTTTGTGTCATTCGATTTGGAAGGTCACTCAGAATTACATACTAAAAATCCCCATCGATCCCTTTTGGGCGGAAATTTTGGCGAGGGTTTGAATTTGAGAAATGCGACCCTTGAATTCCTGTGAGGATAAAGGGTCTTGCAACACTAATCCGTTTCAGTGATATTCAAAATGATGAAGAACTGCATCGGTATATGGTCAACAAGAGTGATGCTATGCCTATGGGCAAAGTGTTTGTTCATGCTGGCTGTAGAAAGAGATGCACTGACCCAGGAAACCCAGTCAGGTTGCAGGAAGTGGCGCCATCCCCCAAAAGAGTATGATCCTTTACTCCACACCCATTCAACTGGAACACTGATTGCCTCTTATGTGGGGAAGAGGTGATAATAGATAGAAAGCATCCAGAGAGGGATGTTATCAGGTCTGTGCAGACATTAGAGCTAAGGAAAAGTATAGAGGAACAATGTGACAGTAGGTCCGATCCCTGGTCCCTTGAGATCCGCACTCGCCTCGAGAGTTGTATAGATTTAGTTTCAGAAAAAGCAGTTTATCATCTTTTTTGCTACAGGAAGTTCATGCGTACATTGCCAACCTAACAGGCTGTGAGGCGATCTGCTGACGACGAAATGTGACATTGGTTTGAAGTCTTGTGCAATTGGCTAGAAAATGTTTGTGAATTAGAATTATACACAATTGTTGATCTTCATGCTATGATGGTGGAGTGAGCAGGTGGTGCAGCAGTATTTTATCTGAAGACACTGAAACGAATGCTCAATGAGCATTATGGTGATCATGTATTTTTCGCTGAAGTATTGGGTAGGAAGGACGTTGTTTGTTTTCGTAATATGGCAAATTACAGTATCAATGATGTAGCGCACCAAAAGGCATGGGAACCATTAACAAGAGGCCAATCGCATTGTAGCAGCTGCTGCACGAATTATACATGAAGAAGTGCGAGAAGCAACTTCCACTAGAGAGACCTATCCCTCAACTGAAGAAATTGATGACAGGGAAAAAGGGATAGAATTTCTGACGCTGTGGTGGACTGACTTGAGGAAGGGGTATGATGGAAAGCACGAGGCATCAGTGGGTCTACACTATGCACACGTGTGCTACTGTGCATGATGCCATGTCAAGTCTGACTGGGAAGCAACACCGTATGAGCGATCAACATGTGGACCCTGGAAGAACTAGACGTGAGCACTATTTGCGAGACATGAGGAAATTTATGGAGTGGTTTCAAGTGCATGACTTCTTTGATGCCAATATCACACAACTGTGGTCTCTGGGCAGTGGTCTGAGTGGACGGGAAGAGGATGGCATCAACTGTGATGAGACCGAGAAAGTTGGTAAAGTCTTAGAAGAGATCATGGATCATAAATTTGTAAATGAAGCATCCATGAAGAGGTCTCCGATGGTATGCCCATTAGATGACCTTAAACCGGGAATCAAGATTGATAAACAAATTGTGCGAATTGATCCATCGGTTTTGTTCATGCGATGTACGGCACTAGCGCAATGGGAAGATGAATATATTCTTCCTTAGTTTAGACACGAAACGACTGCAGTTATTCAAAGTTTTTCCATGAGGAAGTTGGATAAATCAGAACTGGCAAGAAAAATACAGATTGATCTGACAAACATCGACGAAAGTAAGTCCCCATTACCAAAGCATAGCATGCCTGTAATAGATGTGGGCTGGCGTCTACATTATATAAGATGGCCAAAAATACAACATATGCTCAGGTGCTTGAACAGTACAGTTGATATCTAGAACACAAGTACAGAATGAGTTGCATTGTGTTTGATGGATATGAGGGTGTTCTTTCCACCAAGGGCCATGAACAAGGTCGACGGCAAATAGGCAAGATCTCTGCTGATATATTGGTGAACTTCACAGCAAAGGTGCATGCTGACCAGGAGGCATTCTTCTCGAATAAATGAAACAAGACCCAGTTAATTAGCCATCTGTCAAGTCATCTTCAATTGCTGGGCCATTCCACGAAGATAAGTATGGCAGATGCAGATACAGTGATAGTATCAACGGCTCTTGACTATACTATATCACTGTATCACTGGGACAATAGAATGGCAGACATTTTCTTGAAGAAGGAAGTGAAACTCTCAAAACGTCAGCAATTGTACAGTCTCAAGGAAGCTACTGATGTCGTCCCAGCAAAGATACGAAAGTGTATTCTTATAATTCATGCCTGGAGTGGGTGCGATACAACTTCTGCTACATTTGACAATGGTAACACGAATCTTCTGAGGGTAATGTCTACGTCCAAAGAGATACATGGGTTGTCTGATATAATCAGGAGTTGTGATACATCACAGGAACAAGTTGGCAGTGCAGGAATTAGCCTATTCCGTTGCATGTATCGTGGCACTGAGAAGCACATGCTTACTTCTCTGAGATATGCCCAATATATGCAGATGGTTGTGAAGGGAAATAAGATAGAGCCACAACGACTACCACCAACTGAGCGTGCAGCTTACTTCCACAGCCTCCGTGTTCACCTCCAGGTTGTCAGATGGCTAACACTTAGTACTGATGAACTGGACCACAATGATTGGGGATGGAGAGGGAAATGGGTCTTTATGCCAGATAATGACAGATCTTGAAGCTGCTCCATCCAAGGCACTCAGTTTCATTCGTTGCAAATGCAAAGTAACAACAAAGAATCTGTGTGGCACCAAGCAATGCAAATGCAACAAAAATGGATTGAAATGTGTGATCGCATGTGCAGGATGCTGAGGTCAAATTTGCAGCAACATTGACCATATGGTAACTATTGATGAAGGAAATGATGGTTTGGACTTATAATCTCATGTCATCGCCGGGCACATCTCGACCTCAAAGCGTGTGTTAATAAGCATCTCTATACTATCCTCAGTGACAAACTTGTCTTTTTTCACTGACACCTGTGCATCTCAGCTGTTGAGTGACAAGGAATATATTTTATTTTTTCACATTTGTATTATTTGAGATTGTTGAATGTGGTGTTTTGTTGGAAAATAGCAAACGACGCTGTTTTCCGCTACCATGGCACCTTATCAGATTTCATACATGATGTAAAAATGGTCCTAAAATTAAAACCAGTGTAAAAAATTGCGCCCAAATGGGATCAATGGGGATTTTAGTGTGTGATTCAGGATTAATGTATGCTTTATGACACCACAAAACTTTTGGGAATTTTGTCACGGTTTACACCCCTCAACGACTCGGCTATAAAAGCAACCATATATGTAAGTTGTTAAATATTTTGAAAGTTATTCGACTTGAAGCTGTTGATTCCTTTCAGCTTCCAGTCAAATTACTTTCAAAATATTCAAAAGAATAATTATTACCTAGTAAAGAATATGTTGTATCAACAGTTAGATGACATCATACACTAGTGGTTGAGAAGACAAAACGGAGTGGATCACAGTTCAACATTAACGTGATATTAAAAAACCAATCGTTGTGAGAGTGATAAAGGAATATGCCGGGATGTGAATGATCTTGGCCAGTACTCATGATGAGTGCCTAACTTAACCACATGCCTAACTGTCAGCACATATTTAGACGACTAGACTATGTCGTATTCATGAAAATGTGCCTAAATCTTCATCTAATGTAGGTGAAGAGTGACTTAGGTATTTTCATTTACTTATGCCTTATTTAGGCATTCTTTCGTACTTAAAGTACCCTTCATGAATACGGACTATGGAATTTCTGTACGAGAATCTCTGTGTGCAATAGAACATTTGTGATGAAAATGTATCCCTTTTACATCTCCGTAAGAAATCACTATTGTAATGATACTCGTGTTGTCAGTGTGGAGATGTAGTTAGATTGGTTCCTATTATTGGCTATTAATAGGGCTATTTGTCTCAACCTACTTTACCCCTATGATGGGCAAACCAGCCAAAACCGGCCTCGCCAGTGGTCTTCAAGTAATGCCCATTTACAGGTTAACATAAGAAATTTTTTTTGAAAATTTACCACTGGGATGACTAGGTCGATAATCGAGCCAGTCATCTCAGTCGTAAATTGTCAAAAATACTCTTATCTTGGCCTGCAAATGGACATCCACTAAGCCAAAATTTTGATTTTCTTGAAAAATCTTGACCATTAAAGGGTTAATTTAAGATCATTAGTATCAGGTGATTTAATGTTGAATTTACCAGCTATAGTGCCATGGCAATTAGCTGTAGCATAACATCAAATTTACCAGCTATAGTGCCATGGCAATTAGCTGTAGCATAACAGCAAATTTACCGGCTATAGTGCCATGGCAATTAGCTGTATCATAACAGCAAATTTACCAGCTATAGTGCCATGGCAATTAGCTGTAGCATAACAGCAAATTTACCAGCTATAGTGCCATGGCAATTAGCTGTAGCATAACATCAAATTTACCAGCTATAGTGCCATGGCAATTAGCTGTAGCATAACAGCAAATTTACCGGCTATAGTGCCATGGCAATTAGCTGTAGCATAACAGCAAATTTACCAGCTATAGTGCCATGGCAATTAGCTGTAGCATAACAGCAAATTTACCAGCTATAGTGCCATGGCAATTAGCTGTAGCATAACAGCAAATTTACCAGCTATAGTGCCATGGCAATTAGCTGTAGCATAACAGCAAATTTACCAGCTATAGTGCCATGGCAGTTAGCTGTAGCATAACAGCAAATTTACCAGCTATAGTGCCATGGCAGTTAGCTGTAGCATAACAGCAAATTTACCAGCTATAGTGCCATGGCGATTAGCTGTAGCATAACAGCAAATTTACCAGCTATAGTGCCATGGCAATTAGGTGTAGCATAACAGCAAATTTACCAGCTATAGTGCCATGGCAATTAGCTGTAGCATAACAGCAAATTTACCAGCTATAGTGCCATGGCAGTTAGCTGTAGCATAACAGCAAATTTACCAGCTATAGTGCCATGGCAGTTAGCTGTAGCATAACAGCAAATTTACCGGCTATAGTGCCATGGCAGTTAGCTGTAGCATAACAGCAAATTTACCGGCTATAGTGCCATGGCAGTTAGCTGTAGCATAACAGCAAATTTACCAGCTATAGTGCCATGGCGGTTAGCTGTAGCATAACAGCAAATTTACCAGCTATAGTGCCATGGCGATTAGCTGTAGCATAACAGCAAATTTACCAGCTATAGTGCCATGGCAGTTAGCTGTAGCATAACAGCAAATTTACCAGCTATAGTGCCATGGCAGTTAGCTGTAGCATAACAGCAAATCTACCAGCTATAGTGCCATGGCAGTTAGCTGTAGCATAACAGCAAATTTACCAGCTATAGTGCCATGGCAGTTAGCTGTAGCATAACAGCAAATTTACCAGCTATAGTGCCATGGCAGTTACCTGTAGCATAACATCAAATTAAAATCAATGACCACAGAAATTGATATCGTAGCCTTTGCTGTGTCAAGTCATTATAGAAACACATCTGAAACACTTCTGAAGATAATCCTTAATAATAATCAAAATGATACCAAATTGCCAAAATCATTTGAATGGCTGTATGTTCTAAGATTAGATGAAGTTGTTTTAATGAATGCCTGCTTCCAGATAAATTGTGTGTGCATTGGTAGGCTATGTCTGTTGTTATCAGAATAAAATATCAAATTATTGAATAGATTTGCACAATTAATTAACCCTTTCAATGACAAATCCCTGAATAAAGTAAATTCTTTACGATTTATAGCATATTCTGTTGTATATTTTGAAATTAATATGACTACGCAGCAATGACTTCCAGTCATATTTATTTCAAAATTGTCAGCAGTTTTTCCTGTTTATTTGCCTCACGATTGAGAAACAGGGAATTTATTGATGAAAGGGTTAATATCACTGAAAACATAATTCTTACCCCTCACAGAGAAGAAAGTACAAATTCTTTATAATGATGGGACCATTCTGTTGAATATTTGAAACTAATTTTACTGGGAGCTATTGCTGCTTATGGCAGCAACATGTTCCAGTGAAGTTAGTTTCAGAATATTCAACAGTTTTCTTGTATAGTTATCTAGAAATTGATACACCGAATTTCAAGAGTTATAGTCTTTGTGCACGAGGCTAATATAAACTAATTATAATATCTAGCAACATATTTTTATACTGTCTGGTGCATCGCTTGTTCTTTAGACTAAGGTGGTGTCATCCACATCATCCCATAAGTCCTACATAGAATGATATTTATTCATACTATGTAACTCTGTTAAAACTATAATTCTGTGTTAAAATCTAGTACACAATACTAATATCAGTATTGCTCATGACTGTTGTAGTGTCCAGGGTTTATTTTTTATTAATTTAGCGACTAAGGAAGTATTTTGGAAGAAATAATTTACGTTTTCAGATCGGCTGGAAACTAGTATTGTTGATTGAAATTAATAAAAAATAAACCCTTGACACTACAACAGTCATGAGCAATACTGATATTAGTATTGTGTACTAGATTTTAACACAGAATTGTAGTTTTAACAGAGGCAGTTGTTCATGCACATTTCATTAAGACTTGAATTATGCGTCACAAACAATCCTAGAAAATATACTTGCCACACCAATTTTTGCTACCTCTGTTTGTGAAGCTTTGCACGATTAACTGTTGTAAGCAGACGCTTCGCAGACTCTGCTTCTCTAGTCTCCTGGAGAGATATTTTAGAAGAAATACTGATACTATGTCTAAAGGAAGTTTAATTATCTCTGCCAGTCTCGAGGTGAATTCACCTAAGCTAGCCATTGCCTTGTTAGAAATGGTGGAAATAAACAGACACTATTTTCTTGCCTTAAAATTATTATTGTTATGTTAGAAGAGATATAACATTTAGACAAGCCAACTCAAGGTATTTTCAGTCACTGGTAGTATTAGCTGTTTTGAAGGATGTACTACATCCCACTATAATGGACCATTCCACTGTATCCATCCATCATATGACATCATAATCAATTACATGACATATAGAATGATATCACAATCAATGACATCATGAATGACATAGCTACCTATGTCATGAACGCAGAGTTGAAG
This sequence comes from Chaetoderma sp. LZ-2023a, assembly GCA_034401795.1. Taxonomy (NCBI): domain Eukaryota; kingdom Metazoa; phylum Mollusca; class Caudofoveata; order Chaetodermatida; family Chaetodermatidae; genus Chaetoderma; species Chaetoderma sp. LZ-2023a. Next base: position 4,535,240 of record CM067372.1, read on the forward strand.
ACGAATTGTGTCTTTACTATTTATTAAATATCCTGTTGAATATTTTGAAACCAGTCAAATTAGTTTTAAAATGTTCAACAGCTTACACGTATAGTTTTCTGGAAATTCAGAGTCAGGGAGTTCAGAGATCGATCGATCCCAACACGGACGTGGTGTGGGTGGAGCTTAGCTAGTGATGGGCGGGGCATAGCTAAAACTGGATAGGTCTATTGATCCCTAATTTGACAAGTCTAGTATTTGCTCCATATCATGTTGCCTGGAGATTTTGTAATGCTTAGTAATAAATAGATTGAGATTCAACATTGTGCAATTATAACATTAATTTTTTAAATAAATACATTTTAAATAAATACATTTGTCAAACTCTTGTACAGATATAATATAAATTAGACACACCGACCTGCCTGTTATTTATGAGACGTTATTATGTGTTACTATTGCTTATATCATGTGCACATTCAACTACCACCGCTACTAGAGACGGACAATTTCCTTTTCAATCGTGAGTTTGAAATACCACAATATATCAGCAATAAGGTCAGTATGTGGAGACAATGAATGAGATATACAGTGTATGTACAAATGAATATAGCTATACCTTTATCATAATTAACGGAGGATTACAGTGTATCCATCATTCTGTTATTCTCATTTCCGGATTTGCAATGTAATTGTGATGTTTTTGATCATACAATTGTTGTGACATAATAATGAAATGAAATTTGATTGATGTAGTAATTTTAAGATCTTGTTAAGTAATCAGAACAATGAAGAAGATAAGTCTTAAAGGAATCTTATGCCCATTATTCGTGTGATAGAATATTACATATTTATTATGTAAATGATGTATTGTTTTCTTAGATAGATATTGTGCTGTCAAAGACTCTTAACCCTTTAATGGTAAAGTTTGGTCAATAAAATCCAAATATTTGGTTTTTGAAAATTTTCCACGGGAATACCTGGCTCAGTTATCGAACCAGCTATTCTAGGCATAAATTTTCTAAAATAGTTCTCTTGGCCTGCAAATGGACATTCTTTAAGATCACCGCACAGGCCAGTTTTGGCAGACTTGACCGGTAAAGGATTAATGGTCAAAATTGATCCAGAAAATTGCAATCTTCACATAGTGAATGTGCCTTTATGTGCCAAGAGATGATTTTGTGAAAATTTACCACTGGAATATCGAGCCAGCCATTTCAGTGGTAAAACTTCAAAATTAGTCTTCTCTTGGACTGCACATGGACATTACTCAAGATTGCAGAGGCCTGCTTTGGCTTGATGTGCCATGAACATTTTCAACATTCTTATTACATCAATACATTTGCTGTCACAGCCTACATGACATCATAGACAAAGATGGTGGCATCCATCAGCCAACATTAATTTACTAAAGGAATGCCTATAAGAATGAATGATATGGAATCGCTACCATAGTCTACACATGCTGAGATGAGCTGAGTAGCCATATGTTTATCATTTAACTGCCTTATTTTCAAAAGGAGAGGTGGAAAAATGCTTCAAGAAGACATTCCAAAAAGGTAATTTTTGTCTATTTCAAACAGTCATGTTTTATAATTTAAGTACTTTCCACCCCAGAGTAATTTGCATGATATGCTTAGGACAAAACATACTTATGACATTGCTTCACCTCTACTGCTCATGAGCATAATTTGCATGATACGCTTAGGACAAAACATACTTATGACATTGCTTCACCTCTACTGCTCATGAGCATAATTTGCATGATACGCTTAGGACAAAACATACTTATGACATTGCTTCACCTCTACTGCTCATGAGCATAATTTGCATGATATGCTTAGGACAAAACATACTTATGACATTGCTTCACCTCTACTGCTCATGAGCATAATTTGCATGATACGCTTAGGACAAAACATACTTATGACATTGCTTCACCTCTACTGCTCATGAGCATAATTTGCATGATATGCTTAGGACAAAACATACTTATGACATTGCTTCACCTCTACTGCTCATGAGCATAATTTGCATGATATGCTTAGGACAAAACATACTTATGACATTGCTTCACCTCTACTGCTCATGAGCATAATTTGCATGATATGCTTAGGACAAAACATACTTATGACATTGCTTCACCTCTACTGCTCATGAGCATAATTTGCATGATATGCTTAGGACAAAACATACTTATGACATTGCTTCACCTCTACTGCTCATGAGCATAATTTGCATGATATGCTTAGGACAAAACATACTTATGACATTGCTTCACCTCTACTGCTCATGAGCATAATTTGCATGATATGTTTAGGACAAAACATACTTATGACATTGCTTCACCTCTACTGCTCATGAGCATAATTTGCATGATACGCTTAGGACAAAACATACTTATGACATTGCTTCACCTCTACTGCTCATGAGCATAATTTGCATGATATGCTTAGGACAAAACATACTTATGACATTGCTTCACCTCTACTGCTCATGAGCATAATTTGCATGATACGCTTAGGACAAAACATACTTATGACATTGCTTCACCTCTACTGCTCATGAGCATAATTTGCATGATATGCTTAGGACAAAACATACTTATGACATTGCTTCACCTCTACTGCTCATGAGCATAATTTGCATGATACGCTTAGGACAAAACATACTTATGACATTGCTTCACCTCTACTGCTCATGAGCATAATTTGCATGATATGCTTAGGACAAAACATACTTATGACATTGCTTCACCTCTACTGCTCATGAGCATAATTTGCATGATATGCTTAGGACAAAACATACTTATGACATTGCTTCACCTCTACTGCTCATGAGCATAATTTGCATGATATGCTTAGGACAAAACATACTTATGACATTGCTTCACCTCTACTGCTCATGAGCATAATTTGCATGATATGTTTAGGACAAAACATACTTATGACATTGCTTCACCTCTACTGCTCATGAGCATAATTTGCATGATACGCTTAGGACAAAACATACTTATGACATTGCTTCACCTCTACTGCTCATGAGCATAATTTGCATGATATGCTTAGGACAAAACATACTTATGACATTGCTTCACCTCTACTGCTCATGAGCATAATTTGCATGATACGCTAAAGACAAAACATATACTTATCATATAAACAAGCCTTCTATATTTTTCGACATGAGCACATGTGCCATATACAACGGAGTATTTTCATTGGCTGTTGGGTGCGCAACCCATTTAAATTGACCAATTAAAACATCGATTGATGTGAGCGTGACACGTAGGGATTACTACGTGGTACTGTTTTACTACGATTCGTTTACTACGATTTGTCATTCATGAAACGTCATCGCAAAATGTCATCGTTTGACAGTTTATCAGTCGGCAGCGAAGTAACGATTGATGGCTGTGGCTATAATTTTCAATGACCAGTTAAAATACTATTTAACGGCTGACATCGGCAGATTTTGTGTTTGTCACTATATTTTGCTGCGCATTCAGTATCTGTTATCAAGTAGTGGTGCGTCACAGCAGCGGTATCGATTTCACAAAAATCAACAATGAGAAATCAGATAAGTCACATCAGCAACTATTGGCAAATATTTCAAAATTACAGTTTATATGATAAATAAAATCTCAAACTCGGTCACTTTTCATATCACTATTATGAACCTCGTTGAAAATGATCAATTTTGCACTCGCTAAAGCTCATGCAAATTGATAATTTTCAACTCGGTCCATAATAGTGATATGAAAAGTGACCTCGTTCCAGATTCTTTATTTATGACATTGCTTCACCTCTACTGCTCATGAGCTTAATATGCTTACCCGTATATCCTATGATGTTATGTCACAGGTAAAAACTGCTATTTTATTTATGTGAGTGGACACAGAGGCAACACAACAAAACAAACTATTTGAAAGGAGAGACTTTTTTCTGCTCTGCGTGCAACACAACAAAACATACTATTTGAAAGGACTTTTTTCTGCTCTGCGAATTCCGGTGTGTACCTCTCCTGAACAGACTCCTAGTATGAGAATTTGATATAAAGCCTTATTTATGTAATAAGTTGTGATATTATTAATACTTACATTATGTACTTGAAAAAAATTATTATCACGCTTTATGCCTGATTATACATTTGGGTTGACTTTCTGTATGGTGCCTTTGTTTCTAATACCAACAAAGAGAATGATGTATGGAGTCATATTAGGGTCAAAATATTATGCCTATTTTATGTGTAAAACCTTTTTACTATAGATGTAATCATGTTCAGATTTATGTTGCCATTTTATCTCCTCAGAAGCATTTTAATTTATTTTAACAGACGCTGTATATATTTATTTATTTCATTTACTCCAGCCACAATGAATTGTTTATTCTCTGTTTATATACTTTATGTACATATATTTAAATTGTCTCTATATATTTCTCTATTCATGTGTTATTCCATTGCATTGTGTCTGTCTGTCTGTCTGTCTGTCTGTCTATCTGCATGCCAAATGAGCTATTGTACATTGTGTTATATAATTGTATGTTAATGTATCCTTGTTTGAGTGCTCATGACAATAGCGGCGACATCTCCTTTATCCTATCCCCTACTGCTGAGGACATCTGGTGGAACCAATACTCAGGTGCTAAATGGGAACATAATGTTGCTGAAAACTGTTGCTGCTGAGAGCTGTTAAGCAACAGCCTAAATCAACACCATTTCCCAAATTTTGAACGAGTTATCATGATGATAACAGAATTGAAACATGGAAGCAGACAATCTGTAGAATGTATTTGGTTAAAGGAAGAGACAAGGGAACTATAAGAATGCTGAGTGAAAGCAAGTGAAAATATGCATGATTCAAATGTACTTGCAAATGTATAAGAATGCCATATAAAGCACATTTAAATGCAAGTGTAAATACATTTGCGCTTGGACCCAATCCTGACATCTACACATCCCTTGTGTGACTATAATGGGTGGCAATACATAAATATCACAGTGACTATATGATTAGTGATAGAGAATATTGTTTGTACCTCTGCATACAACAGAGGGCATTTTAAAGGCTGACATCACTAACTTTAGGCAAAATGGCAGCTCCCATCAGTCATAAATGAAAATTAAGCAGGTTTAGATGTCTTAAAATATTATTAAAGTTCTTGGTGATGATAGTTTTATTATTGTATGAAGTAATCAACAACATTTGATAGTTCCCTTTTCTGTTCTTTTACCATTCCAAAACAAGTATTTAAGCACAAAGATATCTGTATACATGTTTCTCATTATATCTGTAACAGTGCTGTTCCGATTAATCGATTTGATCGATGATTGATTGGTTTGCATGTTCAACCAACAGATCGATCATGATTTCAGAAATCGATTTGGTTGTTTATAAATTGATGTTATATATATATATATATCTTAACTGGTCAAGCTATAAAATGAATACTTTTTGGAAAAGAATTTAAATTATTTAATTGTTAGAACTACATAGTATTACTCCTTAGTCTAAGACATGAATTCTTTCAGCACGGAAATAGTATGTTAATTTCAAAGCAACCATTCCAATATGTTGAATATTTTGAAACTTATTTGACTGAAAGCTGTTGCTGCCTAAGGCAGCAACAGCTTCCAGTCAATTATTTGTTAAATTATTAAGAATATGTCATACCTGCAACTTTGTTTGAAAGGGGTAGTTATCCTTGAACATGATATAATTACTGCATTCAAAATGGGTAAAAAATGAGACCCAGTTATGATCAATCATTAATTGATCATCGGTTCGTATATAAAACCAATCATCGATCACAAAAATAGAACCAATTCCCAGCACTAACCTGTAATAATATTAATTAATCATATAGTTTGTATGCATTTTTCTCTATTATACCAATAGTGCTAATCACCTCTGTATAAAGATGACTACCGTAGTTGGTACACAAACAGCTTTTAAGATGAATCCTTTTCTATCTATCCTCCACCCATTTCTATTTAAGCTCCGCCCATTTATATCTATCCTCCACCCATTTCTATTTAAGCTCTGGCCACATTGTACGCTCGTTTGAATAGATTTTAACACTGAGCCATGGCTTCCCAAAATCTAAATTTCATGGTAACTATAAAGGTAAGCTGTTGAATATTTCGAAACTAATTTGACAGGAGACTGCTGCTGCCTATTCCTATTAGTTTCAAAATATTCAACTGAATATTTATTAATTTGTAAATTTACCAAAGACTTACAACTCTGACAGTTACTATTGAACCTTTAGCATGGGATCTACATCATTTGATTGTGACGTCAGGTAACACGTGATGAATTTTAATTATGGCATCAGATACTCGAGCGACAGATCAGATCCCGTCATTGTAATGCTACCGAGAGAATATCTTTACTTGACTATTATGAAATGATGAGTGAACCTCTTAGTAGTATGATGGAGGATTATCCAACAACAACAACAACAATGACAATGGTGGGGATGAGAACAAGCGAGGATATGAAATTAAATGACCTTTGTCATCTTAGGGAATATTCTGGGCCTTCAGAGTTCACATGGTTATATCCAATGTCTCAATAGAGGTATCCCATCTGTCACTCGAGTACCTGGTGTCGTAATCAATTCACCTTTCCAGTTTATCCATTGATCATCTGATATCATATAATTAACTAAGTGACATGTATGATGACCTCATAATCATTACGTTGTGAATGATTCAATATAGTCCATCTTTAATGCTTAATAGTCCGACACATTGTACGAATTGTATGTCTTTACTATGTACCTTGAAATTTTTATTCTGACTTCAGGTTTCAAAGTTTCAAATCGATTCCAACATGCATAAAGTGGTTGGCTACGGATAGAAATGGACCCCTCTACTTCAAAGTAATGAAGCTGAGTACTTTGGAAATACTCTACAGATTTTCATAAATCATAAATAATTTGTTGTATCTTGCTTTAGTGAAATCCTTATAACAAGAGGCCAAAGGGCCTGTGATGCTCACCTGCAACATTAGCATTTGAAAGATTTGCATTTAAATATACACGATTCTTTACATTAAGCAAGATGTCCACCGGAAAAATTGACCAATCAAAATTCTGAATGAATGTTATGGCGCCTATCACCATAGAATACATCTAGCCAAATTTGGTTGAAATATGTCAAGCAGCTATATATATGGAGGAGTAGCATTTTGACCATTTCCGGTAGATTTTTAATACAAGAGGCCAAGGGGCCTATCGCTCACCTGGAATTATTGGCCACTAGCATAATCGAACAAAACGAGATGACCATTGGAAAAATTTACCAATCAAATTTTGTTGCCTCGAACAAACTTGCTCTTGTCCTAGACAAGAGGTTTGCACCGATCCCCCAAGCGGTTTGGGAAAAGATTTTTTAAGACGTTGCCAAGTCAGCCTAATCCAAGAAGGCCACCGGCCAAATCGGCCCAAACGTCTTCCTTTGAACAAACTTGTATCCCTGCGCAATAAGGATGCTTCCTGTTAAATATAGTTGAAATTGGCACAGTGGTTCTCGAGAAGCCGTTTTAAATTTCCCCATGCTTTAGTATGGGAGTTTTTTGGCAGGAAAATGATAAAAGATGGCCACCAAACCGTTTATCTGACAGCTTCGACAATAGCAAATTTGAATACCCCCCAAAATATATAAAAACAATTTTGGCCTTTCAAAATCCATAAAATAAAAAAATCTGATATGCCTGTCAAACACATTAGATTTTGATTGGCTCATAGCGGCCATGTTTTTTGTATGGATCACCTTCCATTGGAGAAAGTCACTAATAATGTCTCCCAAATTTCAGCCCAATCCCTTCAGTGATTCTGGAGAAGTCGTTTTCGCAAAAACTAGTTCATCCAAGATGGCCGCCGAACCATTTAGTCAATCAAGTTCTCTTGAACAAAGTTGACTTACCTCTTACCCTAGATGATGTTTCGCGAATTTGTGGATTGATTCCCCAAGCGGTTTCCGCGAAGATTTTTAGACCTTTCTAAAAATCGGCCAAAATCCAAGGTGGCCGCCATCAAAATTGGATCTCTATGCCCTAAGGATGCTTCCTGCCACATATAATTGAAATTGGCCCAGTAGCTCTCAAGAAGACATTTTAGAAGCTTTTGACGGGAAAATGATCCAAGGTGGCCGTCGAACCGTTTATCCGACAATTTCAGAAATGGCAAATTTGAGATAAGAATACCGAAAAACCCATATAAAACCAATTTCGGCCTCAAAATTCCTCAAATAACAGAATCCAATATGGCCACCAAACACGCTATATTTTGATTGGCCCATGGCAGCCATGTTTTTTGACAGATCAACTTCCCTTGAACAAACTTTAATGGCCCTTAGTCTCTAATCATATCTGCCAAATTTCGGCCCTCTCCCTTCAGTGGTTCTGGAGTAGTTTTCGCTAAAACTAGGTCAACCAAGATGGCTGCCGAACCATTTGACCAATCAAGTTCCCTTGAACAAACTTGATTGTGCTCTTGCCGTAGATCATATTTCATGAGGTTTGCATCAATCCCCCAAACGGTTTCGGAGAAGATTTTTAAAGATGTTTCCTAAAATTGGCCAAAATCCAAGATGGCCACCGGCCAAATTGGCCAATCAACTTCGTTTGAACAAAGTTAGATCCCTATGCCCCAAGGATGCTTCCTGTTAAATATAGTTGAAGAAGTCATTTAAAGGAAAAGTTGACGGATGGATGGCAGATGGTCGGCATGGCATAAGCTCAGTTGGCCTTTCAGGCCAGGTGAGCCAAAAAATTGATCAATCAAAGTTCTGAATAGAAGTTCTAGAGCTTACCACCATCAAATCCATCTAGCCAAATTTGGTTGAAATATGTCAAGCAGCTAAGAAGGAGTAGCATTTTTACCATTTCCGGTAGATTTTTCATAAAATCTAAGATTTTTACCCAAAAAATTAATCAATCAAAATTCTGAAAAATATCTGACGGGTACCACCATAGGATCCTTTCAGCCAAATTTGGTTGAAATTGGTCAAACCGTTAAGAAGAAGTGATTTGACAAACGGACGGACAACAGATGGACAGATGTACAGATGGACGACGGTTGGCCGCCATGGCATAAGCTCACTTTTCCTCACACACACACACACGCACGCACGCACGCACGCACCTGTACACATTCACCCACATGCACTGCCTATATATCAACTAGGAGAAATATGATCTAAACGGGTTACTGGATTCACTGTTGGTGTAGATTTCACGCTAATATCATTGTTTAAATATTTTGCATAGGCTTTTGAAAATACAGAATTTACTCTGGTGGAGTGGGTGGGTTGGTAATAACATTAGTATATGTATATAATATTATACCTGTCAAAGAATGTAATTATACAAGATGTTAATAATATTGTACAGAGATTCAGGTGATTATTCCATTGTAAAATATATGTTAGCATAAATGTGAAATGTTAAATGTAAAATAACTTTTTATTTCATGTATACAAAAAGTTATTTCGATATTTATATAGAAAATACAATGATCACTATCTATATCAGTGACTGGCTGTTTGTGATATATTTATCCCATCATCAAAGTCTGTTTTCTGGGAAATTCTGAAGAATAAATTATTGAGTCAAGAAAATAATGTGCTTTCAATTAACCCTTTAATGGCTCAATTTGTTTGCTTGTTGAATGTCCATTTGGAGGACAAGAGAATACTATTTGTTTGCTTGTTGAATGTCCATTTGGAGGACAAGAGAATACTATTTTAGAAAATTTTCCACTGGAATGACTGCAGACGCAATTCTCGAGCCTATCATTGCAGTGGTCAATTTTCAAAAATAGTCTTGTCTTGGCTTGCAAATCGACTCATCCAGACCACTGCAGAGGTTGACTTAGTCATGGAAGTGTTAAACTGCGTTGTCTAATTTCATTTGCTTAGCACTTTCAAGTCAACTCATCAGGTACAATAAATTCTTTATTCTAGATTAGGTATTCAGTTGAGAATATTTTCAAAATCGTTTGACTGAAAGCTGCTGTTACATCTATTCGCATATCTTTGAATACCATAAAAAAGCTTGAGCTATGTACATTGTATTGAAATACAGATACAGTATTCTAGTAAAGAAAGGACTAGCAGTCCTTGGCATTGCATCGTTGACCATTTAAATTACATGATATGGTTATATACTACGCAACCGCTGACATGTCTGACCATTTTCTGCTTTAACACAGGATTGAAGTGATTTAGCTCTCTCAAATGAGTAGTCTGCTATATCTCTGAATGGTTGGTCTGGTTGAGGCACTAGCAGCGGGGTGTCGGGTACCTTGGCTCTTGTTGTGGAATATTCTGTAAACAATCAGTTTTCTGTAATTTCTCACTTTCAAATTGAATGCATTTGGAGAAGAAATTATTGGGCTTTGTTTTATATTAGCCAGGTAAGAATTTAAGTCACAACTACCAATCTCAGTCCATTGGTTCTTAAGTGATATTGAGTCTCCGACTAAACGTTGCAAAATCATTGTCAATGATGTTATATTTCATTAAATATTGACTGCCTTATTCTATATATTCTGTTGGATAGATCGCTTATTGATTTTCTATAGTGATCTATTGCAGTTGTAATAATGGCTATAGAGTTTGTTGTATTTTCTATTAATGAATTACTCACACACAAGACTCCTCCACTGCAGGACTAGTTTCAATGTTTTGGCTCCCATAACCTGCTATCTGCTAAAACTAATGATAACATCATTGTCAACGTAAACATTTTAGGTAGAAATTTTACTGTTGAACATCTGGTTTTCACAATTCATGCTTCTGATTATAACTGGTATTTATCTTGCAAATAATGGAGCAGTATAATTAATTAGTTTGACACTTTCATTTCATCAAGTGATCCAGTATTATTAGTCACCTCGCCTCATGTCCAAGTGAGTTTATGCCATGGCAGCTGGTCCGCTTCTGTCCATCCGACATCTGGCCGTCAACATTCTCCTTCAAACAACATCTTCACAACAACCACTAGGCCGATTTCAATTAAATTTGGCAGGAAGCATTCGCAGCGTATATCTAGCTGCTAAATTATTTAAACAAGACTGATTGGTTGATTTGTATGGTGCTAGCCATCTTGGGTTTCCATTATTTTTAGAAATTCCTTTAAACACCTCCGAAACCGCTTGGCCAATTGATGTAAACCTCAAGAAACTTAAATCTGTTCACGTGATAAATCGCGACACATAAGCAATACACAGTATCTTAAAACCTAGCTATTAAATCATCAAAGAAAAATATTCAATTTGTTAATGTAATATTTCAGTGTTCCCCATGTTCTGGAAGCAACAATAGCATATGACATATGACAATTGATAATATATCCAAGATGTCATTCAGCACAGACGTAATAGTAGGCTAATATATTATATTCTCATTATACAGAATACGGCCGCATAGGCATAAAGACCCATAATTTATGGCAAGAGCTGAACAACGTTTGTTCCAGAGAACCTGATTCACCGACAGGTCAGTTTGTCTGGTGGCCATCTTGGACGAGTGTTCGCAAAAAGGAATCCTATTTAAAAGAAACACTAGTTAATATAATGTGTGAGCTAAAGTATCAAGCAGATATTCAGGTATATATTGATTACCTTCAGCGACAAAACTCCTAGCAGATAGGATGTTACAAGAGAATGCTGAAATCAAAACAAACTACCAGAGCCATATAGCTATATTAAATTGCAATTACATGAGAAAATCGATACGGTCGTTATCTGACAAATTATTTAGCGAAACAACTAAATTATTCGCAATGATTTTTATCAAGCCCATATCGAAGTGAAAGATCTCGACAGCTATCGAAATGCCTGTAATAACTACATGTACGACGATTATGTAGCCCTGACGTCTTCTACTGGGTGGGTACATGAAAAGCCTGAACCTATTGACTCAAGCCCAAGAAAAGGCTTTCTCAGTGGACAATGCCACCACCCTATATGGAACCATAACAAACCAGATAAACAAGCTGATTAACAGATCCATTTTCATCAGTGAATACCATGAAACTAGCCAAGTCATACAGAAACAAATTCTTAAATTCTGGCATATCCTGGAAAGCAGCGGAAGATGTCGCCTTGCATTCCCAGAGAAGTACCTCTTCGGCTACAGATGCAACTCCACGCTGAAGGACCAACTGGTCAGAGCAAGACTAGCCAATCCGGAGGAAACTAAACCAGTCTACAAAAATGTATTCAAACCTTGCCCAAAAGGCAAATGTGACTTCTGTAAACTGATGGACCAAAGCAAATGGTTCAAGAGTAACCACACACAGCTCACCTACAGAGCCACGATTGCAGGAAACTGCCAGTCTAGAAATATATCTCATCACTTGCAAAAGATGCAAAAAAACAATATGTGGGAGAAACAAAATGCATCTTTAAGATCAGAATACAAGAACATCTACGTTCCATCATTAACTTCCATAAACATATCAGATACGACACACCTGTATCCAGGGTTGGGGTCAATTCCGATTGGAATTGGAATTGCTCGGTCGATTCCAATTCAATTCCGGAATTGTAATTGGAATTGATAAATCTGAGGACTTTGGAATTGTAATTGTAATTGATAAATTTTAAGGAATTGGAATTGGATTTGGAATTGATAATTTGAATTAACTGGAATTAAAAAATTCCAATTCAATTCCAATCATAATGTGACAGATTTACTGAACATTGTTGGCTATAAAATGTACATGTAATATCTGTAAATTATACACTGCTCTTTATATGCCCTTAATGCATTTCATCCTAAATGATACCAGTTACCACATTTCATTCTATATGCATGTTGATGATATTTATTATGCCAGCTGTTATTAGATGCTTTATTGAATATTTTAAAATTAATTTGACTACATACTTTTGTCTCCTACGGTTGCAACAGTTTCTATTAAAATAGATTTTAGCAACTTAGTTATACATGTATGTTTGGTTCGAAGACTAGAATTTGAGATACTGATAATTCAGTTATGAGCAAGTTAGCCCATAACCTTTTTGACACCTAAGCCGGCCAAAACACCTCCGATGAGTTTCAGAAATGAGCAAATACAGGCCAATGGAAGACTATTTTTGAAAATTTACCACTGGAGTGGCTAGCTGGATAACAGCCAGTAATTCCAGTAGTAAATTTTCTAAAATAATCTCGCTCTATGAATTGACAAAATAAAGATCTGATAAATGCTATGAGCTTTAATACATAATTGAATTGATTCAATTCTCCCTGACCAGTGACCAAATTAAGCTCTTTATCCTATGTGAGCTTTGTACCTCCTTTATTCAATCAAAGCCTCTGATCTTGAACTATTTTATTCTGAATTCCCTGGAAACAGGTTTTCATATCTATGAAATCATACCATCTTTAAAATCATACAAATTTCAAATATATAATCTAGAACCAAGATAACCAAATTGTGTTAAAATTATTCATCACGATTATAGCAATCGTGTTCAGTAAAGTAATAACTATCATCTGCATGGAATGAAATGGGCGAGGAAAGCAGTACATTACAAGATAATTTCCCTGTAATTATACCCTCCTACATAACAAAGGAATCATTGAACAACCCCCTCTGTGAAATGTCTCAGCTTTTAAAACACAGACACCTGGACTAGAGGTACAGACACCTGGACTAGAGGTGTTATGTAAACTCTACATACATGTGCTCAGTACTCTCACTCAGTACTGTACTATATACATTGTATTCGAATACTTTTTAATGCAAACATTTATATAGCACGGTTTACATGTATCTACAATAATAAGACATGGCATTAACCTTTTCATATTCATGAAAAAAACTCGGCATTAAGCTATAATTAAGTCAAATAAACTAAAAATAAGATCTGCTGAATGTTGACCTTTTGGACAATAATTTGACTGAAAGATATAACTACCTATTGGCAACAACAATTTTTATTCTAATTGTTTTAAATATTAACGGAGAAGTCAGCCAAAAATGCCTTCTGCACTGGTTTTGAGGAAGGATCATATGTATGCTAAGACTATTTTTGAAAATTTACCAATGGAATGACTGATTCCATAACTGAGCCAGTCATTGCATTGTTAAATTTAAAAAAAATATTTTCTTATCCTGCAATTGGGCTTTTGCTAATGATAAATCTAGTTTTTCTTGGCCAATCTTGGACATTAAATGGTTCAAATATAACAATGTTGACCTCAAGTAAATATTGGTATGAAATTGGAATTGGACTTGGACTTGATCAAATGGAATTGGAATTGAACGTTTCTGGGTGGAATTGGAATTGATAAAATGAATTGATGTGGAAACGGAATTGGAATTGGAATTTGAGGTGGAATTGATAAAATGGAATTGACCCCATCCCTGCCAGTATCCAGGCATTTCACTTCAGAAAACAACTCTAGAAGTGACATCCAATACCGGATCATCCAGATACTCTCATCAGATCCTGATGATGATACGTCCACAACATGGTCTCCCACCTCTGTAGTAATTTATTCAGCCGTCCAAATGACGCCTGACACCTGCCAAGAATTATGTAAATGTTCTTCAAAAGCTTTTCAATGGACATTTAATTCAAGGACTTATCCGATCTTTATAAAATGTTATAGATTTGATCTATACCATCATCCGGTCTAAAATAATAAATGAAATGACGTTAAAGGTATTTTTCATACTTGTATGTGGTTTGGACATTTGATTCATCATGGGGGTATACTACTTTTTTTAAATCCTTATTTCGTGACACTGCCACACATGGTGTGTGGTATGCAGACAAACTAAAGTGATCAATACGCGGGGCACAGTCCATCTAGTGTTATAGGTTACCGGTAGCTTGCAAAATCAATATCACTTAAAGCGAAGCTAATCTCATCTCAAATGTTGTATTGCACGGATAGAATATGGTTTATAGATTCCATATCATTCGATCATATCCTGTCACATTTCCTGATCTGTATCTCAATTATCTGTTTCGTAATATCGAGTAAATGTTGAACAGTGATCGACACCATTTTGTCTCCTCGAGCTATTGTGTGTGATGTCATGTAAGCTCCAATGCATCACATTCTTTATTCTGTAATGCTCATCCCATTGAATATTTTGAAACTAATTTGACTGGAAGTTGTTGCTGAGGCAGACACACTGGTTTTTCTGATTGGTTGAAAAGTAAAGCATGACAGCAGCCATAGGGTGTAGAAATGTACCAACATTTAACCACTAAATCCTGAATATCTTTCCTTAGCAGCGTGATAAACGGCTTAAAATTACCTGGATAGTTTATGACCGGCGTGTTAGATCACCTGAATAGCTATCAAGAGATGGGATTAGTTATCCTTTAAAATGGAACTATTATGGCAAAAATTCAATAGTTAAGTTGGCGTGGTTTAAATTCTTACAGGCAAGAATAGAAGGAATCATTTATATCAGAGATTATTTCAATTTGAAGAAAACAAGAAATTACAGAAAACTGTTTTGCTCTATACAAGGTAAGAAATTAGTGTACATTGGTCATGGCTAGTTTAACCCTTTAACACTTGAATCTGGTTTTTTTTAAATTGTAATTTTCTCATTGAAAATGTTCATTTGCAGACAAAGAGAAGACTATTTGTGAAGATTTAATGCTGGAATGACTGGCTTTGTTATCGAGCCAGTCATTTCAGTGGAAAATCCTAAAAAATAGGCTTCTCTTGGTCTGCAAATGGACATTTCTCAAGAACAGTGCAGAAGCCATTTTTTGCTGATACGAGTGTTAAAGGGTTAACAATCTGACGTTGTATTCAAAATATTCAGCAAGTCAAGAGTTTTTGCTCAATGAGTTTATTGTCTGGTGGCTTGCAGAAGTGAGACAGTTATGGGTTAGAATGCAATACTCGGTAACAATAGAAAAGTACAGATAGGTTACGCTAACCTACTTCTGATACACAATGTGCCTTTACTCCAAGATACAGCCATATGGACACCCAAGTTTGGTTACTGTATGCAAAAGTCTTGAAACTGGACCACGGATATGTTTCTTTGCCGGATTAATATTCTCTGCCTCTGCAGCTCTTGTAGGGGTATAATTACACAAACTTATAAATAGATGTTTTATTATTTTATTCTGAGCAATATTTGAAGACAATCTGCAACACATTAGTATACAGATAGTCATGTGTTAGTGACTTGTTCCAGAAGCTAAATACTAGCAGACACAGGAGAGATAAAAAGACAATCTGTGACACATTAGCATAGCGATAGTTTCGTGATTAAGCGGGTGGGTGATTGCTCAGTAGGGACTCGCTTGGCTAGGATGGTAGATGGATTAGCTACTCGCTTGGCTCAAGATGGTGGATGGATATTCATTTGGGTCGTGATGATACCTTTGGATTGAATAATGAAAGCACGAATGTATTACTGGAAATTTATTTTAAACATATAGAAGTTGCAATGGCGGAAAGTTAACTTGAATCCAAACAGTGATCTAAATGGTATATAGTAGTAGTAGGAAGAGCATGAAGAGAAGAGAGATGAGGAACGTGAACATGAGGCGCAGCAGTAGGAGCGACAGCCGGAGGAGTGACGGCAGGATTTTGAGTGGTAGTAGTAGAATGGGGAGGGAAAGGACGAGAGACGCAAGAACCTCAGCAGTAGTAAGAGTAGTAGTAGCAGCAGCAGTAGTAGCAGTAGGAGTAGTAACAGCAGCAGTATGAATAGTAGTGACAGTGGTAGCAGCAGTAGTAGTAGTGACAGTGGTAGCATTAGTAGTAGTATCAGTAGTAGCAGCAGGTGTAGTAGTAGCAGTAGGTGTAGTAGCAGTAGGTGTAGTAGTAGCAGTAGGTGTAGTAGCAGTAGCAGGTGTAGTAGCAGTAGCAGTAGTAATAGTGGTAGTAGCAGTAGTAGTAGTAGTAGTAGTAGGAACAGTAGTAAGTAGTAGTAGTAGTAGTAGTAGTAGTAGTAGTAGTAGGAACAGTAGTAGTAGCGGCAGGTGTAGTAGTCGCAGTAGGAGTAGTAACAGCAGCAGTATGAATAGTAGCAACAGTAGTAGTGACAGTGGTAGCAGCAGTAGTAGTGACAGTGGTAGCAGCAGTAGTAGTAGTGGCAGTGATAGTATCAGTAGTAGCAGCGGCAGTGGTAGTATCAGTAGTAGCAGCAGGTGTAGTAGTAGCAGTAGGTGTAGTAGCAGTAATAGTAGTAGGAACAGTAGTAGTAGTAGGAGTAGTAGGAACAGTAGTAGTAGTAGGAGTAGTAGTAGGAACAGTAGTAGTAGTAGGAGTAGTAGTAGGAACAGTAGTAGTAGTAGGAGTAGTAGTAGGAACAGTAGTAGTAGTAGGAGTAGTAGTAGGAACAGTAGTAGTAGTAGGAGTAGTAGTAGGAACAGTAGTAGTAGTAGGAGTAGTAGTAGGAACAGTAGTAGTAGTAGGAGTAGTAGGAACAGTAGTAGTAGTAGGAGTAGTAGGAACAGTAGTAGTAGTAGGAGTAGTAGGAACAGTAGTAGTAGTAGGAGTAGTAGGAACAGTAGTAGTAGTAGGAGTAGTAGGAACAGTAGTAGTAGTAGGAGTAGTAGGAACAGTAGTAGTAGTAGGAGTAGTAGGAACAGTAGTAGTAGTAGGAGTAGTAGGAACAGTAGTAGTAGTAGGAGTAGTAGGAACAGTAGTAGTAGTAGTAGGAACAGTAGTAGTAGTAGTAGTAGTAGTAGTAGTAGTAGTAGTAGTAGTAGGAGGAACAGTAGTAGTGGTAGTAGTAGTAGTAGTAGGAACAGTAGTAGTGGTAGTAGTAGGAACAGTAGTAGTGGTAGTAGTAGTAGTAGGAACAGTAGTAGTGGTAGTAGTAGTAGTAGTAGTAGGAACAGTAGTAGTAGTAGGAACAGTAGTAGTAGTAGGAACAGTAGTAGTAGTAGCAGTAGTAGTAGGAACAGTAGTAGTGGTAGTAGCAGTAGTAGTAGGAACAGTAGTAGTGGTAGTAGTAGTAGTAGTGGTAGTAGTAGTAGTAGTAGTAGTAGTAGTAGTAGTAGTAGTAGTAGTAGTAGTAGTAGTAGTGGTAGTAGTAGTGGTAGTAGTAGTAGTAGTAGTGGTAGTAGTAGTAGTAACAGTAGCAGTACTAGCAGTAGTAGTAGTTCTGTAAATGTCATTGACTCCATATTTTGTATAATAAATTATGCATTTGATGTAAATATCTCAAATTCATCCAGCGATATATATACATTAACCCTTTGAACCCGAAGGACCAAATACAAAGATTCGTTTATAGTATGCCAAATATCTGTTTGAATATTTTGAAACCAATTTGACAGAAAACTGTTACTGCCTACTGCCTATGGCAGCAACAGGTTCAGGTAAAATTTGTATCAAAATATCTAACCGCTTACCTCTACGGTTGTTTTGAAATTGAAATACTGGGATGGTAGCATTGAAAGGGTTAATAAAATTGATGTATGAACAATAAATTCATTTACAAATGGCTCACAGATTATTTAACACACATTCATATTAGTTCCTGTATTTGGTTTGGAATGTGTTTAATTTCTGGCATGTGCTTTGAAAACATCGCCACTGGAAACTGTTGCTGTATTCAGCATTCAGTAGCACAGTTTTAGAAACACACACCCCTGAAGCTTTATAAAATTTGGACTTATATTCATATTGAAAACAATAGTGCCTCAAGCTACCTGCTTAGGGCAACAATAGTTTTGTAACACAACAAAAATACTAAGCCACTCAATTCACTGTTTGCTAAAAGTCACCTGACTTAGATATCTCAGAAAATTTTAACCTATTCATTCCCATGGTGTAGGTTCCCTTGAAACAAGTTTAGCAGAGATACATCCCTCCATTGGGTAGTCTTGATAGTATCTCTTTAACTCTAAAGCAGTCATTGCTCTAGGGAACCGGTTCCTCTATTCCTATAGAGAACATATAAACGAGTCTGTGAGCATGCGCACTTATGCTACTATGCATGCGACAGAGTCCAAGCCGTCATTAATTAATTTTCTGTATTACGGGAAACACCTAACTTTTATCTCAACAAATCCTATTCATTCCATAATCTTGTGGAGCTACATCCACATTTGCTTTTCATGAACCACAGTACAAGTGGTCTTTGTTGAATAAGTCATAGTACTTATGTAAAATGGTTATAATTTACGTGAATATGAGCAGAAAGTTCGTTGTGACCAAGTTGAAAGAAAATGGCGCCAGCTTCACATTACAAGCCAGGGGAAGTCAATAACTCTGATCCTATTTTAGCCACGAGGCTCCGTTCCTACGAAAGGTATACTATATACCGGTTTGGAACATCTCCTACGAAAGGTATCCTACATAACATATGTAACATACCGGTTGGGAAGTTAGTGGATCAATTAAGAGTTTTGACTAGGTACGTATTTCCGAGCGTCATTCTTTCCTACATAAGGTATACTACATACCGGTTTGGATCGAATCCTACATAAGGTATCCTACATAACTATGTAATATACCGGTTGGGAAGTTATTGGATCTATTAAGAATGTGACAGTGGTGCAAACAGGCGTGGTGGACCGGATGAACACCACAAGGATACACCACGATCATCCCCTGAAGAAAAGCGAGTGGTCCTTCTAAGGACCGTTACTAACCAACTAACATGAAACTCGCAATTACTTCATGATGATCAGTCAGTCATGTCAGTCGTATTACAATAAAGACGAGACCATCGTATTAATTCGCGATTCGGTGTTCGCTTTCAATTGGCGGCGTTTTTGCAGGCTAATTTAACATTACTAGCAATGGGCCATGAAACCTTTTTACCTTTTATTTAATATCTTATAAAAATTACTCGAGATTTTATGTTTTCTAATACCTGGCGGGGTTAATCGACGCAAGTATTTTTTATGGCCGTAGTTTCATGAAAAATGTAAACATTGCGTTGCTATGGGATATCCTCTTTAGTGTGTCGTAAATTTGCAAATGTTGGACGATCTCGGAATGCCCGGATGTTCAAAATTACGATACTGAATTGAATCCTCGTAATCACATAACCCGCTTTTGTTAGATAGGCTATTAAGCCTGTGCCAGATTATCAGGTTCACTTGATTTGTAAATCTAGGGAGAAACTTGCGTTCACTTGATTTCTAAATCTAGCGTTAAAACTTATTATTACTGGTTATATTGTAATGTGAACCTAAAATGATCTAAAACGTAATGCGATGTTCTAGAAAAATTGCATGAACGGCCGATAATTAAACTGGGTAGCCAGCGTCTATTGTTAGCGAGCCGGACAGTGGCAAAGTAAATCTCCGTTTGGAGGCGCTGACGAGAAGCGTAGATCTCATTGACGAATTTCCGATTCCAGGATATCTATATCCGAGTACTCGCTTAACCTACTTCATTAAAATTTGCTTTAACCTAATCTGGTCAGATAATATCACGTGATTTATATATCATGTGATTATCACGTGATTCTGATTTATATATTATAAAGACGACATTTATGTCAAGTTAGGATTAATTTTGATGGAAAAAACAATCTTTATTAAAGGATACGCAATATTTAGGCTGCTCAATTTAATAATTTCACTTCTGCGAATGATGTTTTGAGGTATACATTAAGCATAGCCGCGAGGTGACAAGATTTGTGAAGGGTTTTTTCGTGGTATCTTCAGACGTTAAGATGTTTAAAAATTCAGAGGAAAATAAGTTTTATCCGTGTATATAGTGCGCGCAAAATTTTTTAGAACATGTAAATTGAGCATAAATGTGCGACCTATTTATGGATTTTTAAGTAAATACGCCACTCCCATATTTGCTGGTACTCATTCAGAGTCAACTTATTTCAGTTGCAACTTATGACTAATAACTTCGAGAGTTAAATGGTTAATATTTGATAGTAAACGCTACAAACTTTGATGACCAAGTTTTACTATATCAGAGATGTGTGTTGATCTCAGTGTTTTAGTAGCAAGCATAGCCTTTGGATCAGGAAAGTTCTTGACTATCAGCCACTTTTATTAGCCCTAAGATGGGTTTTTCCCTACTTAATGTATAATCTAATCTCTCATCATTTTGTAAATTCTTTCTGCGGGTACGTAACTTGGGTGAAATTGGATATATAGAGCACGTACCCAGGCTATGAGGGATCATTCTATCGGCTCTCAATCGATTAATTGTTATAGTCAAATATAACATTCTGCTTGCAAATGGACTATTACTCGTGGAAATCATCTGAAAGTCTAGAAGAGGGGGAGAACTAACCTAGTTAGAAAAATTTTCTCTCTAAGGGGTGTGTAAACTGAAATGTTGGTCTGAACATGTTGTTTCCACACCATCTCTTAAAACATTCGAAAATGGTTTAGTAGGCTTTGGCATAGTCAAGCCAATGTATGACTACACCGTACACGCAACCCATGACTAGAAGTGACGGCACAGGCATGGAGATAAATGAAGAAGAGATGACCATGAGGCCTAATTGTCCTGTGCTCAGTATTATTACCTAGATTATAACTCAATTTTTATGGCATAGCAACTGATTATAATTAAACTTCTGGTTTAGGTATGCCAAATCAAATCACTTCTGGTTTTTTTTTGCTGGTATTGTTTGTTTCTAAATCACTTGACAGTTTAAATACCCTATTTCAGGGGCTCTTATTTTGGATTCTTTAATTCTTTATTAGTTGCTCTTAGTGCAATGGCTGAACCATCCAATTATCCTCATCCTTCGAAACCTTGTGTACACCCAACTCTTCGCATTTATCTTCTAGGAATAATTTAATTTTTTCTTATGATCCTAGCAGTGCTTTTGTCGTTTTGATTTCACTAGATTTCGTTTTGCTCCTGAATCTTCTCATGTATTACACTCTAACTATCAGCCTCCATCTTTCGACTAATATCAATCTGCAAATAAGTGCGTCAGACTATTATTTTAATTGTGAATAGTGGTTTGCTATCTTTTAGTATCATATCTGGCCTGATTTATTTTTAACATAGTTTTTCAGTCTTTCTTTTCTGTCAGTAGGATCCCTCGCCATGATGAAGCATATCTATGGGTGAATGTAAGCTTGTCACAATAACAAAATCTTTTTTGTCTTATCAAGATTTACACCGCTCCTTTCTCGAGTTCAGTAGAAATTTTGATCTTTTTATTTGTCTAGGGATATATCTATTTCTATTATTGTCATATGGAGAGGTCTTCTCAGCCTTATCTATTCAAGCCTATTTTTTATTCTTCTAAATTCTAAATTTCCCAGGCATTATTAAATAAATTCCTCAAGGGGGCCTAACCAAGATGATTGGATTATTGCCTTTGCATGGATTGTGGAATATGGTTTTTTCCTTTCACCCTTCTGTGTAGTTTCAGTCCTTTGTCCTTATCCATCATTGATCTGGTCACAGGTTTGATGGACTTCTTTCCTGTTTAATCATCTGATAAAGATATTAACAATTGGGCTCATATCATACTAGCTTTGTTTTAAAATTAGATTTGTAAAATAAGATTCTGCAGGTTTATTCTGGTCCTAGCTGTCATGCTAAAGCACTTCTATATAATCTCTACTCTATCAGGGGTGGGATGGGTATAGCTAGCCTCATGCATGTCTTAGGTAGCAGATTTCCTACATATAAGGTACAATCAATGTAGTCATTGAATCCCCCTTTTTTTCTATCAAACCATGTTGGTCTCCTTTGACATTAGTCCTGCTTCTGTTCCTGATCAATAATTTTCTGCTCTTTTCAAGTAGGATACAGTGGAGGAATGGCAGAATCCAGACTTTAAGGATTATGAGGTGCTG
The DNA here is from genome assembly GCA_034401795.1 of Chaetoderma sp. LZ-2023a. Classification (NCBI taxonomy): domain Eukaryota; kingdom Metazoa; phylum Mollusca; class Caudofoveata; order Chaetodermatida; family Chaetodermatidae; genus Chaetoderma; species Chaetoderma sp. LZ-2023a. The sequence continues at coordinate 4,557,979 of CM067372.1, forward strand.
GCAGATCATCTTTTATAGGGTCTCGGCTCTTATCTTCAACTCATATATTTATCCTTTTCTGACAACTTCAAAAAATTTACACTTCATGATTTAATACTAATTCTGTTGTATATTTTGGAATTATTTTGTCTGGAACCCATGGCTGCTTTGATACTGTTTGAGACAAAAATTACTTAGTCAATCGTTTTATATTCAACTCTTTTCCTACTATGTTGTCTCAGAAATGGAGTTCATCGATGAAAGGAATAATATGGACATGGAGTCATTTTGCCTAGTCATCACTGGTCTAGTCAAGGATAAGGGACAGTGTTTTCTGATATTTCTATATATACAGAATTTGTCCTAACTGGATCTGGGTTCTTTTAATTACATCATAGCCAGTCTGGGATTCCTCTGGCTTGGAAGGTTGCTTAATTGTGTTAAAATTTGGGCCGAATGGAGTCAGTTTTGTGTACGAAGGTCAAGTCTGGTAATTCAGAATTTTGTCCCTCACCACGACTGCATACACTGCATTTTCATTCGTTGGGTGTCATCGGTACCAATTCACCAGTTAATCCATCTGCAGGTCCAGTTTGATGTCTTGTTCTTACGTGTTTGGGGGAGGGGATCTCGTTCTTGTGTCTATGGAATCAGATAAAGTAGTCTTACTACTCTCTTCCTTTTCAGGAACTAGAACAGGAACTAATACTCTAGTATTCCTCTTCAATACTCTGGAATATTGGAGAATGAAGAGATATTGTCTCTTTCACAAGCACCTATCTGCTCATGCAGTCATTTCTATAGTAGTGACCTTCATTAACAAGCAGGGCAGTTGAGGTTATCATATTTTGTCTGGAGTCTTGGTCTTCCTCCTGCGGTGGAGATGTCAGCAAAACTTTCAGCAGCTCACATTCCAGGTAGAATGATTTTCCTTGTAGCTCATTTATTACATCCCATTAAGTTTCTACTCAGTATAGTGTCCAGATTTGATGTTCATATTCTTCCTCCAGGCTAGGCTCTGGCGGTAGATGCTCTGGCCCAGTCATAGACTTCACATTTTATCTTCAATTTAACTTTCTAGTGCCAATTGTATTTAAGAACTTTTGTCAGCGGTTTCTAGTACAATTGTCTTTAAGAACTTTTGTCAGCAGAATGTATTATCCCTTTAATCACTCCTGCTTGGCCCAATGAGAGTTATTCAGTGGATCTCGTAGTCCTCTTTGTGGAAATCCAAAGCGTCTTACCAATTTTGCTGATTTTCTATCTCGTTTAACAGCAGCTTTCAGTTCATCATTCCACAAATCTTCAATATGTATATATGGTATTTTCCAAGAGACCTGTTTTTCAGAAATTGATTTTTTGTCTGAACTTTAGTATTCTTAATCAATTCAAACTATCTGTTACAGGAGAATTTACCAGAGTATATTTAAGGTTTTCAAATGGTTGTTAGAACAGCACATTATCTCGCCCGATTCTGCATCCCATCATCAAGTCATAGATGCATGGCATATTTTTTGATGATTTAAATCCCTGTATGCTGGGGTGGTGTTATCGTTTTCACTAGCACCTATCCTTCTTTGTTTTCTAGAAGCCGGTTTGAGAGTTATTAAGTATTTACATCATTTATCCATGGTACCGGTATTTTTAGGGGTATAGCACAAAGGCAAATACCTATAATAAATTCCTCTATTAATTCATTCTTGGGTCCATCTGTTTAATTGTATAACTCTGAAATCATTCGCGGCCGCGTTTGTTAGAGGGCATTTTGATATTCATATTCTTTTTGGGAATGATCTTTTCTAGGTGGTAGGAGAGCTGGCCTCATTCTTTGCCCTTGAAGAGATCTTATATATATATAAAACCTAATTAATTGTTTTCAATCCTTTCCGAAAACTATGCCCAATTTAAAATATCTTTTTGAAACACCGTTCAGGTTACTTATGCAAATTTGTTTAGTAAGCGCGCATCTCATCAACTGGATTACAGACACCATTAATCGACACTAGAATGTACCTCCAGGAGACACTCAGTAAGTGTTAAGGCACACGATGTTCGTGGTATGGCCTTCTCCTTCACATTCTATGCAGATCTACCGTTCAGATTACTTATGCGAATTTGTTTAGTAAGCGCGCATCTCATCAACTGGATTACAGACACCATTAATTGACACTAGAATGTATCTCCAGGAGACACTCAGTTTGTGTTAAGGCACACGATGTTCGTGGTATGGCCTTCTCCTTCGCATTCTATGCAGATCTATCAGTGGACGACATTATGTAAGTTGCAGTATAAATGTCAGATTCTACATTATTTTTATCTGAAAGATCAGATTCAATTCACAATCTGACATTTCTCGTTTCGCCACTCAAACCTAGGCTCAATTGCCTAGATTCTTTAGTCAGCCGTCTTCTTCACCATCTCACGGCTGTTTTTAAATTCTCTTTGCTGAGATTTTCTAATTATCATTATATTATTGTATTTTATTTCGAACATTTGTTTGTTCGTGCTATTTCAGCACTTCAGCGATTTAGTTGGTTTTAGTATTTTTGGTGATTAACCTTTCATTCCTGATTTGCAATTTACCAACCCACCTAGTATTTGGGCTCTGACCAATTCTGTGTTTTAGCAAACAGTGAATTGAGTGGCTTAGTATTTTTGTTGTGTTACAAAACGACCAGACGTATATATACTGGTCTGGCGTTTTGTTAGCTTACTAAAATACTTACCACTCAATTCACTGGGGCCCACCTCAGCCACCCCGCATCGTTAAATTGCAAATCATTAAAAATTTGTGGAATTAATTAATGACGGCTTGGACTCTGTCGCATGCATAGTAGCATAAGTGCGCATGCTCACAGACTCGTTTATATGTTCTCTATAGGAATAGAGGAACCGGTTCCCTAGAGCAATGACTGCTTTAGAGTTAAAGAGATACTATCAAGACTACCCAATGGAGGGATGTATCTCTGCTAAACTTGTTTCAAGGGAACCTACACCATGGGAATGAATAGGTTAAAATTTTCTGTGATATCTAAGTCAGGTGACTTTTAGCAAACAGTGAATTGAGTGGTAAGTATTTTAGTAAGCTAACAAAACGCCAGACCAGTATATATACGTCTGGTCGTTGTCAGCAATGCTGTGCCCAAAAAAGCACAAAAGCTTGCTTAAATTATAATAGCAGTATAAATCACCTTCAGTTATAAGAACAGGCATCAACATGAAAATAAACAATGTATCTTCCTATATATTTCTCTATCAATTTATCTGTCAAATGCTATTCCATGAATCTATTAAATATTAAAGTGTTAGATTTAATGTTAAATTTTGTCTATAATATGCTATGCTCTTAGTAAAATCTTGCACTCACCTTTGGATTGAATAATGAAAGCAGGAATGTATTACGGGAAATTTATTTTAAACATATAGAAGTTGCAATGGCGGAAAGTTAACTTGAATCAAAACAGTGATGCATTTCTAAGAATGTCATCTGGTTTTGTTCGAGCTAACTGACCACCGCTTTCATTTAAAATTCTCATTTTCATTGGCTAATGCATTCATGATCAAGTCCAGCACTGATTTCAAAATGGGTTTTGATTGGCTAGCCTTTCCATACTCTAAACAGTTAGTGTTTTAATTTTAGTAATATTTCCACATTTTCATGTTTTGTCAGGTAAGTAAGTCATTATGTTGGCAAACTGTGATGTCTGGGATTTAGCTTTGTTTGAAAGAGGTGTTAAACTCACCCAGATGTCAAGCTGATTATGCCCAGACCTATAGCTGACACTAAACAACAATAGGCATTACTTGCTACTAATGCAAGAGCTCCAGCTATGGTTCTGACCTCTGACACTTGTCCTCCTATATGATTTTGAAGGCTTTATTATTGAGCTGTAATTAATTAGGGCTGCCTATTTTGAAAATGTTTATTCTGAGAGCAATTGTTGTGGATGACAGCAATAACTCACAGTTTAACTATCTTCAAATTACTAGCACCGTAAACATTCAGTTCTTGTAATTTCTATATTTAATTTCACAGTTATTTCTTTGGACATTCAGTGTTAGTGGTACTTTCTCCATAATTTCAACAAAGACTTGTCAGGACTTATGCCTACTAAAAATTCATTCCTTCATTCATTCGTTCGTTCGTTCGTTCGTTCGTTCGTTCGTTCGTTCGTTCGTGCGTTCATTCGTTCGTTCATTCGTTCATCCATTGTGTATTTATCATTCCATTATTTATTTATTCATTCCCATTATTTATTTATTTATTTTAATCAAAAATCCTTAAACTTCATTAATACAAAGAAATAAAAATCAAATCAGCAGCTTACATCACATACAAAATATTTCATGAAGCATGGGTATACAATAAAATTACTTCATGTATCAAAATGCTGCATAAGGTACATTGTATACATTTACAATTAACATATTTCACAATAACACATAAAATGGCTGGCAGGTATATATGTCAAGTGCTACTTATTTCTATAGCGTTTGAGATATCATTAGTGCACGTTTTCTACATGTATACTTAATCCTTTGACACTTCTTATAACAATCTGCTTAGAATTTTGAATCAGTTTTCATGAAAGATATTTCTGCAGTAAACGCTTTCATTCAAACTGCCCAAAATAACAAACAAGACTGGAGGTGGTTTCTTTACATAGTGTTTTTGTACAAAAGGTCCAATAATCAAAGGGTTAAAAAAATACATTAAAATTTACAAAATATTTCCTATTAAAATTAAATGGCTCTATGCATATGACAAGAATTACTCGTTATGGCAGCAACAACTGTTAATCTTTGAGATAGAACCAGTAGGTGTCAACACAAAACTTTAATAACTTATTTTTGAAGTGTTGTTGAAACCATCTGAAGAAAATTGTTGCTGTCTAAAACAGCAACAAATTTCAAGCAAATTGTTTCTCCAAGCCAACCTGCCCCACCATAATAGTCATGTGTTAATGATTGTAACTCCCATGTTCCTGAAGTTACATACTAGTAGACACAGGAGATAAAGCTTGAGAATGGAGGAATCCAGTTTTAGCTATGCCCTGCTTATCTTTAGCTAAGCTTCACCCATGCTTTGTCTGTGTTGGGATCAATCGATCCCTGCAATCTCTGAATCTCAATTTCCAGAAAACTATACTGGTAAGCTGTTGAATGTTTTGAAAATTAGAGTGGGTGCTGTTATTGCTATCTATGGCAGCAACAGTGCCCAGTCAAATTAGTTTCAAAATATTCAACAGAATGTTTATTAAATAGTAGACATACAATTCGTACAACTTGAAAGACTATTAAGCGTTTATGATGGACTAAATCACGTCATTCATGACGTATTTGATTATGACGTCAGCCTACATGTAACGTAGTTGATTATGACATCATATGATTGACTGAGAAACCGGATTCAGCAATTATATATCTATGCTCAGTCGTTTAACAGAATGATTTCTGATGATAAATAATAATTAAAACTTGCACAAGAAATACCCTGCATACATATTTAAAAAAAATAATAATAAATAAATAAATTTACTGTATTGTAATTAATTTGACAAAGATGTTCTGATACACTTTAACCACTTTTGTGTCAACAGCGCCTCAAAACTCTCAAAGTTCTACCTCTATTAGTTAACCCTTTCCTAGTCTAGCATTTTCAAGAAAATTTAAGTTTTTCTCAGTGAATGTCCAGGTGAGCTACAAATCTGTAGATCTTCTTCTTCTTCTTTTGGATCGCTGTTATCACACTTGGAGAGCCGTTCTCAGGATGAAATCTGTGACAAATCTGTAGCTAGAACAATAGTTTGCATGTCTTTACCAGACAGGCTAACCATAGTAATCATGTAAAATCTTAGAACAATCTCTGGTTCAGCAGATGCAACTGAAATTCTTATGTTCCCTTAGCAAGCCCATATGTGTGTATGATTACTGTATTCTGTGCCTGTAGTAGTAGATACATCCTACAGCTGCAATGAGTCCTCCTTTGCATTTGCCCACTGTGTCTTTTTCTCAACCCAAAATCTGTAGCTTCCTCAGGTCCATCCTTGATCTGAGTGTACCGAGTCCTGTTTTCTTGATGTCAATATGCTTAACATATTTATGCCCTGATGTCCTCTCCTGGATTTATATATGCTGGTTCCCAGTATGGCGAATTCTCTGTGTTAGTGTGTTTTCTGGCATCCTTAGCACATGGTCAAACATGGGCCATCTTTGCTGGCCGACTTATACAGATGTATTACACACCTTGTCCAGTGCATTCTTTGAAATTATCAAGCTTATCTGGAGCTGCATAGCTGTTACAGTAATACAACATCAAGGATACGCAGGTTGCCTTGTAATTTTTTTGTCACGGTCATCTTTCATCTACAAATCCATAGCTTCCAGGACTGGAAAGCTATGTTCACCATGATGTATTGACGTCAGCAGTACTGCAGAGCAGTGAGCCCACAATTTTCACAGGGGTTTCTTTTCCTCATCTACGAAGTCCACATCGTCGGCATATTCCATCTCCAGTGGCATACCCAGTATGGACAGAGGTTTTTGGGAGGGGGGGGGGGGGGGTGTTGTGGAATTTCCTGCACAGATTTCAATGCAGCAGCAAGGTAGCAGGTGAGCTTTTGGGATAGTTCATATCCCTGTGGGGAGGTGATTAATATCTGAAACACTATCTTCTCTCGTACTCTGAGCTTGTTGTCTGCAAGCAGTAGTTTCACTAGTCACAGCTCATCTTCATTGCAACTGGCCTGGTGTAGTACATCTAGGATCTTTGAGCGTTTAATTGTGTCGATGGCTCGTGACATGTCAATGCCCATTTTGTTGAAATCCCAATGATTAGACATGACTACTGACATACGTCTGCACACCTGCATCCACAATTAGCCACATTGATATGATCCAGTGAACTCATCGATCTTGTCTTGGATGTGGCATAGAGTAACATTGGATATGATTTTCCATATGCTGTTAAGGAGCACAATGGACCGCATGTTGTCAGGGGAGGGGCCAAGTAGCCTTTTGGGCGTATGTAGTGTGATACGGGTGCTTGGCTTACAGCATCGATGGGAAAGGGGCTGAATTGATTAGGTGTGTGATCTGTTTTGAAATAATGTCACTTGTGTGTTTGACTAGTAAATTGCTCATGCCATCTGGTCCCGATGCCGTAAGTACCAACGTTGTTCTGAAAACCAACTTTGTTGGGAAACTAAGTCGTCAAGGCTTGTGGGCTGATATCCGCATTCAGAGCCAACTGATCATGTCTAATCTTCAAAACTAGAAACTGTTTGACAGTTAAGACAACGCAATCTTCCCTGGAGATTACCATCGCTAAGTGAAATGTAAGTTGTCTGTCTGCAACATCAGAGGCAAACCTAGGTGCAGACTGAACATGATAACATCAATATTACATGCATTCAAGAGACTAAAGTAGCTACCCACTCGGAGCAGCAACTTCTGACAGGCCAGAAGTTAGTACTCATGGAGAGAAAAACATGCCACATAGCGGGGTTTCGGCTTCGTAATCGGACCAATGCTTCTGGACCATGTCATTAATTTTGGATACATTAGTGATCGTCTTGCATTCATTGACCTGGCCATACCAACGCGAAAGAAAATGTACCACCACTAAGTGTCGCATAGATAATATATATGGGCCAACTGCTAAAAAAGCCTAAGGGAATCCATAAATATTAGACTAATTAGATTCCTTTTATGCAGAACTGAGGTCCACTATTACTATTCTAGCCAGAGGGTAACAGTTCATATGTGATTTCAACACCAAGCTGGGTAAACACTCAGCAATGCGGACAAGAATTCAGGCCTTGGATTATGGCCTGAGATAGTCTTCTAAATGAGTTTGTGGACATTTTTGCAAGTCCAATATGGCCACCAAACAGGCTACATTTTGATTGGTCCACTGCGGCCATGTTTTTGATGCAGCTCCTTCCCCTGAAACACCTTTAATGGCACTCAGTGCCTAATGATATCTCCCAAACTTCGGCCCAATCCGTTCAGTGGTTCTAGAGTTGTTTTGGAAAAATATAGGTTATCCAAGATGGCCGCCAAACCATTTGGCCAATCAAGTTCCCTTGAACAAACTTGGTGCAGCTCTTGCCCTAGATGATATTTCATGCATTTTGAATTGATCCCCAAGCGGTTTCGGAGAAGATTTTTAAAGAAATCCCCTACAAAAAAGTTTACGTTGCGGATTACTAGCCGCTAGTTAGCGACTAGTTTGCTGCAAAGGAAAAACTGAGCAACAGGACTTAACATGGCCTAGCGGCTAGATGTTAACCTGCCGCTAAGTGGTGACATAATTAAAATTGAGTGGCTGGTTTGCAGCAGAGTATGTGATTTGCCACAAACTGAGTGGCTGGTTAACATGAAGCACTCTGTTTCTCACAAACTGAGCAGCTGGTTAACATGAGACTCTGTTTCTCACAAAGACTATATTTTCCCACCTAAATTTGAGAGAAAGGCAGAGTATCTGCTTTTCTTTTTGAGGTAGTTTGGTGTAAATATATTTTGATCCCAAGCTTGTTTAAGTGAACAATGTGGTTAGTAACTATATATTGGTGTAGAATAAGTGGATAGATACATGTAGCAAGTTGCTGTGCTGCAATGCAAGCAGAACTTTCTTGAACAAGTTTCTGACAGCAAAGTTGATTATTTTATCATGTATACTAGCAATACATCTGTCATATACTTTTAATGGATACATGTAGAAACCTGTTGTCAGTCAATACTATGAATACTAAATACTACATATGGTTGTAGCATAAGGAAGATAATGTGTTGAGCCACTAGTATGTTATCACAGTGTGATTTATGTACTTTAGAATGAATACACATACATATATATATATTGACCTAGTTTAAAGGGAAGAAGTAATGGCATGAATGGTAGCCATTTTCTTCATCAACAGGGTAAGAGTATGGCAAACTGAGCAGCTAGTTAGCGGCAAACTGAGCAGCTGGTTAGTGGCAAACTGAGTGACTGGTTAGCGGCAAACTGAGCAGCTGGTTAGCGGCAAACTGAGCAGTTGGTTAGTGGCAAACTGAGCGGCTGGTTAGTGGCAAACTGAGCGGCTGGTTAGCGGCAAACTGAGCGGCAGACTGAATACTTAACCAATCAGATTTTGAGCTGTCGCTACTTAGCGGCTAACTAATTTGCATGGTAAAATGTTAACCACCCGCTACTTAGCGGCTAGTTAGTGGCAGGACCATTTTTTCGTAGGGGATTTAAAAAAATCAGCCAAAATCTGAGATTGCCACCAGCCAAATTGGCCGATTGGCTTTGTTTGAACAAACTTGAATCCCTATGTCCTAAGGGTGCATCCTGCCACATATAATTGAAATCGTCCAACAGTTCTCGAGGACATTTTAAATTTACCATTGCTTTAGTATTGGAGCCTTTGGCGGGAAAATAATCCAAGATGGCCACCAAACCGTTTATCCGACAGTTTCGAAAATGGCAAATTTGAGCTCAGAATACCAAAAAACATATATAAAACCAATTTCGGCCTCAAAATCCATCAAATAAAAAAATCCAATATGGCCACCAAACACGCCATATTTTAATTGGCCCACAGCGGCCATGTTTTTTTACGGTTCAACTTCCCTTGAACAAACCTTAAATGCCCTTAGTCCCTAATCATATCTGCCAAATTTCGACCCGATCCCTTCAACGGTTCTGGAGGTCGTTTTTGCTAAAACTAGGTCAACCAAGATGGCCGCCGAACCATTTGAACAATCAAGCTCTCTTGAACAAACTTGGATCACCTCTTGCCATAGATTATATTTCCTGAGGCGTGCATCAATCCTCCAAGCTGTTTCAGAGAAGATTTTTAAAGGCATTTCCTAAAATCGGCTGAAATCAAAGATGGCCGCCGGCCAAATGGGCCGATCGGCTTCATTTGAGCAAACTTGGATCCATATGTCCTCAGGATGCTTCCTGCCACATATAATTTAAATCGGCCCAGTGATTCTTGAGAAGTTGTTTAAAGGAAAAGTTGACGGATGGACGACGGACGGATGAACGACAGACACACGGCGGACGGTCGCCATGGCATAAGCTCACTTGACCTTTCAGGCCAGGTGAGCTAACAATTAATATAACATTGAATCGTACTCCTTTTTTGCAATCACAAGTTTCATGATCATACATAAAATAACATTGCGTACTTCCACACTGACATAATTGAAATGATAGGAAAAATTACAAAATTTATTCAATTTCAACTTCAATTCCACAGTTTTTCTTATAAATTTGATTTGATCGCCCTGCTGGCTGTCTTAACTCTTAGCACTCTGATGTAAAAATTAAAATTTTTCAAATTAATTTAAAAGATGAACTGGTGTTCATTTTTAAACAAATTTGATGGAAGATTGTGCTGTCGTAGCAGTCTCTTCACTACTGGCACCGCAAAAAGACAGAATGTTGACACCAGAGTTGTAAGGGTTAATACAATGGCTTATTGCCAGTGTATTTTGTAAAGCAAAACCAGGTTTGCAAAGATATTCATCACTGCACATCAGAGATATTGCAATCACCTCCATCTGTTTGTTTGTCCGTTCCACTGTTTCTTTCAAAACTGTTTGGTTGAATTCAACTACATTGGTTATGTGAGATACCTATATGATGCCTGATTGTGAGATTACATTTACATTTGGCTCTGCCCCTGGTGGATGGAATGTAGATGGCAGAGTTAAATGCTTAAAATTGATGAAAGTATGGGTATTTTCGATGGCGCATTATCGACTGGGCGTTTTATAGCTATACAAATATGGCCTTATTAAAGAGTAGGTTGACAGGTGAATATGGCTTGCTGACTAAATTTAGTCAACTATTTTTTAGGAAAACTGCTCAAAACTGGATACTTTAGCAGGCAACTATGTCAACATTAATGTTCAGCAAGGCAAGAGCTGGCCTCTGGCAGAATCATATTTAAAACAAGAATTCCGCGGAATTAAATGTCTCACCTGTCTCCTGTTTGTCACAGTGGCATTGACCTTTGACCTTGTGACACCAACATCACCATGCTGCCTCCTATCATTATAGGTAACCATGTATTCAAGTTTAGTTGCAATAGGCTTAACCAATCCTTAAATATAAGCTGAAAAGTTTTGCTAAACATAAAAACTTAATGTTGAAAAAGCAGAGTTCTGTATCAAGATCACAGTGACCTTGACCATGTGACCCCAACATCATCATGGTGCTTCCTAAGATTATAGGTAACCATGTATCCAAGTTCAGTTGCAATGAATAGGCTTAACCGATCCTGAAATATAAGGCGAGAAGTTTTACTAAGCGCAGATGCTTAATGTTGATGACGGCGCCGCCGAAAAAGTGATATCTATGTTTGGCTTTCTGCTTCGTAGGTGAGACAAAAACTCTCTTGGGTGCTGGTTAGGGACACCCTGAATACCCATATTCCCGTCCACACTATTGTTTAACAGTCAGATAAGTTTTGCTTTTGGCATGACAGCTAGTACCCATCTGTGCTCCCCCAAATTTGCGTCTTGCACGATGTCCTTGCGAGTAAAACGTGGGTAGCTACATGTAAAGCCCTTCTATGCATAGAGCAGTAGAAGTGGACTAACTGGAACATCGTGATATATTTTACAGACTAATGGAACTGTAAGAGTATTGATTAGGCTGTAGTACTCTATGGCATCATTGACATTTAATGTCACTGAAAATTGTGGTGGCCTCAACAAGTGACATGGTAGGTTTGAGCTGATGAGCTGTCTTTCATTAAGTATAGTATTAGAGGGGAAGCCAGCAGAGGGGAAGCCAGCAGAGGGGAAGCCAGCAGAGGGGAAGCCAGCAGAGGGTTTATAGGACTTATATTGGAGCTAACTGATGCAATATGACTACAACTTTTGTGATTAACAAATGAATCATTTCTCAACACTGGCAGTAGTCAAACGCTTCCCTAAGGGAAGGGATATTTCTTCCACCTGCCCATTATTTGGCTTCAAAAGTAATCTGATAAACAGCCACATATTAGTCAGAGTCACACTACCCTCTACCACCAATCAAGACCACCTCTACACCCACCAATATAAGCCCTCTAATTGCCTGCCACATCAAGAATTGGAATATTTGGCAAAAATGGTAAAAAACATCATTTTCGAGCTCGCATACAGGAAGCAAATGCACCATCTAAATCATACATGTGTAGGCAACTGCAAAACTTCAAAGATGGTGCATCACATACCTCATCAAATGCATTCTTTGTCAAAAACAGTATGTAGAGGAAACAAATTCAAACATGACAGGGACATTGGTCACTCTAAAGACTCTCTACTCTAGCCTACCATCTTAACCAAATGATGCCTGACGAGGATCACGTTTCCTTCTGCATCATACATGTCCGAAGAGAGCAACAAAAATGCAGATACAAATACCACCATCAAAGGAAAAAGGAGTCATTTTGGATTCGTCAACTCCATACCATGGGACATCTGGACATGAATCATGGTGGTTGACAGACCTATATATACCTTCAAAGTCCTCTGTCAGAACACCCTCCAAACCTGTAATAAAGCCATATACCAATAAGGCATTTAACTTAATACATTCACCATTACAATGGTTATTTCAACGAAATAGTTATATCCATGCTGGAGAATGTACAGCAGTTTCGAATATTGTGGAGAAAATGAAGATGGCAAAGATATGATACCAGATATCATATCTTCATTTTCTCCACAATATTCAAAACTGCTGTACATTCTCTAGCATGGATATATATATAAACATATATAAACATATATATATATATATATATATATATATATATATATATATATATATATATATATATTTCACTGGAACAATTACCTTTTTGATAACAGTATGGTAATAGATAAAAGCAATAATTATTGATAAATGCATACCAAAACCAGAAAAATACATGAGAGTTAAAAAAAACGTTTTAAAATAATATCCAAAATAATAGCTTAAAGCACCACAAGACATACATAAGATGTGCAAGGTATATGTACAGAGCTGAGGTAGACTTTAATTGCAACAGGTTAATATACATAGCTGGTGCTCAATAAACCTCATGTATAGCTTGATGTCACGTGGTTAAAATACTAGCATTAGCCTACACTCAACCATTTACTATTCATGTGCAATAAGGGAGGTAACTATCACTCATAGAAAATAACACCCAGTGAAATTAGTTTCAAGATATTCAACCGAATGTTCCTTACATCTTAAAGAATTTGTCATTTTTAGTCTGTAAGGATGACTTAGTTAATGAGACAGTTATTGAGTTAAATCAGCAAAAAGATTTAAGAAATACAATTTTCCGTCAAATTCCTAAATGCAAACTGGTATTTATGAAATACACATGTAAAAAGAAGTTATCTTGCCTTGACCCCCCCTGATACATCAATGAAGACACACAGTATACATGTAACTTGTAATGTTTGTAATGTAACAATCATGCCTCATTGTCGGACCAAGAAAGAAAACTACGACCATATTAGAAAAAATTACTATTATAATAATGAGTGAAATTGGTTCGGAATGCGCGTTAGTGCACACTGCAAAAATATTCCATAGAAAACTTTGAAAATAATTTGACTGGAAGCTATTGTTTTACAATAAGGTTGTTTTATATTCAAGTGTTGGTCCGTATATGGAACTGGTGTGTGCCCCTTTCATCTTTAGATGTACAATCTCTCAATTTCACGACAACCATACAGGAAAACTGTTGAATATTTTGAATATAATTTTATTAGAAGCTGTTATATGAGAGTCCAGAATATGGTCAGGTTAAAATACTTTCAAGATGTAAACACAAGATGTGAATATTTTATAGAAGCCACACTGGTGGTCACTTTGACAATTCAGCAGTTGTTGATAACTGTCTTGTAAAACCAGCTAGCTTGCACTAAATACATGTGTGAATTTGTACATGACCCTTATGTACAGACTGGTGAAAGTGGTGTTCATGGTGACAACCATGTTGTTGTTGAAAGCTATCTTGTAATATCAGTTAACATGAAACACACATTGACAATCCAGCAGTAAAATGAGTATCATACTTTTGGGTATATTATAGGCTGTTTCTTGCACATTTTACTCAGGGAAAGAAATTATGTCCTATGTATTAATATAAGATTTTATCAATTTTTTGGGCTCAGAATTCAGAATGGCCTCCCAGAAATAAAAGTCAGACTAAAAATGTGATATCAGCAAATGGTAGCCACGATTTCCTCATGTTGCATTGTAATAACCAATATTGTGGTCTATATTGTCTGTAATAATTGTATTCTATGTAATATATTTGTAAATATTAGGTAATCATTCCTAAATGATGAAATAAAACTCAAACTGTCATTGTCTTGTCGTATGTCTGACTAAAATAAAATGATCCAAAACGGAGACATATTAAAAAAAATTGGTTGAAGACGCGAGAAATAAGATAAGGTAGATTGCTTCTTGTTGGCAGGGTAGTAGCAAATTAAACCGCTTTTGTGATTGAACGCATTCCATTGAACTATATAATGTCTGGAAGGCCTCCCAAATAGGAACAGACTAGATACTCCTCTTCTGTTGTAGGTTTGAAGACTTAACACATTCTCACATTCTTCTTTATTGAGATCTAGTTGAACCTGATGAACTGATACTTGGGTTGTGGAAGGGTATGATCTGGAAGGCCGTAGTGTAGGTAGATTGGCATAGTATTTGTCCAGTCATCCTTTAAAGTTGTGCTGTTGAGTATTGGGGCTGTCACTACATGGTCTGGTAGGGTATTCCAATAATTGGATACTCTTATGCTGAAGAAATGCTTCCTGATGTCTGTGTTGAACCTTTGCCTTTGTAACGTATAACTGTTACCCATGTACACTCAGTTTTCTCAGACGGTATGAGTCACACATGATTTATATTGTAGAATGTAGATACCATGTGTGTACTTGTATAGCTCTATGTGTTCACCACACAGCCATCAGTATATTAAGATGAGCAATTTCAAGATGTTCAATCGTTCTTCGTACGGGTATGTACATGTCCTTGAACCCACGGATGATTTGTGGCTCTGCGCTGGACATTCTCTAATCAATTTGAGCAATAATTTTACTATATCCTAGTCAACAAATGCATCCATAATTATACTCATTGGCAAGATTTTGTTTGAAGATTTGGTTACATTACAATAATTAGATGACGATGATGATATCTTACTGTCATTAGGGTAGATCTCATGATAACACGAATGGGGATTCCCATGTATATTTAATTCATTTATCGCTTAAAGATTGTTTTATGTGGTGTTATACACCTATATAAGGCTTTTTTGGCTCATATTTTGTCAAATGTTCCCCCATGTGTTATCTATTAGGGCGTATAATATATCCGAAAGTACGGTAAACATCTTTAACAATGTCATCAAGAAAACGTCCAAAACTGGCCTGTACAAGTCTTGAGAAATGGCCATTTGCAGGCCAAGAGAGCATTTTTTACCACTAGAATGACTGGATCTGTAACCGAGCCAGTGAGACTAGTGGGAAAGTTTCTAAAATACACTCTAGTCTTCTCCTAGACTGCAAATAGCCATTCAATAAGCCAATATTTGGATTTTCCTTAATAAATTTAGCCATTAAAGGGTTAATGAGGGAGATTTTGTCACCCATTGCTATGTATTCATTAACATATTATGGCATAGAATAGAATGCTTGTAGATGATACCTAGTCATATTAAAGATCAGGGGATATAACTCTTAGATGATCTGTCATTCACATCATAAGTCATGTAGCGCTGTAAGTGTAAGTTACTCGATAAAGCAAACAGTCACATTAACCGTGACTCCTGCAATGATGTCACGCTATATCATCACAATAGTGCCTTAATAGCAAGTTCTCCAACACTGGCTTTACACCCACTTTCCGGCTCAGAAGTCAAATTATGACTAGAAATCTGTTGTTCTTTTTCTGTCAATATTGGTTTGCACTAAACATCAGCAGCATGAAGGGTCTGTTTGGAATGGTCAGAGTCAGAGAGTTCTATTTGGCAGTCAGTCTTATCTCGCTTCCATAAACCAGATTGGTATATTTCTGGTGTGACGACCAATAAAAGTTCTGTGTCCTTACTTGCTAAATGCAATGTAAGAAATGTCTGAAGTTCCTGGTCCTGGCCGATGCACTCTGGACCATCGAGTTTAGAGTCTAAGTTATAGTACAGGGTCTCAACACGACGAATAGCTATCCAATGTTTTCTTCTGAATGGCAAATGAATCAGACCGAGCTTGAACTCACTGGGTATATTGAGTATGAATCCACAGATGTTTCCCGCCAGCAAACAGTCCACAGACCTGAAAATATGAGCGGTATTGTATAGAATAGTGCATAAATAAGTTAACATGCTTCTAAAATGAAAACTGAAACATGTTAGTTACTAAGAAATGGTTTGTTGAATATTTTGGGTATAAGTGGATTTGATGGCAGCAATCTCTTCAAATCCAATTATGTTCAAAATATTCAAGAGTACATTTGATTTTGCTTTGGAGACATTCTAAGTTATGTCTAAGGTTTACTGTAGCAGATCCAGCTGTTCATCTTAACACCTTAATTCTCAAGATAGTTCAAGAACATTGTGAATCAGGCTATTATTGAGCAGGTTATTTCAGCTGGAAATATGTATATGGACAGTTCTCAAGACCACTGCAGAGGTCAGCTTTCACAACTGAACGACTAACCACTTTTTAATAAGTCAGGTTCTACTGGACATATCTTCTCCAAAAGATAAAATGCAACAACGAAAGTTGTAAGCAACATTGTTTCAAAATAGACTTTCAACCTCATGGCAGCCCGATTGAAAAATATATCAATGACGCTTGGATAAATTTAATAAATTGGATAAATTTATCCTTGTTTATAAATGCCTTGATTTAAAACTGTTGATGCATTAATTATTTGCAAAATATTTAACAGGATTACAATTGTATGTGTGTGACATCACACAAACTTTCTTTAACGGACTACGGTTTTGAAAGTGCATGCTAACCTAAGTTAATCTGAACTTCTGCAGTGCAGTTCCATTATGATATATGATAATAAAACAAATAAATCAATGCCAATACTCGCCTTATTTAGTGAATTTAGACCTTTTACTGGCTATATTAAGTCGGTTTGTAGTTTTCCAGAAATTTTAAGTGTTTTCAAGGGTTTTTTTATTTACAAAATTTGAACTGGCTTTTGATCTACCAAGGATGGATAAAAGACTGCTACACCACACGGCTGACATAACAGGCCATTTAGAAATTAGCTTTACCTAGTCGGATATAGTGGTCACTGGTCAGATAATTAGAAATGATTGGTACAAAGACTCCAATTACAATCTGCACGCTATATCTGATTCACTCCACCCTTGCAGTTGTCATGTCGTGATTAAATAAAATACAGTGTACAATGTACATGGAACAGGCTACACAGATGATTAATTGGTATTTGAAAGTGCATATATATCAAATCACCCACCTTCTCTTATCAAACCAGAGCGTCTCATAATTCTTGCTCTGTAATGCAGCTATGATCACATTCACATCATAATTCCCCAGACCAAGTATACTCCGATGTGGGTTCCAAAGTCGTGCTGGCGATAACCTGAAAATTTCAGACATGTGCTACATGTAGAAAAAACAAATAATTATAAAGATGTGACACCAACATTAACCATTTAACACTCAAATTTATTCAAGAAAATTTAAATTTTCTCATAGAAAATGCCCATTTGCAGATCAAGACTATTTTTGAAAATTTACCACTGGAATGACTGGCTCAATTTTCTCATAGAAAATGTCCATTTGCAGATCAAGAAGACTATATTTGAAAATTTACCACTGGAATGACTGGCTCGATAACCGAGCCAGTCATCCAGGGGTAAATTTTCAAAAATAGTTATCTTTTGGTCTGCAAAAGGACATTTCTCAAGACCACTGCAGAAGTTGTTTTTGGCTGATATGAGTTTTAATGGGTTAACTTTTTAATCTAGAACACAGTAATTTATCATTTATCATCCATCCAATGACATCGTCATCATTCATCGTCGTTGTCATCATCATTATCATCGACATTGTGGTCGCTGTCATCATCATCATCATCATCATCATCATCGACATTGTCGTCATCATCATCATCATCATCAAATTCAATAAACAGAAATGTTTCTTTTCTTGACCATTTTGAATCATTAAAGGATTAATATCCAACACTTATTCCTTGGTGCGTATTTGAAATTCCTATTTGGTTTGCACCACACATTGCTTTTTGAGCAGGTAATACAGCGCATTGTCAGTGGTACAGTACATGCATATTTTGGAATTAAGCGCACGGTGTAAATGTGTGTGCATGTGTGCTGATGCATCTGTGCTTTCAAATGTATGGTTGATGTTTTGTTCACGACAGAAAATATCGCTTGTTTTATGACAAGGGTCTATTTTGTTTGGTCCTAGAGTGATCTAGTTTTCCATAGCGATTACGGAATGTGAACTTAGCTTTGATCCATGACCATGCACATTATATGTCAGGTTTCTCCTGTGTCTGAAAATGTCGGCTTTCAAGTAGAGATGTGTTTTTTTGGTAACTGTGTCACAACAATCGACGCTAATGTTCAGTATGTCGATTCTGGTATGTATGGTTCAAAGGGTTAATCAAATCGCCTCGAGGATATCCCAGGTCTTGATAATGGAGGTGTGTTTCATATGCATATTTCTCAGTTTTCAAATTCCAGGGTAGTGGCTCCTATACATTTGTACATACGTGATACATATGTTGTCAAGTTCCTTCTTAGAGAACGCTTTCCTGTCTTGAAGAAGATTATTTAGAGCATGAAGGGCACATAACTCTTTCATCTGCTTTTCATGATAAATACTAGCCATGTCTTTCTCATTCATTTTGGAGCTCTGTACATCAGCATAGCTTCATGGAGAAATATCTGAAACATAGAAACAAAGCTAGAAAATGATTATTACTACACTCCATGTTATGCCTGTATGGGAAAGGAGGCATTGTATTTAGGGCCGTCTGTCCATCCATCCATCCGTCCACCCACCCACCCATCTGATTGAAGCGGATTCAGATACCACTGATCAGATTATTACAAGAACAGGGGATTCAGTAAACTGGAAATCAGCCACTTTAATCACCAAGTTTGCTTTTGATCCCGGAATGAGATTCTAAACAACAAACAAAACACACGGCATCGACGCTCAGCTCCCTAGATAAACCTCAGATCTTGATCCTACACACAGGCACCAATACTTAATTCCTAAATATTTGGTCTAAATAGGTGAAAATAATACAAAATATACTATTTGAACTTTGAAGAAGCACCCAGGACATTGTAATTGCCACTGTGCATCGGTACATCCATGCACCTGATACAGTTTGCCAGAATTCCTCCAAATTTGTTATCTGAGTTGCAGATTGCATGATGACATTTATATTGGCTCTGCCATGTGTGTGTGTGTTGTGCGTGCGTCCATGCGTGCATGTGTGTGTGTTGTGCGTGCGTCCATGCATGCATGTGTGTGTGTTGTGCGTGCGTCCATGCGTGCATGTGTGTGTGTTGTGCGTTCGTCCATGCGTGCATGTGTGTGTGGGGGGTGAAAAGATAAAAAATTGCTTAACAGTAGTTATTTTCTTCTTCTTTTCGTTCGCTGATCATACCGCCCGTCCTGTAAGTGACTATCGACATGATCATAAGAGTTAAGTGCGTGGATCCATAGTTTATTAGTGCGCCGTGCGGCCTGAAACCTCCGTCTTCAGCAGTCGAGGTTTCTGTCAGGGTTACCTCACCCTTACCTCCTTTAGTCGCCTCTTACGACATGCAGAGGATACGGAAGGTGTATTCTAAGCCCCACCTACAGGGCAAGCAGTAGTTATAATATAAGTAATTACCTATATCAATGTATAGTAAGAACATGATGTCCACTCTCAGACAAATAATGAATGCACTCACACTGTCTACATGTGTGAATGACACACTATTCTATGAAGTCTGCAAGAATATCATTGATATCCCAAAATTAACACTTTGAATCTGAAAGACTAAATACCCAAAATACTTTTTAAAAATTTTATAATTATTCTGTTGAATATTTTGAAACTAATTTAATTTGGACCAATCGCTGCCATACACCTATGGTACATATAGCAATGGGTTCCTGTCAAATTAATTTCAAAATATTCACCTGCTTACCTATATGATACCATTGCCATGGAGATTCTGGGAGTTGAGTGATCAAAAGTTTAATGATATTCTTATTGTTTTGGAAGCTCATTTTCTATTGCAATACTGTGCATATGGATTAGCCATCCCATAACCCTATGCACAAGTGGTGTTACATATGGATTAGCCATCCCATAACCCTATGCACAAGTGGTGTTACATATGGATTAGCCATCCCATAACCCTATGCACAAGTGGTGTTACATATGGATTAGTCATCCCATAACCCTATGCACAAGTGGTGTTACAGAATTTGAGCACAATAGAGTTAAAAGTGTCATCTACAAACTACGCCTGGTTCAGAACTACGCCTGGTTCAGAACTACGCCTGGATCAGAACTACGCCTGGTTCAGAACTACACCTGGTTCAGAAGTGCACAGGATTAGATCTTACATGTACTAATATGATACAATAAATGACCAATTATATAGTGCTTATCCATTTAACATCACCAGATTTAGCGATAAATAATTTTCTCGTTGTGTACACGAAATTTCAGAACACTTGCAAATTGAAAGTACAAACTACAGTAGTTTTAAATTTTTTACACATCCGTGAAACCAGTGCCAGTATTATAATAGTACAAGGATTAATAAGTTAAGCTGCTTGATTATATTTTGACGAGGATCAGCAAAATAGTGTGCTTACAAGTTTTATGAATGTAAACTGTTTTAGCGCGTGCTGAGGCTAGTGAGTAGGTGAATGTACATGTGTACATGGATAATAACTTACTAGTATAAAGCTGTACCAGTCACTGACATATAACCTTTTAATGGTCAGCATTGGTCAAGAAAATTTGTACAGCTCATAAATAACTTAACATGTTTCCAAAACAAACTAAAACATAAATAGATTGTTGAATATTTTGAACGTAATTATATTAGAAGCCTTAGGCAGCAAGCAATGTTCAAATTCCAGTCACATTATGTTCAGAAACAGAATGTTTCTTACATCGTATTCTAAATTGTACAGTTTTTGTTTTGGACACATGTTAAGTTATTTCTGAGCTTTATGTAAATTTGCAATCCACGACAGAATTATTTTTGAAAATTTACCAATGTATGACTGACTCTATGATCGAGTCAGCCATTCCAGTGGTAAATTATCAAACACACACTCCTCTTTGTATGCAAATGGACATTTCTCAGAACCACTGCGGAAACCATCTTTGGCTGGCGTGACTATTAAATCCTTTTTATTTGCCAACATATGATGTGGATGGATCTACTTGATATATAAGTGTCTGACAAGTTCTCTGTTAAGCTGTCAAGATGGTGATCATTTAAGCATCATTTTGTATTTAAAATACCACCATACAAAACCATATTAACGGATGCAATTGTGTCATCGTTTCAAGTGAACCGTAGCATTCATCAACATTCGGCTGTACTGAGATTGCAGAGTTTCTATGGAGATAGAAATACCAGGAAATTGTTCTGCATTAACCAGTTAACCATCAAATTTGATGAAGTAAATTTCAAATTTCTCAAAGAAAATGTTCATTTGCAGGCCAAGACTATATATACACCTGTGCAAAAGTTAAGCACCACCCTATTTTTACGCACATGCGAGGGTATATTCATGTGCTATGAAGAAAGCAATACATAAACATTTATGTACCCATCCATCTTAGTGCAAGAGGTAATAATGCAACTAGAGGAATGCTGATTATGATGGTGGGGAAACACTGTATGTTTTTGTTTGAACTTGAAAACGAGGCCTGAATATGGTTACGTTGACACAACTGACAACTATTGCCCTACAGTTGACACACGTGGCTAAATTGTCATTAATGGTGTCTGAAAACGAAGTTTAACATCTGTGCACGAGTTTGAGACTGTCATTATTAATACCGGGTATATCCACCTTGTGCCTGGATGACGGCCTGGACACGACGTCTCATACTGGTCACCAACCGACTGATATGCCATTGTGGTATTCGTTGCCATTCAAGATGGAGTGCGTCAGTTAATTCCTGTAGGTTCTGCACAGGAGGATCCCTCCTTCTCACCATGTTTCCCAGAATGTCCCAGATATGCTCAATAGGGTTCATGTCAGGGCTCCTTGCTGGCCATGGTAGGGTTTCGATGGCATTCTGGCGGAGGTATTCATGCACAGCTCTAGCACGATGTGGTCGGGCGTTGTCATCCATGAATATAGGGTGGGTTCCAGGTGCATGATTTACAAAATGAGGGACCACAACTCTATCCAGTATGGAATCTTGATATCTTTGTCCATTTAGTGTTCCAGGTACAGTCAACAGATCCAGCTTACAATCAAATTAGATGCACCCCCATATCATAACGGAACCTCCACCAAATGGAACTTCTTCCATGATGTTACGTTGGTCGTACGCCGTGCGTCTGGACCTCCATACACGAGTTCGACCATCTTTGGCATGAAGCAGGAACCGACTTTCATCGGACCAGTGTACCCGTCTCCAGGATCTCATGTTCCAGTGTCTTCTTTCGTTGCACCACCTCAGACGCTCCTCTTTGTGGTGTGCAGTGAGGAGAGGACGTCTGACAGGTCTCCTAGCTTTCATGCCAGCAGCATACAGTCTCCTTTTGACGGTAGACATTGACACTCTATTGCACGTTTCCCATTGCTGGCTGAGCACTCTGCTGTTGGTGAATGGAGATCTCCTAACAAGGCGTACTAGGGCTCGATCATCACGGGCAGTAGTCTTCTTCGGTCTTCCAGATCTAGGCCTGTCCTTCACCTCGTTAGTTTGCCCATGTTTTGCAATCAAACGACTGATTACAGTATGGTTAATGTTCAGCTGTCTGCCAATCTCTCTGCATGACATAGCAGTGGTATGCATGCCTATGATTTGCCATTTCACACGATCACTTAACCTTCGTCTTGCCATAGCGGTTCACAATCAAGAGCTAATTCTCTCTGTACAAATAAACCACGGTCATGAACACAAAATTCCTAATCTTGTCGCCTAAATCTGTATGTAATGTTCTACACCTCAAACTGGACTTTTACATAACTGAACACGTGTGCTGTTTCCCGCCACGCACAGACATCAAGCGGCGTGAAGTCATGCATGCATGTGCATTTCGTACTTGGAATTATGTCAGCTAACGCGGGGACAAAAAGTATGGCAGCTTAGTTGTACCATCATGTTTCTACGTTCTATTGTTTTTGCTGGTGCTTAACTTTTGCACAGGTGTATATCTGAAAACTTAACACTGGAATGACTGGCTCAGTTGTCGAGTCAGTCATTTCAGTGGTGAATTTTCAAAAATAGTCTTACAGCTAAATGGTTAAAACATAACATTATTATTCACTATAATCACTTGATGGAATGTTTGACATATAGTATGCAATTGCTACAATGTATTAGTTTCATCTTTTACGGTGTATTTATAGCAAAGGATTTTGATACATTCTGATAGTCATATCCACATTGTGTAATGGATCGTGCCACAAACAGCAGTAAAATGGCTCCCGGTAAGTGTCAGTTTGTATTCTTATGCTGACATTCACGACAACAGGGGCGGCAGAAGAGGGGGACTGCCACACCATTTTATGAGTGTGGGGCAGAGTCCCTCATTAAAATGGTCTCATACTGCAAAAAATATATGTGCTTCTCTATTCATCAGAATGCAGGAAATGCCTTCTCAGAGCATCTAATTTTGACAATTTACTTGGGGAGCCTGGCCCCTCACCTCATTTAAACTAACCTTTTAAAATTTGTAACCTTTATGAAATTAAGCCTAACCTGACTCAAGTGAGTATATCCATCTGCAACTCCAGCCTAACCCTCAATACCACGATCAATTGGCAGTGAAATATAAAAAACCTATAAAGTGAAGCGGAATCTAAGTGCTTGAGCATCTTTATGAGAGGACCCCCAGCCCCTCACCCCTCTAGGGTCAGCCCCCTCATTTTTAAAGACCTTCCGCCGCCCCTGCACAAGTTTATGCGCATGTATGTGCAATTTGTTACACTTGATTAGTTCAATATCGATGCACTTGCACTATTTATGATCAGAACTTTTTCGGTTAAAGAAATATCTGAAGAATGATCTAATATTTTCCAGAATATGGCTAGGATTAGCACTCATTCTTAACATAGCTCATGTAGTTTCATCACCATACTCGAAGTAGAAAATTGATAATTTATACAAAAAATCCAAAATTTGCCCACAAGGATGCACACACACGGTTAGCAAGGCAGACAAACAGACACATGGACTGACATAAAGATAATCTGCATCTTCATTCTACCCAACAAATCTGCCTCACAATACTCTAAGTGCAGGTTAACTTATCGAACAAAACCCCAAAGTCTAAATGCATGAATACACCACACACATGGTCAGATGGATGGACAGAGTAAACACAAAATTTAATCTACAAGTGGTCAGCAAGGCAGACGGATGGTCAGATGAATGGATAGACTAACCCAAAGCATGATCTGCTTCTTCCTACCTGAGAAAATTCAATGTACCTACCAGGTTTCATCAAAATCCTCCAAGTAGAAGCTACATAAAAAATACCGAATAACAAACTCAAAATCCGGACGCATGGACACACACACACACACACACACACACACACACACACACACACACACACACACACACACACACACACACACATCATCATCATCATCAGCAAGGAGGGCAGATGGATGGACTGAGTCAAGAAATAATCTTCTTCCTAGTCCCAGAATCAACTTATCCACAATTTGTTACAAACAATTACCCCAAAGCAGAAATAAAGGAGACGTAGTAGTTATGAAAACCCAAAATCTGCACATATACGTATGTCGTATGGACACAGATGGTCAGCAATATCGATGGCTGGATAGATGGGTGGATGAACACAAAAAATATGGGCCCTACCTGTATGCAAGCTGAACGTACATCCTGACGCCGGAATTCACTATTAAAACATGGGAGTAGACATCCTTCAGATCTATGGAGGATACCCACATTAAACAATAGAGTACTCATTGTAAAGTAACTACAGTACGGCTAAGAAATAATGTAAAATGTTTCACTGATCCATTCAGTTGTTCAGCTATATGCTTGTTCTTATTTATTTACAGTGTGTTTAATGTTCATCATTTAGCACTGCATGTAATTCTCCTTCCATCCAGTCATTGATTCTTTGGTTAATAAATAGTTTTTCATTTATCAGTCAGCTGGAAACAAAACGTACCTGCCTACCATCAGCACATGGGGACAATGGAATATAAACTGGGTGATAAAGTCGCTAATTAATCATATTGTTTTATAATTAATGCTAAGTAATGGTTAGTGCAAGTAATGGTTAGTCAAGGATCAAAGCAATTATTGATGAAGATAAGAACTCAAATATCAAAGTGATCAATGAGCCATGTCAGGTGGCTAACACCGAGTAGAATTTGTGTGTATAATTGGACCAGATCAATGGACCTTTCCACGTTATCCATCCATCATATGACATCATAATGTGACGTGTAGGATGACATCATAATCAGCTATGTGACGTGTAGGATGACATCATAATCAGCTATGTGACGTGTAGGATGTCATCATAATCAGCTATGTGACGTGTAGGATGACATCATAATCAGCTATGTGACGTGTAGGATGACATCATAATCAGCTATATGACGTGTAGGATGATGGCGTAATCAATTACAGCATGAATGCCTCGATTTAGTCCGTCATAAATGCTTAATAGTCAGACACGTTGTACGAATTCTGTCTTTGCTATTTAACAAATGTGCGGTTGAATATTTTGAAATTAATTTGACTGGGCGCTGCATATATTTAAAAATACATGAAATAGCAAAAAGTTGATTTGATTTGATTTTGATTTGAGAACATTTTCTGGTGGTCATCTATATGTGTGGAACAGCACAACTTCTGGTTGTTTCACCCGATTCCCGCTCATATACCTGAGTCGCTTCAAACTTTTGTCTGTTTGCCCGTAACAGTTTTGCCCATATTCCCGCTCATTTCACACCAATAGATGGGGATCATGGAGTGAGGTGGGAGGACTAGAGGAGGAAAGTCCTTAACGAGTGTCAACATTCAAGCAGCATAAATAGCATTAAATCATTGTTTGAGCGAGCGGCAGTTGTCGCTACACGTTATACAGTATCACACTTTTCAATTAATGGATTTAAGAATTATCTGTTTGAGAATTGATATCGACCCAGACTGAATATGTGGCAAGAGATGATTGAAGTTTAGTCATAAGGTGAATAGACCAATCAAAATTCTGCATAGTAGTTTTTTAGCCTAGCACCATAGAATCCTTCTGGCCAAATTCAGAACTCTGAAATCCTCCCAATTGGCTAAGAAGATCACATTTTGACAATTTCCTGTAAATTCTTAAAAAAATTTAAGATATTTAACCAAAACATTTACCAATCAAAATTCAGAATAGAAGTTCTGGAGTGGACCACGATGGGGCCCTTCTAGCTAAATTTTGTTGAAATCCAGCAGCGGCTAAGGAGGAGATAGATTTTGACCATTTCCGGCAAAT
Organism: Chaetoderma sp. LZ-2023a; assembly: GCA_034401795.1. Lineage (NCBI taxonomy): Eukaryota > Metazoa > Mollusca > Caudofoveata > Chaetodermatida > Chaetodermatidae > Chaetoderma > Chaetoderma sp. LZ-2023a. The sequence continues at coordinate 4,584,705 of CM067372.1, forward strand.
CTTTTATAAAATCTAACATTTTCACGCAAAAAGTTGACAAATCAAAATTCTGAATATAAATTCTGGACTCTAACAACATAGATGATAAATGCCCTGTCACTATTAACAATTCAACCACTAAAATTTAATCTTGAAAATCTGATCATAGCGGTGTATGCCAAAATAAAGGAAATTTCAATTTCCCTTTCTCCGAGATCTAACAATACTTACCATTACATTACTTATTGATAATACAGCTACCATGATAGCAAAATTCTGAATGGAGGTTCTGGAGCCTATGACCATTGGGTCCCCTCAGCCAAATTTGGTTGAAATCGCTCAGAATGGTAAGGAGAAGAAGCAATTTGACAATTTCCGGTACATTTTTCATAAAATCTAAGTTTTTCACCCAAAATATTTACGAATCAAAATTTTTAATGCAAGTTCTATAACCTATGACAATAGGATCCTTTCACCCAAATTTGATTGAAATCGGTAAAATGGATAAGGAGAAGAAGCAATTTGACAATTTCCGGTAAATTTTTAATAAAATCTAGGATTTTCACTCAAAATATTTATGCAACAAAATTCTGAATGGAAGTTCTAGAGCCTATGACCAGAGGATTCTTTCAGCCCAATTTGTTTGAAATCGGTCAAAATTCTAAGGAGAAGAAGCAATTTGACAATTTCCGGTAAATCTTTAATAAAATCTCAGTTTTTCACCCAAAATATTTACGAATCAAAATTCTCAATGGAAGTTCTATAACCTATGACCATAAGATCCTTTCAGCCAAATTTGATTGAAATCGGTCAAAAGGGTAAGGAGACGAAGCAATTTAACAATTTCCATTAAATTTTTAATAAAATCTAAGATTTTGACCCAAAAAATGTATAAATCAAAATTCCAAATGGAAGTTCCAATAGCATCTTTTGACCAAAGTTTGGTTAAGATTCAGCTATTGGTTAAGGAGGAGTAGTGTTTTAAAGCAAAAGTTGACGGACGACGGACGGATGGATGATGGACGGTCTCCACGGCATAAGCTCACTTGGCCTTTCAGACCAGGTGAGCTAATAATACAAAAACTGTCAAACTTGAATTACCTCATGAATTATGGATTCCAGAGGTGGAGCCATCAACCCACACACTTTCGACCAAATGTGTCCCATATGGTTGAATTCCTCTCGCTTGACCATGTCTGTTCTTACTACTTTTGCTTAACAAAGTTACCAAAAGGAGACGAGCAGTGTGGCCACTAGACTATCGTTTCAAAACAGCTAAAGCGAGTGGATTGGCGGAGTCTGACATATCCCTCATATAGTAATCCATGAAAGAGGACTCACAGTGCCGTTGTGTAATGGCCATGATGTCCTCTAATGGGACACCATTGAATAGGGTGGTCGAGGGGGCTTTTCCTCTAACATCGTGAGCCCTAGCACATTGCACCAGGTGCCCAGTCGCAATCTCGTGGGTAGTCTGAATGCATTCTACTATCCAACGAGAGATAGTATCCATGAATGCGCCGCCATATGGCTTCTTATGGCAGATCCACAGATGTCTATCATTTGACCGTAGAGAGTCCGTCCATTTTTTGTACTTGGTCAAAACACGGACTGGACACAAGGCACTGGCATCACGATCAAACCTAGTTAGTTTCGGTATAATGATCGGTTTGCCGGGATATCTCAAAGATTAATTTTTTGACATAAATTCTGCTCTTGGCAGCAGTGGCACACCCTCTCCGGAGACAATAAATCAGTCCCTCTACTGAATGCGCATGGATCTCACTGCGCCTTCTAACTCAGGAAGCTGCCAATAGAAAAAACACCTTACGAGTCAGATGCTTTAGACTAGTCGAACACAAAGGTTCAAAAGGGTGCTTGGCCAGTACATTAAGCACTAAAGATAGACACCAGGCTGGAATGACTACCGGTTGTCTCAGTCGGAGATTGCTCATTCCCTTCACCATCACGTTTAACTGGGCCACCTCTGGCCTATCCCTGTTGGTTAAACAAGAGATAACTGATGCCAAATCTGACTTGTATCCAGCAATTGTGACAGGAGCTAATCCTGAATAGAATAGCTCACAGAGAAAGTCTGCTATTTGCTGAATAGTGGATTGAAAGGTATCAATACCCTTTCCTTCACACCACTCTACAAATTTGTTAACCTTGTGGTTATATGACTTGAAGGTTGACCTCCTTCTCGCAGAAAAACATTCCGACGTGGAACGTTGTTCGATAACATCCACGCAGTCAATTTGAACATTTCGGGACGCTCGTGTAGGAATCGTCCCTTGGCCTGGGAGATTATATTCGGAATCTCGGGTAACTGCACTGGATTTTCCACCAGCAGATCCATGAAACACGCCCTGCTTGGCCAATACGGCGCTATTAGCAGGACCAGGCATGGCTCTTCACCAAAATCTTCAGCAGAAGAATGGTGGCCGGATACGCGTAAGCATGCATCCCCTTCCAGCTTATCGCCAGAGCGTCTGTATCGAGGGCATTTGGATCTGGAATCGGCGAGACATAAGTCATGATTTCAGCATTTTCCTTTTTGGCGAACAAGTCCACGTTGGGCTTGCCCCAATGATCGAAGATCCTGTGACGAACTGGAGGGTTGAGAGACCATTCTGTTGGCAGAATTCTCTGTCTGCCAGACAAAGCATCCGCCAGAATGTTCAATCACCCAGGAATGTGAGCTGCTTTAAAAACAACTGAGTAATTCCTGCACCATTGAATCAAATGCCACACCTTCAGACACAGTGTGGGCGACTTGGTCCCGCCTTGGCGATTTATGTATGATACTACGGTCGAGTTGTCGGGCCGTATCAATATCACCTTGCCCCCGACTTTTGGAAAACTTTTCCAATGCCAGTTCCACTGCCACCATTTCCAACAGATTGATATGCAGCTGGCTCTCTTGGAGAGTCCATGTGCCCGAGACCTGGTGTTCTCCCAGGCAGGCACCCACACCCCTCCAGCATTGCATCTGTGTACACGGACAGCTGGGGGTGAGGTAGGTGCAGCGAAACTCCTACTAGGAGATTCTGACGCTTTTCCACCATACAAGATGCAACATTATTGGCTTCAAAACTGGCATCAGCTTTGACAGGGGTTCTGTTCTCTGTTTCCACAGAGACATCAGATACAACTGAATAGGTCTTCGCATCAGAGCAGCGTACGGGATTACCTGCTCCATGGAGACCATCATGCCGAGCAGCTGAAGAAACCGCCTCGCCTGAATGTGGTTTCCCAATCAAAAACTCTTGAGGATGGCTAACAGAGACACCACTCTGGTAAACCCTGCCATCCTCGAGATCAAATCGCATCCCCAAATAAACGAAATGTTGAGTGGGTGTCAATTCGGATTTCTCCTTGTTGACTATCCAGCCTAGATCTGAAAGAAACTTCAGAGTCAGAGCAATATCTACCTCTAACCTGGCTGACGTGTCCGCCTTGATAAGCCAATCGTCTATGTAGGTGCGAAGCGCTACGTTCTTTCTTCTGAGAAACGCTGTCACCGCAAGGACCACTCTTGTGAAGACCCGTGGAGCTGTCGACAGGCCGAATGGGAGGAATACAAACTCCCATACCTGATTCTGAAAAGCAAATCTCAGAAACCTGTGACAACTCCTGTTCATTGGAATGTGGAAATATGCATCTTTTAGATCGATTGACACACACCACATTCCTTTCCTCAATCCTGCCATTACCGACCTCGGTGTTTCCATTTAAAAACGAGGCGTATGGATAAACCAATTCAATGGCCTGAGATTGAGTACGGGTCTCCATCCCCCTGTGCTCTTGGGGACAAGGAACATATTTGAAAACAAGCCTGGAGTGTTCTGGTTTGCTTGTTTTATTGCTCCCTTCAGAAGCAAACCTGACACTTTGTTTTGAATGGCTTCTAACTTGTCTGGTTCCCTTGGAACGGGTGTCCAGACAGGTGCCAAAGACAGATTTTGTGGTGGAAAATCCCACCACTCCGGCATGTACCCCTGACATAACCATCCCAGGACCAGACTGTCTGATGTTACACCTCGCCAAGCCTCGACGAAATGCATGAGCCTTCCACCCACTTTAGACGTATTGATGCCTAATGCGGGTGTCTGGCTCGCGATCAGCTCCGGCCCCCCCCCCCACTCTTGACGAGACAGAGAACCATTTTGGTCTTGGCTTGTTCAACTGGCACCGCTGTTCCTGTTGCACAGGCGCAGTCCAAGCGGATATGAAGGGAGCTACCGTACCCTCAGGTACGATCTGGCCCCTTCTTTCCGCCCTTTGAAGATTTACCCTTCCCCTTGCCACCTCTCGGGCGATCAGGAGCAACATTGGGGTGGGTTGGAACCACCACAACCTTCTTCGCCGGAGGCGGCTGTGAAGACCCAGCAGAAGCAGAGGAAGCATTCAGCTTGGCTTTCGCCTTGCTTTTATGTTTCTTCTGCTTCTTTGAAGAAGGTTGTCCAGTTAGCGGCTTGGCTAAAGCCCCTAGTGCGTGCGCCTGTCGCACTAGTTCTAGCTGTAGATTTACAGCCAACCGATTCTGCGCAATATTGGCGGTGTCTTCCAAGATTTCCCGTGCTTGGCCACCAAAAATGCTAGAGCCAGTCAGGGGTGTTCCAAGTAAACGCTCCCTAATGGTGGTAGCGGGATGCCTATGGTCAAGGACCATCTGCCTCCTAGACTTCGTCACTCATGCCTGCACCCTTGCCAATGCGTCCATAGACAGCACTAAGCCATCATTAACGCATGAAAGCACCACAGGTGGCACCGGGTGGCCTGCCCCCCGCTTCAGCCAACACCAACTGAAGGCGACGATAAGTGATTCACAGCATTCATAGTTGCTCTCACCCCTCATCGCATAGGGTCAGGACTTCTTCATGGTGCACTTGGGACTTGTCCACAAGCGCCGTGCGGGGCCACCCGCTTCAGCACTCTGGACACCAAGTATCCAGCGGTCATCTTCAGTGACCGCTGGAACCACACCATACTTGTCGTATTCCCAGAGCTGCTTGCTATAAATAGCATCCAGTAACTCCTTAAACCTTGGATCCAGTCCGATGGACTGGATCCGAGCCGCAGGCAAGACCCCTGTCCTAATTGATGCAACCGACGGACGGGGTGTATCCACCTAGGCCGTGGCCGAAACCACAGACGGGTCCCTGAAGAGGATACTCCAGTGAATACATCACCCGTTGATGTATCCACGGTTCTACCAGCAATGGCCTCCCGGCTAGGAGCCGCCGGTGGTAAGCCAGAAACACCGGCACCGTACGGTTCCACCGCCACCCCATGGAGTTCTCCATTCCATGGAGTAGGCCCACACAGAAAACCGTGGCCAAACACGGCCACCAACGGCACCCCATGAGTGACCGCTGGACCAGGCGAGATAGGTGTGTATCCAGCTTGGCCAGCAACACCCGTCACTGTGCCGGTTGGTGGCAAACCAACAAGCCCTGGACGGGTGCCCGGTACCAGTGTGGCCTCAACCATGGGTGGAGCGGCTGTCTTGGCTTGCGCCAAACCAGACAGATGGAGGACGGTTCCGTCCAGGACGGAATCGATCTCCATGCTCTCCACCCGTGGCACCTTAGGCCGTAGCAATCTTTCCTCCTCGGCCTCCTCAACTTCAGACCCTGAAGAGTCGTCACTAGATGAGGAGTCACAGGGTCCCAAAAAGCATGGGAAGAGACTGCCCTACAACTTTTGGCATCAGTGATGACACCAGCGTATGAAGGACGCTATGCAAGAAACCTTGCATAGCAGGGCCAAACCACGCCGGAGGTGCCATCTCCAAACCCTCTGGTTGCAGACGTGGAATGTCCCCAGAGGTCGAAATGGATGCTCCACGATTTACTTTCGGACCACCTGACCCCGCATCAGACCCTGCCACGTCCTTCTGGGAAAGGAACTTGACCAACATATCGACCGGCCACACTGAACATATATCACACCTATTATCGATATTTGCAAGGAGAACAACGGTAACAGACATGGTCTTTATATATGACTTTGACGAACTTGTGGCACTCTGGCCAAGATGGCGGGGTAGGCTTGGCCTATAAAATAGGCACAAAACCTAAAATAAGCAAGCGGAACGAAACAATAATGGAAGGCAGACAAATTATTTTCAGATATTTTGACCATAAATAAATTGTAACCCTCCAGCACCCCCTCCCGCAATGTTACAGCAAAGATTGATAGATTATGACGACAAGAATGATGCGGACATGAATACACCCATATACTGATCCTGAAGGATGCATAAACGGAACCAGGAACCATATCGCATAGCTTTCGTGGTATATTTAACAATAAATTTTTAATTATACCCTCAAACGAAGGCCGAAACAATATGTGAAGAAAACAACAAAATGAAACCAAACTGCTGTAAAACACGGTAAAACCGCAGACCACACATCTTAATCAAGAATTTTGAAACCCAAATCATTGCAAACAGATCGTGATAGCATGAAAATTTGAAATTCCAAAGTTTTCTGGTACAAATAAAGTACGCAGCACCCAGAACAAGATGCGTGAATTAATGAAACATTTTCTTCACATACAAATCCGAGAAAAATCCAGGTGTGACATCACCCGCTCGGATAATACGGAGAACGACGTCAGCCGATTTTCGCGTTAAAAACACTGTATAGCCAACACCTTATTTCATATCTGTCAATTGCCTGTTGGGATTAAAGGAAGGCGACCAATCTGGCATATTTCGTTGTTAACACACGTCCCAGATTCGGGGTCAGAAATTGGAACATGCGACACAGACAAAATCTTATAGACCTAAGTCTTTACAACTATGGAATAACATGGAAATATACGACCTGGCTTTCAACGGCTCCTTCCATGGTAATCCAATAATCCTTGTAAGTGCAAACAGCTACCACAGCACAGAGAAAAGACTTAGAAAACTTTAAAATTGACTAAGATATTTCCAACCGCAATTAGAAAGCATGTGTGCTCTTGTTGCTATGCAAACAAGAATGAGCCTCACTGGCAGAAGGGTACCCATTTGTTGGGACTGGATACCTGGTTCCAGGAGCCGGTAAAGCCTACTAAGTCTAGATTCCTAGAGCCCGCTATCAGGATAGCTTGTTATCAGAAGTAATAGAATGGTGAGTATTGATCGAAGGAGAACCTGCCATCTCTCAACCCAGGAGGCAACCCGATTTGTGTCTTTTTGTAGGATGGCATCGTCTGCTGTGTCTAAATTTTCTTCAAGCTTTTACAGCTGAGAAACCGGAAATTCATACCGGACTAGTGAACGAATTGTCACTTAGTCACTACAGTCCGTGAGTATTTTACATATGATCTATCGTGGTGGGCAGCGGTGGCCTCCGATCGCATTGGGTCCAAAATCTTCAACACTCAACAGTGCATTTTATTTACTGTTGGAGGCATGTTGGGTTATTTCTGCACTGCACTGTATCTCTGCTGTTATAATATTCACCGCGTACCTGAATACATGTCTATGGGTGTTTGTATGTATATGAAACGATATATGCATCTAGCCATATATGTACATGTTTACAGTATTGCGGTATTATCAATTTATTGTAATGAATCCTGTCTCTGTATTGTTAAAGCACACTGCCTATCACCTACTGGTGTTTGTACTGTAATAAATCTTATCTCATCTTATCTCAGCTAGGGCGGGTTTGCCATGTTCCCAAAATAAGAATATGTCATCTATGTATCTGACATAGGCCACCCTAGATGAATTTGTCACATACATGAATGTCTTCAAAAACACATGTTTCTTTCCTTGACACCATTGTCAAACAAACAGAGAAAATGATATCATTTTCGACCACTACACAAAATCAACAGACACCCACGGCTACCTCCACTACGATTCAGCACACCCCTCCTCCTGCAAGGATTCATCCCCATATGGACAATTCCTCAGGTTGAGACGCATCTGTAGTCAAATACAAGACTACGACAAAAATAGTAACATTCTACAAGGATACTTTGAAGCAAGGTGTTACCCTATCAAAATTCTCAACGAATCCAGGGCAAAAGCTAGATCAAAAGACAGACACAGCATCCTATACCCACCACCAAAGACAACCGCCACAAACACTCTACAGAGGCCCATTTTCGTCTGAGAGTTCACACGAACTGGCATCTTTCGGAAGAAAACCATCAAGAAGTTCTGGCCAATTCTGGAAGCTAGCAGCAAATGCAGAAAGGCTTTCCCTGAGCCTCCTCTCTTCAGTTATAGAAGAAAGAAAACAATAAAAGATATGATTGTCAGGGCTAAACTTCCATCAGATAATGCCCCACACAACACAGAAACCCTCTAAAAGCATGCACCACCAAGAACTGTAACATCTGCCAATGGATGCAAAAAACACATTCTTCTCTAGCTCACACACAGGCCTAACATACAGATCCAAGATCATAGGCAACTGCCAGACGAGGAACATTGTCTACCTACTAACTTGCAACAAATGTAAGAAACAGTATGTAGGAGAAACTCTACGCACCTTCAAAATCAGAATCCAAGAACATCTGAGATCGATATCAAACCTCCACAGGAATGAACGATACGACACACCCGTATCCAGACATTTCAATAAAAATGGACATTCTAGAACTGACATGCAGTTTAGAATTATCCAGGTACTCTCATCAGACCCAGACGATGAAAACTCCACCCCATGGAGAAAACAGAAGGAATGTCATTGGATACACCAGCTCCAAAGCCAGATAAGGGATGTTTCTCCCCTGGACCAACACGCCCACCACGGGCGGACACGCCCAGTATGTTGTTATTAAACCCTATTTTTGCTATTTAATAAACATGCTGTTGAATATTTTGAAACTAATTTGACTAGGCACTGAACGACGATATCTTGATTCTAACCCATCCCATAAGTTTACTATGGGCTTTTGGTTTGCCACGAAATCTGGTTAAGACACCATAAATAAAATTATCTATAATATTTTCAATGTCTACAACATTTTACTAAGTAAGGTAATAATTCTATGATGCTTTTTTTACCATATGAAGAAAGCGGCAAAATTACATAACAGAAATAAATGCGAGTTACCACTTTTCGTGAGGGGTAAGAATAAGGATATAGCTGGCTTGTCTTCAGTGTATTTTACTGCCATTCATGACTTGCAGGGCCTGGATGGATATTTGCCTGATGCATACTGTCTAATTCCTTTTTATATACCGTACCTCCACTTTTTTCGTTGTTTTCCTTTTTTGTTTACTACTTTTAACTGGAAAATAACCATAAACACCAACCATTGCCAGAACAAGAAAACCATCAAGTAGCCAACCCGCTAATTGTCTATGTCCTAATATCCCATCCCTCCCCACAGCCTAATGCCCACTAAATTCCCCTGCTCTACTTGTAAAAAATCTGTTAAAATTAACCAGAAGGCATTATTATGTGACTTGTAACAAGTGGGTTCACCTGAGATGTTCTGAACTAAACTCATTTGACTACGTACAGCTTGAGACTGATGAGCAACGTTGGTGGTGCCTAAACTGCAACACATCATTCTTTCCATATAACAACATCAAAGACGATACTGATAACATGCTTGCAATCACCAACCCACATGTAAATTACAATTATACAGAACACAACCAAGACCTCATTCTAAACCCATTTAAACTAAATACTAAGAACTATAGTGAAATTAACTCAAACGTTGCTAGAAATGACATAAACATACCATCACAAAACTGTGACTACACACTGCTAAGTAAATTTAATGAAAGCATAATAGAAAATATAGAAAACATTACCTTCTCACTTATTCATGCAAAAACTCGCTCAACACTAAAGAACAGTGACAAGTTACACAATTTCCTAGATATGAGTGCACATGAGTTTGGGATTATTGGAATTATGGAGACATGGATAAAAATAGATTCACCGACTACCCTTGTTAACAAAAACAATTATACATTTATTGAAAAACACCGGACTAACAAGATTGACAAGGATGGTGGTGGCGGTGTAGGCATGTACATAAAAGATAAGATTCAGTACCTTGAACGTGAAAGCCTCTCCATAACCGAAGAAAACATTGAGACAATAGTCATCGAATTTCCAATACAAAAAGATAAAAACAAAATCATTGGTACAATTTATAGGCCTACTGGCAGTGACTGCAACAAATTCATCGAATCATTAGACAAAATTCTAGATATAATTCAAGCTGTAAACAAGACAGCCTACCTCATGGGTGATTTCAATATTGATCTGAAAATACAGAACCGTTGTCAAACAAGACTTCATCAACCTGTTAAATACCTACTTCTACTATCCAACGATAACCAAACCAACTAGATTAACCGAATCCATGGCCAAGGTCATAGACAACATATTCTGCAATACGATTAATCAGAACATTAACAAAACCCATGTCAGAATTTTTGTAGCTGACATTTCAGATCACCTACCAATATTTTTATTAGAAAAACAACAAACATTTAAAAAAAAAATTGTGGGCGTGAAAAATTTGAATGCAGGGATTACCCTCAGGTCAATATTGAAAATTTCAAAAGGTCCATGTCAGAGGTTGACTGCAGTAATAGATATACATTCATGTGAACATGCCTACAACAAATTCCATGTTATCTGTACATCCTTATTTGAGCACAGCTTCCCCATGAAAGAAAAGAAATGGTATAAGCACAATCCTACTAAGCCGTGGCTCATGAATGGACTTATAGCTGTCTGCCATAAAAAACATCAACTATATTTAACGTTCATCAAGTGTCAAACAAAGCATAACGAAATCCTATTAAAAAATACCTAAATAAACTAGATCAAATAATAAAAATGGCTAAGAAAACATATTACCATAATAAATTTGAGCAGTCAAAAAACGACATAAAAGAGATATGGAAAATTATCAAATCACTTCTAAATAAGACAAACAAAGTGCAACAAACACAATTTCTCCATAATAACAAGCTCATTACAGACAAACTCGAAATTGCTAATGGATTTAATGATTATTTTGTCAATATAGGCCCAGAGCTTTCAAATAAAATTCATTCAACTTCTAACAGCGATTTTACCAACTACCTCATAGGGAGCTATCAGTCATCTTTCTTCAGCCACCCTACTAATATAGAAAAAATTCTTAATATTTTAAACACATCCAACCCAACAAAAAGTGCCAGCATCGATGGCTTTAAATGGCGTATCTTTAAAACCTGTGCAGAGGATATGCTTATTCCACTCAGCCACATCTGCAATCTATCCTTAGTGCAAGGTATCTTCCAAGCAAAACTAAAAGAAGCCCGTGTTACACCAATATACAAAGCCAAGGGTTCTACTAACTTTTCAAATTACAGAATAGTCTCCATACTTCCACTTTTCTCAAAACTCTTAGAACGCTTAATGTATAATAGACTGATAAACTACTTGGATCGAAAATCAATTTTATATAAATCACAATATGGATTCCGTGAAAAACACTCAATGCTTGCAATAGTAGAAATTACAGAAAAATTATTGAATCCTTAGAAAAAAAGCAAAGTATAATAGGCTTTTTTTTTTTTACCTCTCGAAGGGTTTTGACACAATTAACCATAAAATCCTATTAGATAAACTTGCCTATTATGGTATAAGAGGCTGTGCACTAGATTGGTTCCAGAGCGTACTCAATGCGTACAATTTAATGTAACATGCACAGAAAGCAGGAAACTAACTTGTGGTGTTCCTCAGGGATCTATTCTTGGCCCCCTGCTGTTCCCTAATACTGTTTGCTGATGACACCAATGCCTTTTGCTGCGATGAGAATATAGATAGGCTATATGCAAAAGTAAATAAAGAAATGGAAGAAATTACAAATTGGTTCTCAATAAATAAACTATCATTAAATGTCGATAAGACTAATTATATGTTATTTCCAAACATGACGAAACTAAAAAAAAGTGAAATTCCAAAAATCTACATTAGCAATAAGGAGATCGAAGAAGCCCCATTTGCTAAATTTCTTGGAGTATACTTGGACAAACATCTGACCTGGGCTAAGCAAATTGAAATAATTACGGCAAAAGTGGCCAGGGGTGTAGGTGTTATCCAAAGACTAAAGCCGTACATGACACCAGACACTGTTAAAACTTTGTACTGCACACTTGTCCTCCCTCATCTCACCTACCGCAATACTATCTGGACTGCAGCACACAAGAGCAAACTAACAAAACTCCAAAACCTTTAAAAGAAATGCATAAAACTACTAAACCAGCAGCGGGCCAGAATATATTCAAAACGGCGAAATTACTTAAACTCAAAGATATCGGAAAACTACAGATGTACAATATTGTAAAAGACTCACCACAATGCATTGCCACACACAATAGCCTCCAACTTTACATTCAACACTGACATCCATAGACACAATACTAGAAATAGACATAATCTACACACCAAATTCACAAGAACGGAAACAGGAGCACAAGGCATTCACAATAACAGCCACAAAATTATGGAACAGCACCAGCACAAAGACACGGGAACAGATCCTAAATAGAAAATCATTCAAGAAAATTGTCAGGGAGTGAAGGAAATTTCAATTTCCCTATCTCCGAGATCTAACAATACTCACCATTCTATTACTTCTGATACAGCTAGCCCTGATAGCTGGGCCCTAGGACTATAGACTAGAAAGCTTTACCGACTCCTGGAACCGGGTACTCGGCTCCCAACTGCCGAGTACCTGTTTCCCATGAAGCTCATATTGTTTGCATAGCCACCAAACAAGAGAAAACCCATGGCTTGCCTCTGTGGGGCTGGGAGGCTTGGTCCGTAATAGAATGGTGAGTATTGTTAGATCTCGGAGAAAGGGAAATTGAAATTTCCTTCATTCTCCTTCGATCAATACTCACCATTCTATTACTTCTGATATACACCAGATTTAGTCAGTAGCCTGGTGGGAAGGGGCAAGCCATCGATTGCTACTTTTGCTCCTTGGAGAAAGAGCTAGACTTAAACTTGATTAATGGAGACCTAAAAGGACCATCAAGTTAACGGAACCAAATCACATTCGCATCACTGCCCCCCCCCTTTTTTTCTCCTAAGAAAAGGGAGAGAACTCACGAACATGCATCTCGCCTGAAACACAAATATGCCAAAAGGGTTAACTGCTCTTTGCATATATATATATTAGCCTGGGAATGAGCATGAATATATAAGATGAATGAACAAGATATATAGACATAATACAAAAAACTCTCAATTTTGAATTACCTCATGATATTTGGATTCCAGACGTGGCGCCTCCAACCATTCACTTGTCCGGCCATCAGTGACACAATCTGGTTGACATCCTCTCGCTCGACCATGTCTGCTTCTTAATTCTTTCTTACAAATGCCAAAAAAGGGAGAAGAGCAGTGTGGTCGTATATCTATCGTTTCAAAACAGCTAAAGCGAGTGGATTGGCGGAGTCTGACACATCCCTCATATAGTAAGGACTCACAGTGCCATTGTGCAACAGCCATGATGTCCTCTAACGGAATACCGCCGGGAAATCTCAAAGATTGATTCTTTGACATAAACTCTGCTCTTGGCAGTAGACGCAGACCCTCTCCGGAGACAATAAATCGGTCCTTCTCTGCTGAAAGTGCATGAATCTCACTGCGCCTTCTAGCTGAGGAAGCTGCCAATAGAAAGACCGTCTTTAGATTCAAATGCTTTAGACTAGCCGAACGCAACGGTTTCGAAAGGGTGCTTGGCCAGTACATTAAGCACTAAAGATAGACTCCAGGCTGGAATGACTACCGGTTGTCTCAGTCGGAGATTGCTCATTCCCTTCACCATCACATTCAACTGGGCCACCTCTGGACTATCCCTGTTGGCTAGACAAGGGATAACTGATGCCAAAGCTGACTTGTATCCAGCAATTGTGACAGGAGCTAGTCCTGAAAAGAACATCTCACAGAGAAATTCAGCTATTTGCTGAATAGTGGATTGAAAGGTATCAATACCCTTTTCTTCACACCAGTCTGCAAATCTGTTAACCTTGTTGGTATATGACTTGAAGGTTGACCTCCTCCCAGCTGCGATGAAATCTGCAGCTTGTCGAGAAAAACCTTCCGACGTGGAACGTTGTTTGATAACATCCACGCAGTCAATTTGAACATTTCGGGATGCTCGTGTAGGAAGTGTCCCTTGGCCTGGGAGATTATGTTCGGAATCTCGGGTAACTGCACTGGGTTTTCCACCAGCAGATCTAGAAGATCCGTGAACCACGCCCTGCTGGGCCAAAACGGCACTATTAGCAGGACCAGGCACAGTTCCTCCCTGATCTTCATCAATATCTTCGGTAGAAGAATGGTGGGTGGGTACGCGTATGCGTGAATCCCTCTCCAGCTTATCGCCAGAGCGTCTGTATCGACGGCATTTGGATCTGGAATCGCCGAGACATAAGTCATGACTTCAGCATTTTCATTTGTGGCGAACAAGTCCACGTTGGGTTTGCCCCAATGCTCGAAGATCTTGTGTAGAACTGGAGGATTGAGAGACCATACTGTTGGCAGAACTCTCTGTCTGCGAGACAAAGCATCCGCCAGAATGTTCAATCGCCCAGGAATGTGAGCTGCTTTCAAAACAACCGAGTAATTCCTGCACCATTGAATCAAGTGCCTCACTTTGATACACAGTGTGGGCGACTTGGTCCCGCCTTGACGATTTATGTATGATACCACTGTCGAGTTGGCCGACCGTATCAATATCGCTTTGCCCCTTACTTTTGGAAGAAACTTTTCCAATGCCAGTTCCACTGCCATCATTTCCAACAGATTGATATGCAGCTGGCTCTCTTGGAGAGTTCATGTGCCCGAGACCTGGTGTTTTCCAAGGCAGCCCCCCCCCCCCCCCTCCAGCGATGCATCCATGTACACGGACAGCTGGGGGTGGGGTAGGTGCAGCGAAACTCTTACTAGGAGATTCTGACACTTTTTCCACCATACAAGATGCGACATTATTGGCTCCAAAACTGGCACCAGCTTTGACAGGGGTTCTGTTCTCTGTTTCCACAGAGACATCAGATACAACTGGATAGGTCTTTGCATCAGATCAGCGTACGGGATTACCTGCTCCATGGAGACCATCATGCCCAGCATCTGAAGAAACCACCTCGCCTGAATGTGGTTCCCCAATCGAAAACTCTTGAGGATGGCTAACAGAGACACCACTCTGGGCTCTGCCGGGTAAACCCTGCCCTCCTCGAGATCGAATCGCATCCCTAAATAAACGAAATGTTGAGTGGGTGTCAACTCGGATTTCTCCTTGTTGACTATCCAGCCTAGATCTGAAAGCAACTTCAGAGTCAGAGCAGTATCCACCTCTAACCTGGCTGATGTGTCTGCTTTGATCAGCCAATCGTCTATGTAGGTGTGAAGCGTCACGTTCTCTTTTCTGAGAAACGCTGTCACCGCAAGGACCACTCTTGTGAAAACCCGTGAAGCTGTCGACAGGCCGAACGGGAGGACTATAAACTCCAATACTTGATTCTGAAAAGCAAATCTCAGAAACCTGTGACAACTCCTGTTCATTGGAATGTGGAAATATGCATCTTTCAGATCGATTGATACACACCACATTCCCTTCCTCAATCCTGCCATTACCGACCTCAGAGTTTCCATCTGAAACCGAGGCGTATGGATAAACCAATTTAATGGCCTGAGATTGAGTACGGGTCTCCATCCCCCTGTGCTCTTGGGGACAAGGAACATGTTTGAATAGAAGCCTGGAGTGTTCCGGTTTGCTGGTTTTATTGCTCCCTTCAGAAGCAAACCTGACACTTCGTTTTGAATGGCTTCTAACTTGTCTGGTTCCCTTGGAACGGGTGTCCAGACAGGTGCCAAAGACAGATTCTGTGGTGGAAAGTCCCACCACTCTGGCATGTATCCCTGGGATAACCACCCCAGGACCAGACTGTCTGACGTCACACCACGCCAAGCCTGGACGAAATGCATGAGCCTTCCACCCACTATAGATGCCTCGACGCCTAATGGGGTGTCTGGCTCACGATCCGCTCCCCCCCCCCCCTCCTCTTGACGAGAGAGAACCATTTTGGTCTTGGCTTGGCCGGTCTAACTGGCACCGCTGTTCCTGTCGCACAGGTGCGGTCCAGGCAGATGCGAAGGGAGCTCTCATACCCTCAGGTACGATCCGCTCCCTTCTTTACGCCCTTTGAGGACTTACCCTTCCCCTTGCCCTTCCTGCCTCTCGGGCGATCAGGAGCAACATTGGGGCGGGTAGGAGCCTCCACAACCTTCTTGGCTTTCTTTGCCGGAGGCGGCTGAGAAAACCCAGAAGAAGCAGAAGCAGCACCATGCTTAGCTTTCGCCTTGCCTTTGTGCTTTTTCTGCTTCTTAGAAGGTTGTACGGTCAGCGGCTTGGCTACAGCCCCTAGTGCGTGCGCCCGACGCACTAGCTCTAGCTGCAGGTTAACTGCCAACCGATTCTGCGCAATGCTGGCCGTGTCCTCTAAGATGGCCCGCGCCTGGCCACCAAAGATGCTAGGGCCTGTCAGGGGTGTCCCAAGAAGATGCTCCCTGATGGCCGTAGCTGGACGCATATGGTCAAGAACCATCTGCCTCCTGGACTTGGTTACACACGCCTGCACCCTTGCCAATGCATCCATAGACAGCACCAGGCCGTCATTGATGCACGAAAGCGCCACAGGTGGCACAGGGTGGCCTGCCCCCGCTTCAGCCCACACCGACTGAAGAAGGCGATAAGAATGGTTGACAGCACTCATAGCTGCCCTCACATCCTCATCACACAGGGACAGGACTTCAACATGGTGTCCCTGAGATTTGTCCAAGAGTGCCGGGGCGGGGTCACCCGCTCCAGCACTCTGGACACCCAGTACCCATCGGTCATCCTCGGTGACCGACGGGACAACACCATACCTGTCGTATTCCCCCCGTGGAATACGACACCTCGCCCGCACCTCCTTGGAGGCCGCAGGAAGCTGGCCCTTGGTCATGAGTTGCTTGCTATAAATAGCATCAAGTAACTCAATAAATCTTGGATCCAGTCCAATAGACTGGATCCGGACTGCAGGCAAGATCCCCATCCTAATCGATGCCACTGATGGACGGGGTGCATCCTCCTCGGCCGTGGTCGGAACCACAGATGGGTCTACCCTGGCTAGCCAAGCCAGAGCCTCAGACCAATCTGTCTCCGAGGAGGACACTCCCGTGAACACGTCACCCGTTGACATGTTCACAGCCCTACCAGCAACGGCCTCCCGGCTAGGAGCCATTACTGATATGCCAGGAACTCTGGTACCGTATGGTTCCGCCGCCACCCCATGGAACACACCAGTCCATGCAGTAGGCCCGCACGGAAAACCGTGCGGACCCGTAGCGATCGGGGAACCGTGGCCAAACACGGGCGCCAACGGCACCCCATGTCTGACCGCCGGACCGGGCGAGATAGGTGAGTATCACGCCTGGCCCGGCACACCCGTCACCGTGTCGGTTGGCGGCAAACCAATCATCACGGGACCGGAGCCCGGTACCAGATTGGCCTCAACCACAGGCGGAGCCGCTGCCCTGGCTTGTGCCAAGCCAGACAGATGGAGGGCGGTTCCGTCCAGGACAGAATCGACCTCCATGCTCTCCACCCGCGGCATCACAGGCCGCAGCAACCTCTCCTCCTCGGCCTCCCCATCTTCAGACCCCGAAGAGTCATCACTAGACGAGGAAACCGTGGAGCCGCCCCTGGCGGACGGCTCCCATGCCTGACGGACCGGCCACCGCTACTGGACCACCCGGAGGTGGCCGCAGAGAGACAGAACCCGTCAGGCCGGAGCCCGACGGGACTGCCAGGCCAGGGGGGTCGTACAAGACGGCTCCCTCGGTGGCCAGTCCAGAACCCTGTCCAAGGACAGGGTCCGAATCAAACATGGGGAGACTGCCCTACAACTTTTGGCAGCAGAAGCCTTGCATAGCCGGACCAAACCACGCTGGCGGTGCCATCTCCGCCACCTCTGGTTGTAGACGTGGAGCGCCCCCAAGGGCCGAAACGGACGCTCCACGATTTACTTTCGATTCGCCTGACCCCGCGTCAGACCCTGCCAAGTCCTTCTGGGCAAGGAACTTCAGCATCATGTCGACCGACCACACCGCACACACATTACCCCTATTGTCAAGGTTACATTTCGTACAGCGAAAACAGACATATTTCGTACAGCGAAAACAGACATGGTCCTTGAACAGAACCCGAACAAATTTGTGGCACTCGTCACATGATGGCGGGGCTGGCTTGGCCTATAAATAAGCACAAACTTACAATAAGCAAGCGGAACGAAACAGAGATGGAAGGCAGACAATTAATTTTTTAATATTTGACCATAAATTAACTGTAAACCCTCCCGCACCCCACCCCGCAACGTTACAGCAAAGATCGCATTGATTATGACGACAAGAACGAAGCGGGCAATAATACACCCATACACTGATCCTCAAGGATGTATAATGGAACCAGGAATCATATCGCATAGCATTCGGGGTATATTTACTAATAAATAAAAATTATACTCCTAACGAAGGCCAAAACGATATGTGAAGAAACAACAAAATGTAAACAAACTGCTGTGTCACACGGTAAAACTGCAGACCACACATCTAAATCAAGAATGTTGAAACCACTGATCATTGCAAACAGATCGTGATAACACGCAAAACTTGAAAATTCTAAAGTTTTCTGGTACCAATTAAAGTATGCAGCACCTAGAATTAGATGCGAGAATTAATGAAACATTTTCTTCACATAAACATCCGAGAAACACGGGTGTGACATACCCGCTCTGATCTTACGGAGAACGACGTCAGCCGATATTCGTGTTATAAAACACTGTCAACCAACACCTATTTTCATATAGATCTGCCGATCGCCTGTTGCGGTTTAAAGAAGGCGATCATCTGGCATATTTCGTTGTTAACACACGCCCTAGATTCTTTGGAGTTAGAAATTGGAACATGAGACACAGACAAAATTTCAAAGACCTAAGTCTTTTAACTATGAAATAACATGGAAATATACGACCTGGTTATCATCGGCAGCATCCATGGTAATCCAAATATCCTTTAGAGAGCGCACAAGCTATCACAATTTAACACAGAAAAAAGACTTAGAACAATCTCAAGGCTTCCAACTGCAAAAAAGCATGTGTCTCTTGTTGCTATGCAAACAAGAATGAGCTTCATGGCAAACGGGTACTCGGCAGTTGGGAGCCGCGTACCCGGTTCCAGGAGTCGGTAAAGCTTTCTAAGTCTATAGTCCTAGGGCCCAGCTATCAGGGCTAGCTGTATCAGAAGTAATAGAATGGTGAGTATTGATCGAAGGAGAATCCATAATTGGCGGGTACTGATGTGTACCATATTTCGCTTAATAGTAGCCTATGATCTAATAGAAGCCCACCCCCTAACTTTGACATATGAGCTCCAATAAATGCTTTCTTAGAAGTTTCAAAATGCCAGAACTCTGTATTAGAAGCCCACGCCCTAACTCAGCAGACTGTATAGGAAAATCTTTCTTAAGAGCAAATTTGTAAGAATAGCGTGTATAATAATAACAATCGTGTCACAGGGTGTGTCTACTTCAGACCGATCTCTGCCCTGATACATTCCCGGCCCCTCCGTAAAACAGTCTAGGCGTGATTAAATACCTTCGTTATAAATATATTTTGAGACCAAATTTATGTACCAAACACTCAAGGACATGACTTAAGTTGGCGAGCCAGCGGTTCTTGAGAGGGGAGGCATCCTGTTCTCGCGAGATATTATACGCTAATGGGAGTTTATCAAACGGGTACCCGTTTTTTTAAGACAGTATAATACTCAGTTCCTATCGCGCAATGATCTTCTTCTTCTTTTCGATCGCTGGTATCACACTTGGAGAGCCGTTCTCAAGATGAAATCTGTAATTTTCTGCAGTTCTGCCACAGGCCCATACAGCTTTTCAAGAAAAGAGGTTGACAAAGGCCAGATCTCTTCTCTCAGCAGCTGATACGTACTGCAACATTGAAGTATGTGCTCTGTGGTCTGTTCTGCTTCTCCACAAGGACAAGCGGGCGATGTCGTAAGGTGGAACCGCCTGTACATGTGTTGGTTTAGTCTGTTATGTCCAGTTCTGAGACGAAAAATGGTCACTTGCTCTGGCCTCGAGAGATGATGGTAGGCATCTTCTGATTGAGGTGTTCTATAGAGTGACTTGATGATAGTCTTCATCTCTGTATGTGTAACCATGTTTTCTGTCTGGTTCTCTTCTGCACCCACCTTTGCCATCTTGTCTGCTTCCTCATTTCCTTGGACTCCACAGTGTGAGGGGATCCACTGCAATGCTATCCGAAAGCATTTGATGGTTTGTAGTGCTTCTTAAAGTTGTGGCAGCTTACCTTTGGTGATAGCCTCAAGGACGGAGCGGGCATCAGATAAAAAGACAATCTGTGCAATAGGGTCTGCTGTTCTGCTGATGGTATTAGCTGCATGGACCAGTGCTTCGACTTCAGCTCTGTAGTTTGTGCAGTGTTTGCCTGTCGGTATTGCAGCTGACTCATGTTGTCCGTTTGGATACTGTATGTGCAGTCCGGCACCTCCGCTCCTAATTGCATCTTTGGCTGATCCATCTGTGTAGATCCTTATCCATGTCTCCTGAGGGTACATTTCTTCCAGCATGGCTAGGGTCAGGGCCTTCTTGCTCACATCACTGTGTTCATCTTTGGTTGTGAGATGAGGTACTGTGGTGCGAATAGCTATGCTCTCTAGTTTGTTTTCCCAGGGTGGAGGATCAAGGGTGTGGTTTGGGTCTTCTATTTGTGCTGGCAACATTTCTTAGTGTTTCCTTTGAAGTGCTTTTGTCTCTTTCACAAAACTTGATCTTTTAAGTCTTCCTGATG
Organism: Chaetoderma sp. LZ-2023a; assembly: GCA_034401795.1. NCBI lineage: Eukaryota > Metazoa > Mollusca > Caudofoveata > Chaetodermatida > Chaetodermatidae > Chaetoderma > Chaetoderma sp. LZ-2023a. The sequence continues at coordinate 4,605,598 of CM067372.1, forward strand.
ACAGCTGTGCTTGCCTGATCTTCATCGGGTGGTTGTTGAATGATTTGAACTTTGCAGCTTGGATCAGTGCTTTGCATTCCCTTCCTTTACTAAGTGGGGGGATGCCTGCTGTCTGCTCCATTTTTTCTATTGGTGTTGATCTCATTCCACCAGTGATGATGCGCAGTGCCTGGGTTTGTACTCTGTCGAGGTTCTGTTGATGAGATTTAGCTGCTGTCATCCATGAGCTGGATCCATACTCAAGGTGTGGTCGTACGGCACCTAGGTAGATGGTCTTGAGGATCCTTTCATTGGCACCCCACTTTGTTCCTGCCAGCTTCCTCATGATGTTTAGCTTTCTTCTGGCCTTTGCCTCTGCATTCTGGATGTGCTCCTTCCATGTTAACCTTCTGTCATAGGTGACTCCCAGGTATGTCTGCTGGTCCTCGTACTCGAGTGGAGTACCGCCCAGTGTCAGATTGCCAACCTTGGTTTTGGTGGACAGTGAGAATAGCATGGCTGATGATTTTTCTTTGTTGATGGTAATACACCAGTGATTGGCCCAAGCTGTAATTCTGTCCAAGGCGATCTGCATTCAGTACGTGGCAGTCGTTGTGTACTCCTCGGTGCACCAGAGTACGAGGTCATCTGCATAGAGGGCTGCTTGGATCCCATTGGGCAGCTCTGCTACAATGTCATTAATGAAGAGTATGAATAGAGTTGGTGATAATACTCTGCCTTGTGGTATCCCTTGTCTCAGCAATACATTCTGTCCAGATTGTCCATCCACCAGCACCATAGCTCTGCGATTGTGTAAGGGATGACTTGGTCCATCGGAACATGTTGCCACCGATGCCTGTGCGCCGGAGCTTCACGAGGAGGTCATCCTTCCACACCTTGTCAAATGCCTTCTGCAGATCGATAAAGGCAGCTAGCATCACCTTCTTGGCTTGAAAAGTGTCCTCTATGAACTGTGCAAGATGTGTTGTTTGATCTTCTGTGCTCCTGTACCTTCTGAAGCCAGCCTGCTCTGAAACTATAATGTTCTCCGACTCCAGGTACCACCAGGGTATGAAATAACGGTCAGACATCGGTCATGTCCGATCAAATCTGGATGGGTAAAAATATTTTACTGAACATGAATTTTGGGGAAAATTTGCAAATTTTGGAAAAAGAGAACAAGTGAACAATGTTGGTATCGCACTCAAATACGATAGATCGATCGAGCGCGCGTTTGTGCGTCATTTGCACATTTCTAAGTGAAAACGATATTCACCTAGGTTACCAGTATTCGTGATCTGTCAAAATGCGTCATACCGGCAAATTCATCCTAGAGGGTGGTCTTACAATAGCTAATTGTCCCGGGAATAGTGTAAACCTTTTATACTGGCAAATTTTCTGATTTCTAATGAGGGATATAGACCGTGAGTGACTTGAAAATTAAGTCATACGGCGAATAAATGACAGATAAAATTGCATAGAACATCTGATAAATGATACCACTCAAAATCTTGTCATTTCGCTAGTTTGAAAATGATCGAGTCGATGCAAAATTAGCAATGGCGGATCTACAAAATCGGCCACTGCGCACGAGTTAGTGATGTGTTCTTACACACCTTCTGTCATGAGAAGAGAATTTGGTCTCGCGATTTCATTGGTTGTTGGACATAATTATATCAAGAAAATCCAATGACATTACGTGAGATTTTCACAGAAGTTTGAGACGCGTTCGTTCACGCCTTAGATACTGAAGAAGCTAATTCTTCCTCGCGATTTCCTTGGTAGCTGTATATAGAAAACCAATGACATAGCGGGCGAGTTTTCTCACAATAGAAGTGAAGAAAGCAAGTTCATAAATAATCGCACTGTAGAAGACACTTGACAACACGCGCGTTAACCATTATATTCGCGTTCTACAATTAACCATTTAATGGTCAAATTTGCCTAAAAATTTTAATTAAAAATAGTTAATGGCCATTTGCAGGTCAAGAGATTATTTTTGAAAATTTACCACGGGAATGACTGTCTCAGTTACTGAAAAAGCCATTTCAATGGAAAATTTCAAAAATAATCTCGACCTGCAAGTGAACATTTATCAGGAAAACTATCACACGCCTTCTTTGACAAATGTGTTCTAAAGTGAACATTTTTTTACATTTAATTGTACATGACTGTGATGTGTTGCTAAAATGGCATCTGAGCAAAAAGTGCCCAAAGGGGCAACCCTTTCTAAATGGAGGACCGAGTATAAGTGGTTAAGTCCTCATTTTCTGGGTCCTACAGTTGACTATGAAATTGTTCTATCTTTATGCATTTTCTCCTGAAAATGTCTTAGTCTATTTGATTTTTTCAGGACAAAATGGGTAAAAATAGAACAATTTCACAGCCAACCGAAAACCTATATTTTGCTCCAGAAATGCAGGAGATGGCCTCTGAGAGCATCTAGATTTAAAATTTTTCCGGGGGAGGACCCCTGGACCCCCCATCAGGTTAGTCAACTTCCGCTTTTTTGTCAGATCAAATTGACTCTCCTTATTTCAGACCCTGTACCACTGCAACCGCTGGTTGACGATGCGCTCCATGGTCTTGCATATGCAGCTTGTAAGACTGATAGGACGGTAGCTCAGCACTTTCGTCTTGTTCTTCCCTTTTTTCAGAATAGGAGTCATTCTGGCTTCCTTCCAGCACTGAGGAACCTCTCCATTGGTCCAACTGAGATTAAAGATGTCTAGCAACTTGCGAAGAGAGGCATTACCAAGGTGTTGGACCATTTCATTCGTAATGCCATCTGGCCTGGGAGATTTCTTCTTCTTCAATTGGCGGATAGACTTCTTCAGTTCTGCTAAACTAATGTCAACTTTCATTGCATCGTGAGTGTTGGTGTCTGTTCTTTCCTTTTGCTTTTTTCTAACCTCTTTTTGATGCATTCGTGGTATAGAAATGTTGCTTTCTTTAGCATATGCCTTCGCAAAGGCATCTGCAGCCATCTTTCCTGACAGTGTTTGTCCATCTTCTTCAAGAGTAATCTTCTCTCCCCTGACACCCTCATCATTGAGTGCTTTAGTCAGTCTCCATAGCTTTGTGGTGTCTCTCTCTAAATTAAACCCTGCCGTCTTTTCCCTCCAGCTTCTTCTTTTGGCCTCCAGCTTGGTCTTTAGATACCTGGCTTTAGTTTGTTGTAGTGTGAAGTGGTTTTCATGACAGGGATTACCCTCTGCATCTTCTCTGGCCATGTCTAGTTTATCATGTGCTGCTTGCAGTTCTGTTGTCCAGTAGGGGCGGTAGTTTTTCCTGAACCCTCGAGGAATCGCTTCGTTGGCAGCCTTGAGGATACTTGAATTAAATTCCTTGACCGCATTGTTGATGCTTCTCCCTTCTACTGCTATTATATTTTGGGTAAGCTCATTGGAACGAATGCCAAACAGACTCCAATTTGCTTTTTTGTAGTTCCACCTTGGATGTTGAGGTGAACTTGTCGAAATACTTCCAGAAAGAGAGAGGACTGGGCGGTGGTCGCTTCCTCCTAACTGCGATCCGACCACTCTACTGAGGTTTCTGTGAATGTCTTCTGTACAAAATGCCAAGTCCGGCGTTGTTGTCGAGTGCCACCGGCGGGAGTAGAAGGTAGGCTGATCTGTGGGATCGTTGACAAGTAAAAGGTGCTTTTCATCTTGCCATGCTTCAATGTCTTCTCCTCGTTTATCAAGTGTTCTGTATCCCCAGCTCTGGGACTGGCTATTAAAGTCTCCCGCAATGAGGAAGTGGCAGTCCGGGACCTGGATTGTGTCAAGTGAGAGATTCTTGTCATTAGGGCAGTAATAATTGACAATGTCAATCACAGAGTTGCTGGTTGTTACCTTGATCTTGATATATTCTGCCTCTTCCATAAAGGTTTTGATCTGGCTGGCGTTCACGCTGTTTCTGACCAAGGTGATCACCCCGCGCTTCTTTCTTCCTCTTCGATCACACCGGAAAATCTGGTAACCTCTGATCTTAAATGGTTTTCCTTCTTGCAGGTGTGTCTCTTGGATGCAGCAGATATCAATGTTGTTTTCGTACAGGAACTGTTCGAGGTCTGATTTCTTGTTGGTAACCCCTTCTGCGTTCCAGTGCATGATGTTGATACTGGGTTTCTCTTTGGGTTTGGTCTTCTCTTTCGGTTGGCCAGTGGCTCTCCATCCTCGTCCCCTGGCTCCACAAGACGAGTTGATGGGACCTCCAGTAGCTGAGGGTGGGCTCCTTCGAGGCGTCGAGCCCGGCGCTGCACCTGCCTGGCAGATCCTCACCGGGCGAGCACCATTTCCGTTGATTCGATCTCCAAGTGTCATTGATTTGCGTTGTGCATAATGCTCTGGTTAGCCCCTCCAAATGTCTGGATTGACACCCAGTGGGTTACACCCCTGCGCCACGTTGAGGCCGAGCATATAGTCTTAAACAGGGGACGCAATGATAATATATAGATATTCCCGAGTTCCGAGTCCCCGATTCCAGAATATTTATATCTGAGTACTCGCTCTAAAATAAACTCTTCAATTGGAGGCGAATCACGTGATTTGTATTTTCTGCGACGCCATTTTATATCAAATTGTGGATTAATTTTGATGTAATAAACAAGCTTTATTAAAGTATACGCAATATTAAGGCGCTCAAATCAAATAATTTCACTTCCCCGGTGATGTTTTGAGGTATACATTAAACGTAGGCGGTGGGAATTTTTACGGGAGAAAATACGTTGAATTTCCGTGGTATCAATTTTAGAAAACTTTTTTGGGAAGACTGTAATATAAGCCCACCCCCTTTCTCAGAGATGTTTGGTTGGAAATTGAACACCTCTTGTCCTAATAGAAGCCTAGGCTACTATTAAGCGAAATACGGTAGTACATTTGAACTTGCCAATGTAAGGACTCGCTGATAATCAACCCTAACTAAAGAACATCAGTTTAAATAACAAACAAAGCAATTAACTAACACCTACTACTACTACTACTACTACTACTACTACTACTACTACTACTACTACTAGTACTATGATCACTACCACCACCTACCCACCACCAATTCAACTCAGGTGAATCCAATCTGCATGTTACAAACTAACCTATCCATAAACTACAGGGACAGAGCTTGGCTTTGCCAATACACCAGACTGGCGGTCTAGACACCCATCTGCTATCATTTGATATTTCCGACTCCGCTGACCACATAAACCCTGTGGTATCCGACACACTGTAACAATGCACAATACACCAGACTGGCGGTCTAGACACCCATCTGCTATCATTTGACATTTCTGACTCCGCTGACCACATAAACCCTCTGTGGTATCCGACACACTGTAACAATGCACAATACACCAGACTGGCGGTCTAGACACCCATCTGCTATCATTTGACATTTCTGACTCCGCTGACCACATAAACCCTCTGTGGTATCCGACACACTGTAACAATGCACAATACACCAGATTGGCGGTCTAGACACCCATCTGCTATCATTTGATATTTCTGACTCCGCTGACCACATAAACCCTCTGTGGTATCCGACACACTGTAACAATGCACAATAAACCAAAAACCATTAATGCACAATACACTAATCACCATTAATGCAACTGCCGAAGCGTCGGATTAACCCTTTGAACGCTGCAAAGCCAAATAAGCCTCAAGAGCTAATAAAATAGTATTTGTCTGCCAATGCTGGAGCTGGTTTGACTAGGAACTTCTTCTGCCACTGGAACAAACAGTTTTTCTGGTCAGGGTAGCCCCAGCATATCAAACAGATTACTAATATTTGTATTGTAGCTGATAGTCGTGGAATGCAGCGTGAAAGGATTAATGGGTTGAATGTGTTTAACCTAACCAAATGGTTGAGGTTATTAGTCCCATATCTAATAAATAAAACCTGTGTTGTCGGGTAGTGGAGACGCTCCACATAGCACTAGCAATAAATTTCAATCCAAGATATGGGAGCTGGTCAATGCTGAATCTTTTCGGACTGGGTAGACTGGATGCACCTGCTTCAACCTACGCAGCAGCAGCTTTCAGGCTGGCTAGTCCTAACATATCCAGCAATTGCATAAGTAAGGGGAATTAAGTGATCGGGGCAGAGACATCGAAAGTGTCAAATCTAAACCTTTTTCTCACCTAGCACCCAGATCTCATATTTACTCTGTACCTGTAGTGGGCGATTACTGCCAGTATGAGTCAGACCCAGCCATCCTATCTATCCCAATTCTGCGTCAAAGCCCTTTATTTATTTCAGATTCCGATCTAATGCTCCCCATTTTATCAATCTGACACTCTACTATAAAATATCTAAGTCACACCTACCAACAACTTTGCACCCCAAATACTACTGTGACTTTGTTGAGCACCACACCCTCCCCCCCCCCCCCCCCAACTGTACTGCATTGAAAAAACCCAACCTGTATCTACAATCAAAAATCCTAGTTGCAATCTAAGACCCTTTATATGTAGAATACACTACATGTAGAACAATCTAGGCTTGTGCGATTATTTGCATTGAGTGATCGCGATCGACTATTAAAAAATAATCGTGATTACTCGATTAATCAGCGGGGATACAACTTAAACCAAGACATAACAACAAAGAATATCAATGACGAAAATTGCAATGGTGTTTAGAAGTCCATTTGCAGACCAAGAGAAATCGAGCCAGGCATTCCAGTAATACATTTTCAGAAAATAGTCTTGTCTTGCCATGCAAATGGACATACATACACTAAGCAAAATATCATGTTTTTTTATTACCGATCACATTAAAAAGTAATTGAAAGTTAGGTTTTGAAATATTTTATGCAATAGAAAATTTTCACGATTATTCGATCATTTAATTTTTAATCATATAAATTCACGATTTAAAACATAATCATGATTTTCGATTTAATTATGTAATCACGCAAGCCTAGAACAATCATGACAATATGGTTCACAGATGTCTGTATAATTAACTATCACCTTATATATTGTAATATTTTGTTTTGTGTGTAGGGGGTCCATCGACTCATAGGCTCTGCCTTTGATGGACTGCCCAATTGTAATGTCTGTATATTGTATATCAAGTATGAAATAAATTATCTTGAATCTTGACTAAATATGAAAATAAATCATTTTTAAATATTGAATTAGGCGATGTTCAATTCAAGCATGGGGGTAGGGGCGAATCGACACATACATAGAGTGAAACGGCATGTTACCATCTCCAAACATGTGTGAATTTATTCTATCATTTATGATTTAAAAATTGTATATTCTCAAAAGTTAAAGAACATGAAAATATCAAAATTTTTGTCTCATATTTACAGATCCATATTTTATGGTAATTTCCAATCAGCTACTGCTTAAAACATAACATTCTGGACAATAACAAGCCTATGGCTTATTTCCATAAATTTATGATGAACTTTAAACTTTAAATTCATTTCTGCAGTTTTACACCTATATCTGTAAATAGTTATGAGTTTCCGTGAAGAAGTATAAACGTCAGAATCGATCTTGCATTTCGGATCATTTCGGATCATTTTCCATTCGATTTTAGTAGTAGTAGTAGTAGTAGTAGTAGTAGTAGTAGTAGTACTTATACGTATACTTATCATATACTACCCGTATAGGCAAAATGCCTGTAGATAGATGGCGACTACATTATGTTTATTGCTTAGTTAATTTGTTTCGAGGTAAAGAATCAGAATCAGAATATTTTATTGGCATGAATCTACATACATATCAAGTTCAAGTTCAAGTTCAAGATTATTTATTTTGATATAGAATATACATTTACAGTTTCACAACAGGTAGTCCACCAAAGGCAGAGCCTATGTGGCGGTGGACCCCTACATATAACATATAACATATAACAACAACAGTATAGGACATGAGAATACTGAATACATACGGTTAACATGTTATAGTCCTATATATACATATAGTTAACTGTCTCGCTGCCAAGCCTCTGCAGTCTACATTTTCCATGGAGCCTAACTCAGGGTATGCTGAGTACCTCTAAAACAATTTGACCGAACGTTGTCGGTGGCTAAGCCACAAGCAACTTTCAGTCACATTTTTTCTAAAATACTCAGCCAATCCAGAGTCATTGCCAATTGGAGTTATTGTCCGCTTCCAGCAGTCCAACAGTTAATAGACGTATGACAATTTACATTTTTACAGGGAAAGACATGACAGAGGGATGTGTGCTTATCTTGCTTAAGTTAATAATTCTATATTACATATTCTTATTATCAATGACAAAGTATTTTTTAGGCTGTGATGGTAGAGTTAGTTGTTTGGTAGTTACCATTATGACAGATATTCTTCTTATTATTAATATTATTATTATTATTATTATTATTATTATTTGTTCTGGTGACTGGGTGCAAGTATGAGAATAGCATGCCACGATGGTGTGTGTTTTCCAGAGTCTAGTAGGTTTCTATAATATTCTTTTTGAAATTCTGCTTAAAGTACTGTAGCTTTATGATGTCTGTGCGTGTGCTTGTGTCTGTATTATTCCATAACTGAATTGCTTTGTATGAGGGTTTTTGTTGTGCTGCTTTTATTTGGTGGTGTGTGGGAATGGAGGTTATCTCTTGTTCTTGTGTTGTGAGGATGCAATTGTGTATTGAGCATAAAAATGTTAGATAAGGATGATGGTAAGTTGCCATTGTGGAAGTCCCTTAAGATTGTGTATAGTTGGAGCCCTCCTATGTCCTCAAGTTTTAAGACCTTTTCTGATTTAAAGATATCCTGGCCACCTGCTGTTTGTGAAAATAGTTTAATAGATTGCTTTTGCAGAGATTTTAGTTTTTTTAGTCTAGCTTGAGATGTATTAGTCCAGATAGCATTGCAGTAGGTGATGTGAGGAAGTATCATTGTGCAGTACAGGGTTTTAATAATATTAGGTGTTAGATAGGGTTTCAGTCTGCGAATGATGCCAATGCTTTTTGCTACCCTGGTAGTAATAATTTCAATATGCTTCTCCCATGTTAAATTTTTGTCCAGATATACTCCTAAAAACTTAGCATATTGTGCTTCTTGAATTATCTGGTTGTCGATATAGAGGTTTGGGAGAGCTATTTCTTTTAGTTTCTTAGATTTTGTGAATAGTATATAATTAGTTTTTGATACATTTAAGGACAATTTGTTTACTTTAAACCAGTCTATTAATTTTGCCATTTCATTATTGACATTTTTGTATAGAATTTCTATATCCTTGTGGCTGCAGAAAGCATTTGTGTCGTCTGCAAAAAGTATTAGTGAGAGATGTTTGCAGACTTTGGGTATGTCATTCATATATAGGAGAAACAGCAGGGGCCCAAGAACTGAACCTTGGGGAACACCACAAACTATATTTTTGTATTCAGAGATAGCCCCATTGAATTGTACACACTGTTCCCTGTTTGACAGGTAACTATGTATCCAGTTCAATGCAGTACCTCTTATTCCATAGTATGCAAGCTTTTGCAGTAAAATTGTAAGATCAATTGTATCGAAGGCTTTGGAAAGATCCAAGAATACACCTAGCGTATGTTCATTATTCTCAAGGGAGGTTGATAATTTTTCTATCATATCCACAATGGCAAGCATAGTAGAGTGTTTTTCTCTGAAACCATATTGAGAATGATATATGATTGAGTTTTTGTTTAGATATTTAGTAATTCTACTAAAATACAGCTTTTCTAAGAGTTTTGAGAAAAGTGGAAGTACCGAGACTGGCCGATAATTAGTAAAGTCAGATACATCTTTAGCTTTGTATATGGGTGTCACACGTGCAACCTTTAATCTTGATGGAAATACTCCCTGTGTAAGTGAGAGATTACAGATGTGGTCCAAGGGTGTTAGTATTTCTGTTACACAGTGTTTAAAAATTTTCCATTTGAAATTATCGATTCCAGCACTTTTAGCTGTGTTAATTTGCATTAGTATTTTGTAGATTTCGTGAGTATCTGTTGGATTTAGGAAAATAGAGTGTTGATAACTACCTGTTAGAAAGTCCGTTATATGTATGTTCGAGCTGGGTTGAATTTTTTGTGATAAATTAGGACCAATGTTATTATAAATAAACCGTGATGCTTCAGTATTGGTTTTTTTCTTATTTAGTAATGATTTAATCAGTTTCCATGTTTCCTTTATATTATCTTTTTGTTCATCAAATTTATTATGAATATAGATATAACCAAACATCAAGTGACGTGAAATATGTACATGACGGACAGAATATGAGTATATGAATATATAAAAATATATATGTATATAAATATGCAATCTATATTATTTACTATTTACAGAGCACTGGAAGTTACATTATCCTATTGAGCGTAGAGCCGCTAAGAGCGTATTTATCCCAAGAATATGGCTTCATCATCATCATCATCATCAATTTACAAGGCATAAGCCATTGGCTTGTTATTGCCTCAGTGCTAAACTGGTAGGGCAGGCAACCCTGGTCTGGATACAACACGTGTAGCTATCTTCATGTGTGCATGTTCATGTAGATGCACAGGCTGTTTCAAGATTAGTCCACTGTGATGTAATAATTGTATTATGACTTTGGGAATTGACGGCTCACATATGTTGCATAAGCATATGTGTAACAGCAACGTCCAAAGCCACACCACAATTAATTGTGTTCAATCGAATTCAAATATTCTTTCTTTGAAAAAGATGTCTAGTTTGCCCTTGAATATTTCGACTGTGGTTGCTTCGACTATTGTTGTTGGCAGTGAATTCCAATGTGGTGCCACTCTATTTGCGAAGGAGTGCTTCCGAATATCTTTGCTGCTGCGTTTTATGTTGAGCTTGAGCCTATGACCTCTGGTCCGTGTAACATTGGACAGTTCGAAAAAGTAGTTCTTATCAATATTATATAGATCTTTGATGAGTTTGAATGTTTCAATCAAATCTCCATGAAACCGTCTATATTTCAGTGACATTAGATTTAGGGCTTCAAGTCTTTCTGTGTAGCTATACTCTCTGATTTGTGGGACAAGTTTTGTTGCTCTGCGTTGTACTCTTTCTAATAGCTGTGATTGCCTTTTCAGTCTTGGAGACCATGCTGAGTTGCAGTATTCAAGAATGGATCGCACAAGTGATTTGTATAGTAGCGTGAAAGTAGATTGATCAATGTTGGTAAATGTTCTCTTGATTAGTCCTATTGTACTGTTTGCCTTGGATACAATGTTCCCTATATGTATGTCAAAAGAGAGGTTTCTGTCGACATGAACCCCCAAATCTTTTTCTACATCTGATGTTGATACAGGATGTGGATCAGGTGTATCTGTCATATAGTATTTGGTTTGAGGGTTATTTCTGCCGAAGTGCATGACATGCGTTTTGTCTGTGTTGAAAGATAGTTGCCATGTCTGCGACCATTTACATACTTTATTTATGTTTTCCTGAATCTGACTGGTAGCTGGGTTGCCGTACATCTTTGTATCATCTGCAAATATTCTGCAGTGGCAGGTTAATCGATCAGGTAGGTCATTTATATATATCAGAAAAAGTATAGGTCCTAGAACACTTCCTTGTGGCACGCCGCTGGTCACCTCAATCCAGTCCGATGATGCATCATTAATTCTAACTCTCTGGCTCCTGTTGCTTAAGTAGTTCCCTATCCATTTTACTAAATTTTCGCCAATACCATAGCTTCTCAGTTTTGTTTGGAGTCGTTGGTGTGGCACAGTATCGAAAGCTTTTGAAAAGTCTAAATATATTGCATCGACAGGTTCGTTTGAGTCAAGCATGGCTGTTAAATCCTCCAGGTATTCTAGTAGTTGAGTTTTACATGATCTTTTACGTCTAAATCCATGCTGACATTTGGTAAATAGATTAGCCGTTTCCAGGAAATTTACAATACTGTCTCTTATAAAAGATTCTAGGACCTTGCATAATGTAGAAGTGAGACTGATTGGTCTGTAGTTGCTTGGGTCATTCTTGGAGCCTTTTTTGTGTATGCAGCATACATTTGCCATTTTCCAGATGTCGGGTAAAATGCCTTCTTCAAGAGACTTGTTCTTCTTCTTCTTCTTTTCGTTCGCTGATCATACCGCCAGTCCTGTAAGTGACTATCGACATGATCATAAGCGTTAAGTGCGTGGATCCATGGTTTATTAGAGTGCGCCGTGCGGCCTGGAACCTCCGTCTTCAGCACTCGAGGTTTCTGTCAGGGTTACCTGACCCGTACCTCCTTTAGTCGCCTCTTACGACACGCAGAGGATACGGAAGGTGTATTCTAAGCCCCACCTACAGGGCAAAGGAGACTTGTTGAAAATTATGCATAGTGGTGTACTAATTTCTTTAGCAGCTTCTTTTAGTATTCTCACTGGTATTTCATCCGGGCCATTGCTTTTGTTGGGGTTGAGTTCTTTTAGTTTATTTTCGATGGCAATAGGTGTTATTAATATGTCTTTTAGTATGGTACCATTGTTTCTGGGGTTAATGATTGGTGTAGAAAGAAGATTTTCTGGAGTGAACATGTTTGAGAAATATGTGTTGAGAATGTTTGCTTTTTCTGTATCATCTGTGGTCATGGTGTCGTTTGCAGGGTTACGTAGCTTGCTAATTGATTCACGTAGAACTGTTTTACTCTTGACATAGTTCCAAAAGGCTTTAGGATTTTTCTTACTTTCAGTTGCCACTTTACATTCAAATGTCTGTTTTGATTTTCTGATGCATGCTGTTGCTTTGTTTCTAGCAATTTTGTAGAGTGTGTAATCTGTAGTTTTCTTAGTTTCATTGTATCTTTTGTATGCACACTTTTTGCTATTGAGTGAATCTGTTGCTGCCCGATCAATCCAGAGGTGCTTTTTCTTGCCATGGTTTTTTGTTGTAGGTATATACTGTTCTTTCACTGTTTTCAATGTTTTGTGTAGGAAGTTCCAAGCTTCTGATGCATTAAGTTGGTGTAGATGATTCCAGTCAGTCGTTCCTAAGTCTCTTCGCAGTTCGTTATATCGTCCTTTGTTCAACAGTAGTTTTGGCTTAGCTATTTGTTTGCTTGTGCTTAAGATGTCAGGATGTAGTAATATTTGTAGAATGTCATGATCACTTTTACCTAGCGGCGGTAGGTGAGTTATTTCATGGACGATGTTTTCATTGTTTGTTAAAACTAGATCCAAAAGATTTGAAGTCTGATTTATTCTATGTCGAGTCGGATTAGTAACTAGTTGCTGTAGAAAAATATCGCTGGTAGTATTAAGAAAAGCGTCTTCTTCTTCTTTTGGAGAAAAGCCTGTGTTCCAATTTATCGATGGGTAGTTGAAGTCCCCTACTATAAGAATATGGTCTGTATTTGCTGCATCAACTTTCTGTAGTAGATTTAAGAGGTTTTTGTTATTTGAGCCATCTGAGCTGGGACTTCTGTAGATGCAACCAATGATAATTCTTTCCTTTTGTTGTGTCGTCCATGTACTCCAAACTGATTCGGTAAAGTCATCGTCATTCAAGATGTCACAGGATTGAGCATTTAGTGATACATGTGTATATATAATAACTCCCCTTGATGGTTTATTATTCAGTGATAGTTGGTACTCATCAATCTGTAGTTCACTAATGTTGATGGTTGTGTTTTTAGGTAAGGCTTCCGTGATTAATATGATTGCAGGGCGAATGTTCTGTGCTAGTGTTTCGAGCTCAGCCTTTTTATTAATCAAACTATCTGCATTTGTGTATATACATGTGTTCGTTACTGTTTTAGAATTTCCATTGTTGTTTGATTGTAAATGTTTTGGCAATTGATTTGTACTAATTTCTGCCTGGGAATGTACATGCAGTTCAGTATTTGTGTTTGTATTGCTGTTGATAGTGTCTATGTATGGCTCATCATCTGGAGTGGCTATGGACTCGTTGTGTAATAAACTGAAATGGTTTGATAGTTGTATTGGTACTTGTTTATATATGACTGGCCGTGTACCGGATTGATCGCAAGATGGTAAAACTAGCACCTCCATGTCCTTCCATTTCGAAAATCCTGTAAAAGGTAATAATTTATGTAATCTTGGATGTTAGTGGATAGGAGATTTATTCCTGATTTGTTGGGATGGACATTGTCCCAGAATAACTCACCATATACTTGGCCCTCTTCGCTGCTGAAAATAAAAGAATGGTTAATGAAAGTCACAGCGAGCCACACCGCTAGGGATTCTAATCGTGTGTTGAACTCACTGACCAGATCATTTTCATATGGTTCGTTTGGGCGTGGAAGCAGTGATGATACAAATACCTGTGTTTCGGGTGACTGGCGACGGATTGTTTGTATGAGTGTAGTGTAGTCCTCACTTGGTACTCCCAAAACGAAACGCAATGGGTCCGTAGGTCTACTGAAGTCATGAATGGTTGAGAAATACTAATTAATTATTTTGGAGAAAACTGCTCACACTAACCCTTTTAACAACCAATGAAATGGTAAGTGGATTCATTGAGGTGCGTTCAGGTACAATCTTTACGTTGAATATTTTGAAATTAATATGACCGGAAGTCATTATTGTAAAGGCTTCCAGTCATATTAGCCCCGAAATACTCAAGAACTCTTGCTTGTAATGAGCCCTAGGTTCAAGTTTGGGATCCATTGACTTCAGATTGTGGGGTCCCTGTGACCTCGAAATTTAGATACAATAGGAAACAATGAGTATGGATATAGTGGAAGATTCTGGTGATCAGGTGAGCTGACATTTAGCTTTTTTCAGACTTTTAGGAATTCAGATCGTTTCTTTTCATCATGCATTGGCAGACATATAGCAGGACAGGTTTGCACACATCTGTATCGCCAGAATTACAAGACATGATGAAAGAAAATTTCTCAGTACCACTGAGGGATGTGAAATTTGGAAAATTGTTGCTAAATGAGGAGTATAGGGCAGCTCTTTCCGTTTGATAAAATGGACAATGGAGGACAAAATGCATCTCATCTTCTACAGCTTGAAGGTTACACAGCTGACAGAATCTATTTTCGGCTGGTGTTTTGGGAGAGGTATGTCTTCCTACTTCGATTTGAAGATTGTGCGCACTGACTCTGAGCGTAACGAAATGCCTTTTTCTATTGAAATTTTTCTCGGAGAGTAAAAAGTTTTCTATTTTAAATTTTGATTTGAAAGTTCTGTATGTTCTCAATTTAGAACCTTGTTTGGAGACAGATAATGGTTGAATGAGATCCCTGTTTAAGTAAGCAAACCGATTTTCCTGATATCTTGTCTCCATCATTTGCCTAAGCGCTGATATGGATTTAATTTTGCTAGCGCTTACATGATTTCTCCAGATTTCTTCTAGGCCAAAGTTACTCCATAGAGTTTTCATGAATGAGGCCCAATTTCCTAAGTCTGGTTGTGAAATTGATTCTTTGTAGGCTTGATAAACGATAGTCTCAGAGTCAATTGCACCCAATCTAAACAAGAATTTTGCTGCATTTGTAAGGAGTGTATTTAGCAAGGAAAACTGACCCAATTCGCCTCTCACAGCTGCATGAATAGTTTTTCTGTTGACTCCAAGAACATATTTACAGAAATTAATTAGGACTTTTTCCACAGGTACATTATCCCCCAGTTGCATAAAGTTATGGTTGTTGATCCCTTTAATGTAAAAAGGACTCCAAGTTTCGCTGCAATATGATAGGATTGGGACGATTAATGACTGGAACAGTTTAAATGACACTGGAATGCTGTTCCTGGTATTTAATATTTTAAGTTTAAATAACGCCTTGCGACCCTGTTCTGCAAGTCTCTCGCATGCTGCTTTGAAAGCGCCTGAAGGGGTGAAAATAATCCCTAAATAGCAATATCCTGGGACAATTTCTATTTGGGACCCCATGTATGAAAAGTGGTGCTTCTTTAGGAGGTGACCAGATTTGTTAAACACAATTACCTTGGTCTTATCTATATTTACGGTTAGGTCCCATTTCCTGCAGTAGATGCCTAGCTTATTCAGAGCATTTTGGAGACCTCTAGATGATTCAGATAGTATGGCCAGATCATCTGCATACATAAGGCAGTTAACAGTGATGTCATGCAATTGAACAGGGTCGCAAATATCATCAAATATGTCTGGTAGATCACGTAAATATAGATTAAATAGAAGTGGACTAAGAACACAGCCTTGCTTTACTCCTACTGAGGATGAAAAGCTGTCGCCCATCACATACTTTGACCGCATATTTTACATCAGAATACATATTTTGGAGGATGTTTAGAAAATTACCACCAATATCGGCTTGTAATAGTTTGTAAATTAATTTTTTCCTCGAGACAGTGTCGAAAGCTGACTTAAAGTCTACGAAGCAGCAGAATACATTTTTCTTAGAGACTGTGTTGACATATTTGTCGATTATAGATTTTAAGGATAGGACATGGTCAGCTGTTCTGGCATTTGGCCTAAAACCGATTTGGCATTGTGGAACAAGCTTGTGCATCTTAGCAAATTTTGAGAGCCTGATTTGTAGGACGCTGCAGAATAGTTTACAGAGATTACTCCCTACAGCGATTCCTCTGTAGTTCTCAGGTTTTGAGACTTCCCCCTTTTTGTGTATTGGCGTTAAAAGATTACATCGCCAATTCGCTGGGAAGTTACCTGAACGTAATATGTAATTGAACAATTTATGTAGGACGGGTATGAGTTGACTATGTCCAGCTTTCAGCATTTCATTTAAAATTAGGTCAGGACCGCAATTTAGATATAGCTTGAGAGATCTCAGCGGTATTGATAGCAAAGTTCAATTCATTAAAGATTTTATTTTTGTGCAAGTGTATGAATGAGTCAATTTTACTTTCGAGCTCAAGGTCTACGTGGGCTGAAGTGCTGTTCACTAATTTCGTAAAATGGGATACCCATTCTGTGCATGAGATTGGGGTTGTGCGCATGCTATCTTTTGGACCCTTTAGTTCATCATAAAGTTTCCAGAATTCCTGTGGATTTCGGGATTGCAGGGACTCCATTTGATTCATAATTTGCTGCTTGAACATAGATTTCTTTCTTGCAACAAGACTCTTAAATTTCTTACGTAGACTGCGGTAGTTATTCAGTAGTGAAATGTTTAGTGGATCCTTGTGAATTTTGCGACCGATACTTTTGAGATCTCTCTTCACTATTTGACAATCAGTATCAAACCACTTTTTCTTCTGTCGTACAGGCTTTCTGGGATTAACATCTTTTCTTTTATTCAGATGTTTTATCCCAGATATCCTAGCGGCAGTTACAATAATATCTTCTATAGATTGTACTGATAATTGATCAGATTCACCAGGACTGCTGAATGTGGAGTCATTTGGGCTTAATGACGTATAGTTTGCATTCTTTGCGCTGATAATAGGATTTGTCATTGCAGCCATAAATTTTACATCGTCATCTTTTGTCCATACGAACTTAGGACAAGGCGGGTTGGGAGTATCGCTCAATACATGTTTATATACATCAGTAGCAAGGACCATTGTCAACATACAATGAATAGATAGATGTGTGGGACTATTTACATAGAAGCATTCTACTCTGTCTAATAGGTTTGAAGATGATAACATATAGTCAATGACACTAGGGTTACCCCTGTGACTGAAACATGTGCAATGGCCAGAGGAGTCTCCTAGGCTTCGGCCATTTATGATCCGGAGATTTGTTGATTTACATAGACCTAGTAGTTGGTTTCCATGGTTATCCACAATGTGTGGATCCATGTTGCTCCGTGGGATACGAATATCACTAATATAATCAGTTTGTGCAATAGTTACAGGGGAGTTCTCGTCTGGACAATAGTCTGGCTCTATGGAGGTTCGGGCATTAAAATCCCCACAGATTAGACAATTGCCTAGTTTAGAGTAATTTGCTATATCGTTTTCCAGTAATTCAAATATGTTGTCTCTCCTGGCAGTGAATGTTGTACCAACTGGACTTACATATACTACTGCTAAATAGAGGTCTTGCTCAAGATTAAAGAAGGATTTAGATAGCTTCAGCCACATGATTTCAGAGTTAGATGAGGCCAAAAATGTGACACCCTTGTATATTTCTTTCTTTATAAGAACTGCTAGTCCACCATAGTTCCGCTTAGATTTGGCAAATTTTGGCCTAATGGGGGTTTTCACGTTGAAGCCTGGGATAGACAAGATATCTATTTCACTACGGTGTGTTTCTGCTAAGCAGATAATATCAATATTTTTGGTTTGGTCTTCAATGTCTGGGTCATTTAATTTACAAGTCCTCTGGCAATTGACACTTGCACTATTGAAGGCGCCATCGATATTCCAGAAGGCAAATGTGAGGCTATTCATATCTTTCTTTGGAGTAAGAACAGCAAAAATATCAGCAAGATGTGTTCAATCTATCATATGGTCGCTAATATACATCACAGACATATATATCCTAGTCCTGCACCATACCACGATCTGAAAGACGTGCAAGCCCAACTTTAGCTCATGTGAGGCACGTAGCAGCACAGTAATACATATAATACATTGATTAACCTTTAGCCCTCCGACGTCAAAATTTAAACGTTAAAATTAAATTTCAAATTAAATTACAGGATAAATTGGTGCTCACTTCTTAAACAGAATCAGTGGATGATGATGCTCTTGTGGACAGCGACATCATCCACCAGAATCATCCAGAAATGAACAGTAGTTTCTTTGGTACTGGCAGAATAAAAAGATACCATTTTGACAACTTTACATCGGAGTGGTATTGGTTAAATGTAATAGATTTCGTTAAAAAGAATTATGCAGTGAAATCAAACATGTTCATGGACAGATAACCTCGCATCTGAGACCAAAAGGAGGAAGATATCTGTGAGGATTAAAAGATCACCTAGTGAGAGCTGCCACCGTTTGATCTCAGAAACCAATTACATAGGCTTGCGCGATCAAGCGATTTTAGTAATCGTGATCTTTGTTAGATAAATGATCACGGTCATATTTTCTGGATTTACAATCTTTGGTTATTCGACTATCTCGTTTTGTAGTCGCCGATGATCATAGAAAAATCGCACAATCGCGCAAACCCACAATTACCATAGGGTATCTATGGCCCATAGGCATATGGCATCCGGCATGGACGTGTTCCACTGTATGTTTTAACCCCTCAAAGGTCGAAACAGGCTAAAGTGTTTAACCCTTTGTTGCTCATTTCGGCCAAATAGCCTGCAGCTTTTTTTACTCATTTTGAGAAATGTCTGTATGCGGAGCAAGAGGCCATTTTGGAAAGTTTTCAACCGAAATGACTGGCTCAGTAACCCAGCCAGTCATTGCAATGGCAAAACCTAAAAAACAGCCTGCAGGTCCGCATATTTATGAGAAATGTTAAATTTTCTTAAGGGGATTTAGTCATTAACCCTTCTGAGCCTAAATTTATTCCAGAAAATTTAAATATTTGATTTTTAATGTTGATTTGTAGACCAAGAGAAGACCACCCCCGAGAATTTACCACTGCAATGACTGGCCCGGTTATCGGGCCAGTCATTCCAGTTGTAAATGCTCAAAACCCGTCCTCTCCTGGTCTGCAAATGGGCTTTCCTATTAAATTATGAGAATGATACATGTTTTAGCGTGGTTCGACCATCAGGGGGCTAAGCCCCTAATTTCTTCTCGCTTGCGACAGAAAATTCTTGAAAGCAGATAACAGACTGCGCTCATCTGGGTGCGCAGTTTGTGAGTTTGAGTTAGATATTATCTGAGACTTAATAGAGGCGTCTTTATATGGATTATGCTAGTCTCTATATGTACCTCGGATATTGGAGTGATGTGGTGTTTTGTGATTGAGTATGTGTGCTGGTTTAAGCCCATTGTCTTTTTGGTACATTGGTACCCGGCTCTGCATCCGCCCCGACGTCTGATTGTACTGCTCGTGGTCTTGCAGGCCTAAGAGCGGGTTGAGCACAGATTTATAATTTCGCACAAGATAGGTTAGACCGGTGTTAGTTAAGTGAACACCATCGCCAACAAATAGCCTAGTATTCGTGTTGTTTATTGATGACTGCATGATTGGTGTGATACCGAGCTGGTCCAAGCTTGTGTTGAATTCATTGGCTTTGTTACAGTACAATGACGTTAGTTCCTGTGATCGGAGTCGACGCGGAAGAGCATGTGACACACAAATATGTGCCGTAGTACATTTTTCTTTACACAGTGAAACCAAGTTTACCATTGCTTCACGACAGTATTGAACAGAATTGCTGGCGAGGCAGTTGTCTGTGACGTGCAGGATGACACATTTGGGAACTATGCTGCAAGACTTCACATAGTCATAAGCACCACTGATGGATTTGTTGTCGAGACATACACCTTTGCACGTTTTGAATTTGTACATCCGCCTGGCCTCTATATTGCGGACATGCGAATTTCCAATTATCAGCACATCTACGCTTGAGGGCCGAGTAGTGATAGCTTGCGGTCGTGTCCCCCTCTCTGCAGTTATCTTAGGCAGGAGTGGTGAATCGTGTTTCTCACAAATTGTGGTTGTTCTGTGTAGAGACGGTTGTTCCTGGCGGTCGGAGTCAGCTCTGTGATGTGGTATGGAACTCGCCAAAGGTTGGAAGCGATTGGCCGGAGAACGATTCTTGTCATTGAGCGAATTTTTCCTATGCGTGGGTTCATAGGTGACCTTACTCAGGTACACAAAGGGTCGTGTATCACTTAGCGTGTGTTCATGTTCTTTGATCTGCATGATCTCTTCGTTTAATTGAATGAGTTTGTTTTGTGTGGTGGAGAGTTCATTCTGGAGGTTTAACAGATTAGAGTTATTTTCCGTTAATTGCGTATTAATAACGTGACAAGTGTCTTCCAATGTGCGACTAGATTTATTGCAAGACAGGAGGCTTTGTGATAGTTCTTTATTGATGCCTTTCTGCTGGTTGAGTTCATCATGCAGTTTATGATTCTCAGACTTTACTGATTGACATATCGTGTCTTTCTTGCATAGTTCCAGTCTTATATCTACACAAGTCTGACAAGGTACTACGTGGTTAGCTACGTTTATGTTCTCCTGATTTGGCCTTGCATTAGATTTTATAGCGTCGAGTTCAGAACATTTGTTCTTAAGCTGTATCTTTAGATCGCAAATGTCTTTTTTTAGTGCTATAATATCCTTGTCTTTTAGTTCTAGTTTTAATCTCACATTTTCGTTGGATGAGTTGACAAGTTTGTCAACAAATTTTGATTCCATGTCCCGGATTATGCTATGGAAGTCACTTAACGACCGTTGTTGGTTGACCGCTTCAGTAAGTGCAGGTAAAGCAGTATTATTGCAGGCTGCATCACCAGGTGGAGTGTCATTTAGCTGACATTTGGGCTTGGCACCATCTGTGGGGACCGGATCAGTTTGAATGCCTGCATTTTTAACATCACATGTGTTTGTAGTTTGGGTGCACAGGCTCCTAACAACAGGTTTTGAGATGTCAGATGCTTGAATATCAGGTGTTACTGCATATGTTTGTGTACTAATCTCGTGTTTCTGCGAGTGGAGTTCTAGCAGGAAGCCTTTTGGCACTTTGGTACAGAGTGCGCATGTAAATAATCGTGTTGTCGTGCTTAGTATGAAGAGCTGATATGCTGGTAGGAGTGTGCTTTTATAGTGTAACCAGGATCTACATTCGCTACAACAAATCATATCGTTGCTGTCTTTTTCGACACATTGCTGACAGCTACTGACATTATCCAGTGGAAAGATAATGATTGTGTACTGGCTCTTGCGTATACAAAAAATCTGACCAAAATGAATCTAGTTTATTTTTTAAGATATTTAGGCTTACGGCACTAACTACTTCATTTGGTAAGCTATTCCAACTATTCGTAATTCGGTTTGCAAAAAAGTTCTGCCTAATTAGTTTGTTACTTCGGCCCTTAGTGAGTTTAAAATTATGTCCCCGAGTGATGCTTTGTTTGTCTATCGCCAAGAATGGGCACTGAACACGATAAAGGCCATGAATGTATTTGTAAGTTTGAATCATATCCCCACGTGATCGACGGTAATAGAGAGACGGTAGATTCAGATATTTTAAGAGATTCAAGATTCAAGATTCAAGATTATTTATTCAATAATTCCAAGATAAACGAATTCACAAATCATACCAGGTTGCCCGCCTAAGGCAGTGCCTATTGTTATGGCGGACACCTTACACACATATATACAGGTATATAAAAAATAGACAAGACAGTACTTACACAAACAGTTATAAATTCAGACATTACATTTACTACTTCCTTATTAACCCTTTGGCCCTTGATCCACATAAACAGTTTAAATTTCAAAAAGGAAATATGTCAATTCGCGGGTCAAGAGGAGACCACCCTCCACACACACCCAGCGCCCTCCCAACCCACTCCAACCCCACCCACACCCCACCCCAGAGTTCACCATTGGTTCAATTATCTTGTCAGTCATTACAGTGGAAAGAAAAACTCCTGGAGTGGGCCTCTCTCAGTCCGCGAACCAACATATAATACTGTAACAGGGAGTGTGTAAGAGTTAGTCACTTGGGTTATTATTATTATTATTATTATTATTATTATTATTATTATTATTATTATTATTATTATTTAGTGATACATATGGGTAGTAAATAAGGACAAGACAGTTACGTAACAGACAAGCACAGAACATAGTCAAGTTCAGTAATATACATGGATGTCTATGATTATAGATACAACAATAAACATATATATATTTTTGGGGAGGGTACTTTTACTTATAATGATGATATACTGTTTACAGGATGCTGGCTAATGGGGAGCATCCTTGGACAAGGGAAGGGGGGTGGAGGGGATGGGTGCTAATTCTCCTGCTCGTCCTGTAGTTTGTTACTATGGTAATTGAAATTATTATTGGATATAATAGCAAGTGGCGTCATCTAGTCATAATTCTAGTAGTAGTAGTAGTAGTAGCAGCAGCATTCTTTACCTTGTTTTGTAGACGAGTCTGGCCATTTTGAGCTGTACTGCATGAGTTAGATAATACTAGTATGTGTTAATCAAGTGGTTTTTTATTGTTTTCTTGCAGAATTTTGTTGATAGAATTTTCTCACGTGTTTCCTGTTTTGTTTTGTTCCCTAGTTTAGTGGCTGAAAATGATATTCAGTGTTTTCCTATGTCTAAATAAGTATAATTTCTTATTGAGGGTGTCATTTTAGTTGCTCTTCGCTGCACATTTTCTAGTGTTAGACTGTCTTTTTTAACATTTGAGTCCATGGACCGTTCCCGTATTCAAGTACAGGTCTAACTAGCGAAGTGTACAGCCTTACTAGAGTTGAAGAGTCTAAATGGGTGAGAGACATTCTTATCAGTCCTAAAATCTTATTAGCTTTTGATACTTGGATTTGACAATGGATGCTAAATTTTAGTTGGTTGTCTCCATTCAGACCTAAATCCTTTACGACAGTTGTTTCTACCAGCTTAATATTTGTATTAAGCGAGTTCATGAAGTATGAATGTTTAATATTAGCTGTACTTAAATGCATAGCACAGCATTTGTCAGCATTGAATTTGATTTGCCAGATAGAAGACCATTTCGTTACGCTATTTAAGTCATCTTGTAGTTCTATTGCATCAATTGATGATTTAATTTCTTTGTAGATTTTTGTATTGTCAGCAAACATGTTAATTGTAGAGCACTTAATTACACCAGGAAGGTCGTTTATGTAACAGATGAAAAGGAGTGGTCCTAGTACACTACCTTGGGGCACACCGCTAATGACAGGAGTTTGAACTGATTTGCATCCATTCACGACAACTCGTTGGGCTCTGTTAGTAAGAAAATCCTCAATCCATTTTAGTAGGTTACCATGGATACCATATTTTTCTAGTTTAAGAAGAAGTCGTTTGTGTGGTACAGAGTCAAATGCCTTAGCAAAGTCTAGATATAGAGCATCGATAGAGCTGCTGTGATCGATTGCATTTGACCATATATCTAAGACTTCAGTTAGCTGTGTGACACAAGAACGCCCTTTAATAAATCCGTGTTGACTTGGTACAATTAGGGCGTTTTGTTCAAGATGGCTTACAATATAGTCTTTTATAATGGACTCAATGAGTTTACAGATTATGGAGGTAAGGCTTATAGGGCGATAGTTATTAACCAAATGTCTGTTTCCCTTTTTGAAAAGTGGAGATACATGACCTAATTTCCAGATTTGAGGTATCTTACAGAGCTCTCTCCATGAACTAGAGTAAAGATGTAATAATGGGCAGACAATTTCAAGCTTGAGTTCCTTTAAAACATGGGGATAGATTCCATCAGGACCTGCAGACTTGTTAGTTTTTAGATTATCAATTTTTTTAATTATCATGTCACAAGTGACCTCGATATGATGTAATGGAGCAATGAAATGTCTACTGTTGAAACTAGGCAACTGACTGATATCTTCATCTGTAAAGACAGATGCAAAATATGTGTTTAATGCATCTGCCTTTTCCCCGTCAGTTGTGGTTAGTGTGCCATCGGACAAATAGTGCTTCGAGTTTTTATTTTGCTTTGTGCATATTTGAAAAATGCTTTAGGATTTGACTTTGCCTCATTTGCTAGTTTACGTTCAAAATCTCTTTCAGCTATTCGACATTCGTTTTTGGCCTGGTTTCTCACTTTAGCATAATTTTTGTAGTCACTGCTACTACGAGAATTTCTCCATTTTTGAAATGCCTGTTTCTTGGTTCTTAATTTTTCGAAAACACGATTGGTTAAGTATAATAATTTTTTCTGCTTATATTGAGGTCTAGATTTTGGTATGTATTCATCAGTTAATCGATTTATTTCCCTCATTATCTCCAACCAGTCATGTTCTATGTCCCCAATAAATTTTGAATCCCATAATCTCCCTTATATAGTAAATAATGTGACCTGGTTGGAGATTCATTTACGTAGCACGTCCAAAAGGCTGTAAACACAGTAGTCCTAGAGATGCTAAAGGAAGACATTGAGCAGAAATAATCAGCCCAGTTTGTGAATGTTGACATCCGAGCTGGTCAACAGTGACAGCAAATACATGTGATGTAAAACGTGACATCATCAAGGCAAGGTTACTAACCAGTACATACTATCTGCAAACACACAGATCCAAATTTAATCAATATGAGAATGATGCCTGTCCTTTTTGTAAGAACGTTATAGAAGACCTAGTTCAGTGTCCAGAATTTGCAGATATCAGAAGCATCTATAAAGTGGAAATCGAGCATCTAGTGGCGGAAGATAGCTGGGAATTAATAAGCAATGATGAGAATCTTATTCTCCAGATGTTACTCGACACAACTCTCTTGTTTGGCCTGATTGGAAGTGATTCAATGTCGAAAATTGAATCCATCTCCAGGAAACTCTGCTATAAACTTAATCATATCAGACGTAATCATCTCTTAAATGAAATGAATTACCTAACAAAGCTTGCATTATAAAATATCAAGTTAGTATAATTAAAGTCAATTGCACATAGAAAAATACGGTGCACCTTATGCTTTCTGGATGCTCCTACATATATTTCAATAACAATGAACTCATTTATGCGTCTGGTGAACATAAATTTACTCGTCTATGAACTGTGACCATTTACATATATACAGATAGGAAACTCACTTGCGTGTGTACATGCATGTACATACATATCAGATTTAATGATCGTTTGCATGTGTGTATATAATATAATATATAATTAATGGAAAACTCCAGTAATTTGCGGATTGTAGAGATTCCCGGATAATACACAGAAGGGTGGTGCGCCAGACATTGGCGGAAACTCCAAGAACAGAACAGAACAGAACAGATGGCTCTTACCAATTGGTACACCAGAAGATAAATCATTTACCATGTTTTCCTCATTTGTAATAATTAGGTCTAGGATATTTTGTTTTTGATTTCCCCTAAAATGAGTTGGTTCACGTGTATGTTGATGCCAGTATAAGTCCCTTAGCGCCTCAATAAATATATTAGCAGGGCTTTCGGGATTGGGGGGGGGGGGTGAGATGTCATTTATCCAGTTAATTTCATTATAGTTAAAATCACCCATTATAAGAAGGTGACTAGGTTTGAGACCTGATACATTGATTTGCAGGTCAGTTAGATTTTTATGGTTTTGAAGGTTGCAGTTGGGTGATCTATATGTACATCCTAAAATCAGTGTATCTGTGTTTTGGAGTCTAATCTGACACCACTTTGATTCAGTGAAAATCTCATTGCCAGGAATGCTAATAGAACTAGCAGGAAGTGATTGGTTAATATATATATATAATCCCTCGGTGGTGATTGTCGGATAAGTTGGTGAACAGACTATACCCTTCACGCATGAATCCACTCTCCTGTGGGTCTACTGAGCGGTTTTTGGCTAGTATTTCTGTGAGAGCAATTATGTCAGGTTTTTCGCTTTGAATAAATGCTTTTAGCTTAGAACGTTTATTTAGAAGGCTGTCTGCGTTAGTGTACACACATTTTAATTCGTTTCTGTACAGAGGAGACTTTACAGATTTGTGGTCAGACTTTTTGATGAAGTTATGTTTATGACTTTGAGGCTGTTTAATGTTGGTTTGTTTTACAGTTTTTCTATTTATATATGGATAGCGTGTGCTTTTTCAAGGTTCTTGTGTATTATCGACTAGGAAGGTGACTGATGTACATTCATCATGTAAAACATTGAATCTGTTTGCAGTTAGTGGGATGTTGGCTTGAAAATGTATTTTACTGTTATTTGTACATTCACTTGAAAGGATTGATAACTGGTTTGATAATTTTAATGGATTACTAGCATTACTATGGAAAGTATCATTAACTAAGCTATAGTCGTGTTTGTTTCTAGTCTTGTTTTGTATAAAAAAACTGGTTGAGTTTTATGTTGGCATTTAGTAGCGGTAGATCACTAATGCTCACAACATAACTCATAATGTTTTCTGACAGCAAACTCATTCCATCATGATTTGGATGGATGTGATCATAATAGAGCCCCTTGATGACACTTCCATTTGTGTTCGTGAACAAATCAGAATTGTCAATAAATGTAATGTCATTAAGCCATGTTGCAAGGGAATACAACATCGCATTAAATTCCATAATTGTGTTCTTATCAAAATGATTGTTTGGGCGTGGCAGAAGTGATGAGACACAGATATGTATCTGGGGTGCTACATCTTTGATGCATTCAATGAGATGATCATAATCACGGATCATACTAAGAGTCTATTGTTTCCGAATGTCATTGCCACCTACATGGACAACTATTGTGTCAAACTGACTTATACTGGGGACATCTAAATCTAATATACGATTTGTTATGTCCGTAATACATGCTCCACTGTAGGATCGCACGGTTACGTTGGAAGTTTCCGTTGACATGTATCTGCCACTGAATTTCTTAAGGATTGAACTTTCAATTATCAAGACATTTCTAGATGGTTTGACTTTTGGTTGTGTGTATGGATTTTCAGTAGTCAGTGTGCCCTGCTTTCTGACAACTGATCTTGGATTTGATGTATGCCGTCCAAAACTGCTTGTAAATAGCGTTTATTTCCTGGCTTGATATGTGGGTGCTTATCATTTGTATTGACATCTGTATGCGTGCTGACTAATGGATTGTTATTAGCCTTTTGAGTCTTAAGTTCCCTGATCTGTGATTTTACTATTGTGCAATCTTGTTTTAATGATTTGAGTTCATTAATCAAATCATTGATGAGTGCTTTTAGTAGCAGTAGTAGTCATCATTATCATCATCATCATCATCATCATCATCATCATTATCACCATCATTGACGACTGTGGCGGCCTGTGAAGGCCCCCACCACCCCCACCCTGATAGCGAGCAAACGTTGGCACAACGTTTACCACTACGTTGGGCCAATGTAGTTTTATTCATCGGCCCAATGTTGGCAGTACATTATTGGGACAATGTTGAACCAACGGGCATAAATCTATGAAGATATTTAAAATAGCACACCAGAGAGCATAATTTAACAATTTAAAAATTAAAAGGTGAATATTATGTTGATTTTGTTTGATTTTCTGTGAAATTTCCAATGCTGGCCCAACGTTGGCTCAACGTTGGCAAACAAATGATACAGCCAACATTGGGCCAATGTTGTAATGCCAACTGCAATCTGCCAACTTGTTGCCAATGTTGGCCCAACGTCTACATGTTATCTGGGCCTATTGTTCATCTCAACAGAACATGATATATTTACTTTGGCAAGAGATACGCATGCACCTTAGTGTAACTAAGTAAAGACTACACCAAAAGTAGGAACCAATTGAAGTGGGAAGTGAGACAAGCCAAAAGACGTTATGAGCGTGAAGTTGCAATGAAAGCTAAAACGAACCTCAAGGCATTCTACAGCTATGTGAAATCTAATTATAAACATCATCCAGCATTGCTGATCTAAAACATGAAGATGGCAGACTAACACAGTCTGATGCTGCGAAAGCAAAGGAGCTCAACACATACTTCGATCATGAGCGAGTTCACCCGAGAAGATACAGAACTGTCCAATGTGCAGAGACTAGACACATTGGCCCATTTTGTCATCAATGAAGATAATGTGCGCAAAAGGTTAGAGCTACTGTCAGTTTTCAAGTCTCAAGGACCTGATGGCTTACACCCACATATCCTCAAAGAATGCAGCCAAGCCCTTGCAAGGCCACTGACTATATTATTCAATAAGTCGCTCAGTGAAAGAACTCTGCCACAAGACTGGATAAAAGGACGGATCACTCCCATATTCAAGAAAGGCAGCAAAACTTCAGCATCCAACTACAGACCGGTCAGCCTGACCTTAGTTGTCTGTAAGCTGTTAGAATGGTTTATGCATGACACACTAATGAAACATTCGACAAACTATGTCTCAGAGTGCCATCCTGAGTGGACGTTCCCATATCACACAACTATTGGACTCACTAGACTTCTGTACCAAAGTTCTCGACAATGGAGGTGCAGTTAACGTCATTTACCTCGATTTCGCTAAGGTATTCGACACTGTTTTTCGCACAAGAGATTGATAAGCAAACTCAAGAGTTATGGTATCGATGGAGAAGTCCTGGGTTGGATAAAGAAATTCCTATCCAACAGAAGTCAAAGGGTAGCTGTGAATGGTTCCACCTCAAAATGGCCACCAGTACTCAGAGGGGTCCCACAGGGCAGTGTGCGTGCCCAGTGCTTTTTGTCTACTACATTAATGACATGCCCAAAGTATTTGATAATGTGGTCAAGCTCATCGTTGACGATACTGAAGTGTTCTCAGAGATAGCATCAAATGAAGATCAACAAGCACTACAATCTGATCTAAATAACTTAACCAAATGGGCAGACAAACGGCAACTGCGCTTTAATACATCCAAGTGTAAGGTGATGCACCTAAGCAAATCGAATAGCCACCTCACAGTATGAAAGATGGCAGGCAGACTACAATCCTAGGGATGACAACCTGTGAAAAAGACCTGGGAGTGTATGTGGACAGCAGTCTCAAATTTGACAAGTACGCAGAAATCACTGCAAACAAAGAAAACAGCCTTGTTAGGATGATCAGACGATCCTTTGACTACCTCGACCCCAAGACGCTGGTCCTGCTGTTGTGCCTTGTGCATCCCTATTTGGAATATGGAGATGTTGTGTGGTCACCACTGTACAAAAAGGATGTTCAACTGCTGGAGAATGTGCAACGCCGTGCAACCAAAAGGGTGCCAGGCTTGAAGAATAACCCCTTTGAGGCAAGACTGCAAGCACTCAAGCTGCCAAGTCTGATGTATCGGCACCTAAGAGGTAACTTAATCAAGGTTTACAAGTACACTCACGATATGTATAACATTGACTGTAATATGATCCTCCCAGCAGACACTGAAGAGTGAACCAGGGGCAACAGCTATAAACTGCAGAAACAACGCTTCCACTCCAACATACGCAAGCAGTTCTTCAGCATACAAGTTATTAATCACTGGAGCAGCCTCCCAGATGCCGCAGTGACAGCTTCAACCATGGATGCCTTCAAAGGAAGTCTAGACCGACATTATTCAGAAAGCATCTACTCCGCTAATTTTCCAATCATGACTGTCCGCACCCAATACAATGTCAAAAAGGTACAAAACACCCAAGAAGAAAATGAAGACAGTGAAGACCTGCTACAGGCTATATAGCCCAACAGGCAGAAGAGGACTATGTAACTATGTCAGTTCTTGCATAAATTTGGTTGAAGTGGCTGTTGTGCATGTTTTGGTTTTCCGAATTGGAGTCTGTAGACTTTCTAATGATATCTGTGCTTGTTGCTGTAGACCTTTGTAGAACACGATAATGCAGTTTTGTTTCCTTCTGTCTGACAACGGTGGGAGTTTTAGTGTTTGCATTATATTTGTCATACTGCCTGGTTCGTAGCAATAGTTTGAGGTGATAAATCTAGCAGCACGTTTTTGCATATTTTCAAGTTTGTCCTGAAGAGTTATCTGATGATGGTCCCAAACTGTACTTGCATACTCGAGAACTGGTCTAATCAGTCCCATGTATGCTTGAAGTCTGATTTCTTGGGAACAGAATGATAAATTTCTCTGCCATAGTCCTAATGTTCTGTATGATTTGCTGCAGATCTCAGTGATGTGTTTGTTCCAGCTTAGGTCATGGATTACAAATTGGTTATCGGATAGGAAACAGTGTGTCATAATAAACAGAGAGAAATCTAATTGGATAAGCGTAAAGAGTGGAGTGACCCAGAGATCGGTCCTTTGGCCAATTTTATTTCTAATCTGTAATGTTCTTATTTAAAGTAACAGTTCAGCTTTAATTATATAGCAATCTGGTAACACAGTCAGCTGTCAGTCACAACTGTCAAATTACTGTATCCACTGTACCGATTGTGTCAACAGAATAAAAACAATCAATATCTGTCCTGAATCTGTATCAAACATCTTTAAACATCAATACATTATATGATCTATATAAACGACATAGACGAAACAATTACAAGCCAAATTGGTAAATTTGCTGATGATACTAAATTAGGTAAAGAAATTCTGAACAAAGAAAGTTCACTTAAACTCCAAGCAGATCTCCACAAAATTTTTAACTGGTTTCAAGAATGGCAGATTCTCTTTGACTTAGATAAATGTAGTGTCTTATATTTAGGACACAATAACGTGTGTTATAACTATAAAATGGGAAGCAACACACTAGCAAAAAGCATCGAAGAAAAAGATTTGGGAATCCCCACCTGTTATTCTCCAGCTTTACAATTCCCTCGTAAGACCTCACTTAGACTACTATATCCCCTTCTAGTGCCCACACCTACAAAAAGAAATAGACTTACTGGAGCGGGTACAACACAGGATGACACGCATGATCCCAGGTTTAGCAAATATACCTTATGAAACATGTCTCCAGAAACCAAATCTTACAACATTGAAAGCAGTAGAATCCGAGCTGACACGATAGAAGTCTACACAAAATTTTCTAACCAGGGCCATATTAAGCCAGATTAATTCTTCACAATGACGCACGCACGCACGCACGCACGCACACAAACACACTAGGGGACATGCACTTAAAACGTTACAAACACCCCTGTCGACTTGATCTATGCCAGTATTTCTTCATAAATAGAGTTGTTAATGTATTGAATTCTCAACCAACTGAAGCAATTAATGCTCCAACAGTAAACACATTAAAAAAACCTAAACTCATTCCTCAAGTCGCTGGTTAAATCACTGGTAAATTTGTTTAAATAGCTTTTAGCTATAGTAACCATACTATAGGTCTATGAAATTATCATTTTATTTCTGTTTTAACAATTTCTTTCTGTTAAATATTTGTTGCTTTTAATTTATATGTATACGTGGGGGTGAAGGTGATGGTGATGGTGCTGGTGGTGGTTGGGTGTGTCTGGCTGGTACCTATTCTCATGACTTTGCATTTGTTGGGGTGGAAAGACAGAAATCACATTTGGGACCAATGTTCGAGTGATTCAATGTCATTTTGAATTTCGTCACAGTCTTCCTTCGAGGCTACTGCCTTAAAGAGTTGTGTGTCATCAGCGAAACAGTTTAATTGTGCTGTTGACCGCATCTGGCAGGTCATTGATGAACAAGATTGGCCCAAGCACCCCCACCCTACTGCCACAACTTTTGGGGGTCCCAGGTTGAATTTTTGGGGTAAATACCCTCAAAAGGACCCTTATGAGAATCACTGCTGCGGTACCCCACTACTGACTTCAGTCCATGATGAAAACGTATTGTTTATGACGACTCTCTGTCATCTCTTTGCTAGAAAATCTGCAATCCATTTTAGAATTTTGCCATTCATGCCATAGCTATAGGATTTTCACGAGCAATCTACAGTGAGGTACAGTGTTAAACGCCTTTTTGACATGTGGTCATCTAAAACTTTGATCCATGCCTCCATTACAGCAGTCAGTTGAGTGACACAGGAGCGTCCCCTTCATGAAGCCATGTTGGTCTTTGGAGAAGAGGTAATTATCTTTCATGTGTTTGACGAATGTATCTCAGACGACTTGCTCCATTACTTTGCAGCAGATGGATGTTATGCTACTGTGCCTATAGTTACCTACGTCCTTCTTACTTCCTTTTTTGAAGATTGGTGCAATAGTAGACTCTTTTCAAGCTGATGGGAATTTGTTTTCGTCGAAGAATTTTCGCAAGAATATGTATAGAGGGAGCAAAAGCATGTGAGCTAGTTCCCGTAGCATTCTAGGTTGCAAGCCATCCAGCCCAACAACCTTCACGTAAACCAGTGTGTATGCCAATACTTTTAACTACACTAGGTAAACTCCCTTTTTCATTTTTAGCATAGTTTGAATAGGAGAGTGGCCCTTTTTCCCATCTCTCCTCCTCCGCTTCAGCGTTATAGGCATTTTCCTGTGATGGAGGCCCGCGCGAGACACTTTCCTCTCACAGCCAAAATCTTGGCCAGCCTGAGATTATATAGCTTATATTAAGTTTGCTAAAGTGACCCCATTAGGATGCTCCTTTGCGGGGTTACCTCACAGAATATACAGATCAGAGATCTCTGAGGTACCTCTGGCAAGGATCAGGTCAAATAATAACACCCTTCCGCTCTTACATACTTTCCTTCTCCATTAGACTTAAGCGAGTACCATTGTTTTGTTCTAATATTTTTATGTCTCTCCTCTAATTTTATCATAGTGTACCATCATACCAGTGACACCAACAGCCTGGATGTGACCGTGTGGTTCAACTTCCACGACGATGGTTGCATGGCCCAACTGGAATGTGAACATTCCACTGACTCTCGAAGGCGGTCTATGTACGAACCGGAGAGGTGTGAATCCCACTCTGTCACCCAGAGACTAGCTAACCAGCACTCTCACCCCAATGCACAGTGTACTTGTGGTGCCGCAGAATATGAAGGAGTCGCGGACCAGTGTGTTTCCCCTAAGGCTACAAGTGGCACCCAATGTGGGGCCCGAAGATGAAGAGAGCCCATACCCGATCACAATCCCCGCATGTTCCAGTCTTCCTTCTATTTCAATATTTACTCTCCCGACAAAGAGGTGGAGTATTATGATGGAAGGGCAGCCAGGGCTGTCACCGCTGATAATCAAAGTTTCCCTGGTGCGGGTAACCAAGCACCAAGTAGACAGGAGTACTCACTGATCAGTGAGGAGGCGTTCCACAATGCCTTGCAGGCGGATATGTCCTACATCACGTTGCCCGACATCCGTGAAAGGCACACACCACACTTGCCAAATCACGGACTTCGGCCTGAAAGTACCCTATGTGGGCAACGACAACCATCACGCCCAATGCATCCACCGTAACCATCTGAAGGTGACCAGTGGCTAAAGCAACATGCACCAAGGCCCGCATCACCACCTGCAAGAATGTCATCACCACGCTACCCCTCAGTACCGCATTATGAACATTGGAATGTGGAGCTGCAATATCAACCCCCATCAGAAGTCACACCCACACCCACACCACACACCATCCATGTGCCTCTCCTGGACCTCCACCATATGAAGAGAGACCCAGCCAGTGACCTGTAGATCCGCCCCAGTGGATGCATGACTAACATCCTCCAATGCATCACCCGTATCATCAGGAAACCTCCGGGATCGACAATACCTACACATCATACAGGCCAGAACAGACATCAGGAATCTCCATTACCCGTACAGCATCCACAGGAATGCAGACGGAACCACATCACACATATTACAGACCGCATCCGCGCCCTTCATCAGCATTTACACTGATCTCTTTCCGCAACACTACCTGAATTTCTGCCCATAACCCCTTATCATGGCACCAACCGAGTAATCCTCCCACCTGAGTGCAGTGGGGAGGGTCACTGGGCCAATTGCAAGTGCTAATTCGAGATCATTAGCCGCACGAATAGATGGATGGACCAGCAAATGTGAGAGTATCTGGCCGCAAAACTGTCAGGGAAGGCCTTACAGGTACTGGCAGATTTGGGGTCAGACATGACACCAACGTACGCCATGCTACAGAATGTCTTGTCCGAAAGATTCGGGGACACAGCTCTAGGAGAGACCAGCCGGCTCCAATTGAAAATTTTGCGCAGATGGGCTGATGAAACCCTGCCAGAACTAGCCAGTCGTACCTGACGACTGGTCATAAGAGCGTAATCTAGCACCAACCATGAAGGGGTAACACATCTAAATTTAGACACTTTCATTGACGCACTGAGTGGTGAACCTGCTCTACAGGAGAAACTGTTCCTGCTAGAGCATGACAGTCTACAAACCCTGACTGCTACAGCAGCACAGATATAGAACTTCTTGGAGAGAGAGAAGAATAGCAGGCGCCAAAACCACCCCATCAATGAACTAAATGATGCGAATGTACTAATTGCAATGGACACCGCATCAGGTTCTGCTACAGCAGCTGAACCTACACCTACAACACAACAGGAAGCACATCCTTCCCCAAGTAACACCGCACCACACAGACAGCAACCTAATGCTTGTCTTGGATGTGGTCAGCTTGGCCATTGAAGGGAGCAGTGTCTGAACTGACCTCCCTCTGTTACACCCGCCACAGACCATCCCAACCACAGCCTGAGCAGCCGTCAAACTAGAACGGGCACTGATTAGAGCGTCACTTCAGTGCCCACTTCTGAAACTTGGCTCAACTGTGGACCATAGACAACAACATCATGTGGATTCACCAAACACAACCACAAATGCTAGCTCAGCAAGACATTACACTACACAAAAATATGGTTTCACAACAGTCGGTACCAATGATGCATACTGCATCCGCAATACTGACATTAAATCCCTCTGTGGCAAACTGTGTTCCTACAGTAACCACACCTACTAAACCATCTTTCCTTTGTAAAATGGCAGTGGTTGGTTGTAGCACCTCCACTAAAACTACGTTTATCCAGGCACCAAAACCCACCACCAAGGCACTTAACAGACAGTGTCCCCTGGTGGTGTGCAACACCTGTCATCATCACCCACCGCATCCAGCAGCAATAGTGATATGGATAGCTCACACAATTCCACATCATGGATCCACAAAAGGCATCATCACCACCGTAGTAGCAAACAAATAAATAAATGTAATTAAATATCACTGATGGGTCAATTGGATTTGCTGTGGAACCACACCAGTTCATATTGTGATAACTTTGAGATCGAGATCATTTACAGCAGAAGTGTCATGTGGGTCCTGAGGAGACTGGGTAGATGGTTGCCATGCCAGCTATCCTCTCTTTTGAGTCCCTTAATTGAGCTCCAGGTTATGGTGCCAGCTTGGCATGGTCGGTCCGCCATGGTGGAGGCTATCCACGCTCATGAGTCCTCCGGAGTGACTCGCGGGTATCTGTCCTGGCCTGGGGCTTGTGATGCTGTTCCGCTGGACACGAGGTTGGGGCTCCCCAACAATTGTTTGCTGACCGGAGTGGTCAGCAATCTCCTTGGAGATACGTAGGCCTGGCCAGACATTTCCAATATGGCTTTCCCCAGCTGTCAGGTCTCATCTCCGCTGTCTACGGACAGGAGGTCGGAGCTTTGAGTGGCCATTTATGTATTAGTATTGCAGGCTTCTACATGTAGCTACGTTGTCAATGTGCATGCGTGCGTGTGTCCGTGCTCATGTAAGTCTGTTTGTGCATGTGTGTGGGCGTGTGGATATAAGGTGACATTCCTTACCCTACTGCTGTATGGATGAGGCCATCGTGGCTGGAGTTCCATATACATAGTCAGATGATCATGGTAGTCCCTCAGGTAGTCACATGCATGAGTGTGAGTTACCTAACATTGAAGCATTGTTTGGAATATTTTTGGCTGACCAGGCTGGTTTGAGCACACAGCGACGTTACCCTCTATACTACACACCTGTGTTTTCTCAATCGAACAGAATGCGAAAGAAGTCGCCCATTTGAGATCTCGCGCTTCATGTAACCTAACTACTAAATGTCCACGTTAAAACTTATTTCACTGATGACATCTTGTGCAATATTCCAATAACATCAACATTACTGCCCCATTGCGACATAAGATTACAGGTACAGTAGCCTTGAATCAAGATCCAGATCGTATGTGTCTCGCTATTCCGTCAGCCATTGCAAAACTATGTCTAAAAATATAGATGATGATGATTACTTCATTAGACATTTTCTGTAGCCTCTCCTACACACCACCACCCACCGTTATTTATATAAATAATCTGATACTCATACAACAACATTCAGTCTTTATAAATTATGATAATAAAAGATATATGAAATATTATCGTGATTTGCATTTGGACTATATCCTTATTCTTAACCCTCACGAAAAGTGGTAACTCGCGGTTATTTCTGTGATTTAACTTTACCTCTTTCTTCGTATGGCGAAAAAAAGCATCATAGAAGTATTGCCTACTTATTAAAATGTTATAGACATTGAAAAACAGTAGATAATTTTATTTATAGTGTTTTAACCAGATTTCGTAGCAAACCGAAAGCCCATAGTTATAGTATGATAGTAAACCTATGGGAGGGGTTAGAATCAAGATATAGCCTGCATGTGGATGTCTCAAACCTTTGTCCAAAGTGAATGTGTTGTGTCAGTAATTAATATTTCTATTGGCATCGTCAGCAGATTCACAGACATTGGATTGGGTACTATGTTACACGGGTACTTAATACAATTTATAACTTCACATCAATTGTTTCACAAAATATCATTGCTAGAGTACAAGCAAGCAGTTTATCACGATTGATAGTGTAAAAAATTACCTTTACGCATGTGCTTCCTAATCTGAAGGCATTGACCATTCATCATCATCATGGATCTCAGGACACAAGCCTATGGCTTTTTATGTCCCAGTTGTGGTAGTAGTTTTACAAACTTTGTTCCGGCGTGGCGGAACAGGGCAATTCTGTACACTGTACAAGATTTTTAGCTATTCTACATGTGTATTTATATATTTACAAATTATTTACTATAGTACTATTATATTTTAAATAGTTTTTGTATTGCCCATAATATTTGCATTGCACATAGCTTCTTACAAGGACTCTACATAACAGAATATCTGTAATTTGGGGCTGTTCTAGTTTATGTAATTTAAAATGTGTTTTCATAAAAAGATTATATGGTTTTGGCATGTATTTTTTATACTTTCTGAGTTGCATGTATATTAGTTGGTTGTTACTCTGTTGTAGTATTACTCATAATGGCTGCCAAGAATTAAAAGAGAGATAGTCATCCCTAGTCAAATATGTACATTAATTTTAGGGTTGCTCGATTATTCACTTTTCATAATCGCAATCATTTAAAAAAAATAATCGCAATCATACGATTAATCATGAACTATATTAACTACGTCAATGCTGCTTAGAGGACGTTATTATGCTACTGCAGATTGTAAGATTATGGGTTAGGCACTTGGGTATGCATACATGGACAGAATACGCCAGATGCTGATTGCAAACAAAGGAATGTATCAAGATTTTTCTAGACGGAAAACGGAAGGTACCGTATTTTGCTTAATTGTAGCCTATGCTCTAATAGAAGCCCACCCCCTAACTTTGACATATGAGCTCCAATGATTTCTTAGCAGTTTCAAAACGGCAAAACTCTGTATTAGAAGCCCACCCCCCTAACTCAGCAGATTGTATAGGAAAATTTTAAGAGCAAATTTGTAAGAATAGCGTGTAAAATAAAAACAATCGTGTCACAGGTTGTCTACTTCAGACCGATCTCTGCCCTGATACATTTCCGGCCCCTCTAGAAGTCAATACAGGCCTCGGATTTGTAAATCTCGACCACATTAGATTAATACTAATAGTAGGCCATGTATGTTCAAGATTTAATAAAGTTTATTCCACACTTTTCTAGTCAAAATGCGCGTAAAACAGTCTTGGCGTGGTTAAATACCTTCCTTATATTTTAAGACCAAATTTATGTACCAAACAAGTACGGGAGAAAATGCGCATCAATTTTGTAACGCCGATCAACATTAAATGATCCAAATTGAATTATTACGAATGACAATATAGCCGGCTTCTTAAGTTGGCAAGCCAGCGGTACTTTTGTGATGGCAGGTGGCGTGTTCTCGCGAGATATTATATGCCAACGGGAGTTTATCAA
Source organism: Chaetoderma sp. LZ-2023a (assembly GCA_034401795.1). Lineage (NCBI taxonomy): Eukaryota > Metazoa > Mollusca > Caudofoveata > Chaetodermatida > Chaetodermatidae > Chaetoderma > Chaetoderma sp. LZ-2023a. The sequence goes on from CM067372.1 coordinate 4,644,080, forward strand.
ACGGGTACACGTTATTCAGATCAGTAGAATACTCAGTTCCTATCGCGCAATGATAATATATAGAAATTCCCGAGTTCAGAGTCCCCGATTCTAGAATATTTATATCCGAGTACTCGCTCTAAAATAAACTCTTCAATTGGAGACGAATCACATGATTTGTATTTTTTCGCGACGCCATTTTATATCAAATTGTGGGTTAATTTTGATGTAATAAACGCCCTTTATTAAAGGATACGCAATATTTAGTCACTCAAATCAAATAATTTCACTTCCCCGGTGATGTTTTGAGGTATACATTAAACATAGGCATAGGCGGTGAGAATTTTTACGGGAGAAAATGCATTGAATTTCCGTGGTATCAGTTTTAGAACTTTTGGGAAAACCGTAAGCGCATAACTATTCAGAGAATGGGGAACGCGGGATAAGCGTGTGTGATTACAACAACAATGACAAATAGCGACCAAGTGAACACTCTTCATTCATCTAAAACTAATCATGAGTCAATACAAACAAATCAGTTATTTATTTAGTTTATTTAATCATTCACACATTCGGCTGATAGCCGGATGTTTGTTTCCATGATTGGTAAGGCAAGCAGAGTTTCACAAGCGTAAAAGTGTCTTGACAAAATTTCAACATGAGGTTACATGATTATTTCATTTTATAATCGTGCACGATCATTTTGAATTATATAATCGCGATTAATCGAAAAATCGTGCAACCCTACATTATTTCACGAAAGTGCTGGTCAAGTTGCAGTTTGAAGAGCTCCATTGTGTTTGCATTTATGGTAGTTGCTGGCAGTGAATTCCAATATGTGAGAAAAAGTTCTTACGTATGTCTTTGTTAGCATGATGTTTATGTAATTTCAAGTGATGACCACGTGTGGACTCCATATGTGATTTCTGTACCAGCTTTCCAGCATCAATATTATAGTAGCCATGCATAATTTTATATGATTCTATTAAATCTCCTCTGAACTGTCTGTATTTAAGAGACATCAGGTTTAGACCTTTTAGCCAGTCTCCGTAGCGGAGTCCTTTCAACTGCAGGACAAGTTTGGGTGCTTTGCGTTGGACACTATTTTTCTTGACTGGCGTAGCAGGTAATGTGACCATACAGCATTGCAGTATTCTAGTATTGGCCTTATTAGTGTTTTAAATAGAGTAGGTAAAATGATTCCATCTATATACGTGAATGACCGCTTAATCACCCATAGTATTCTGTTGGCTTTGTTAACCGCTGTGTTGATGTGCACATCAAAATTTAGCTTGGTGTTGATAAGTACCCTAAGGTCTCTTTCATTGTCTGTAACTGAGATTTAAGGATGGGTCGCATCGTCAGTTATAAAATACTGCGTCCTAGTGTTATTACTACTGAGATGTAATACATGGATCTTTGTGGAATTGAACCTTAGTTGCCAGTTTAGTGACCATTTATAAGTGTTGTTTATGTTGTTTTGAAGGTGAGTAAGTGCTACATGTAGTTGGGGTTTCAATAAATTTGGTGTCATTGGCAAAGATCTTGCAGCAACAGTCTGTTGAGTCTGGCAGGTCATTGATAACTATCAGGAACAGCACTGGCCCGAGTACAGTCCCTTGGTGTATCCCACTTACTACCTCTTTCCATGCTGATTTGGCATTGTTTACTTGGACTCTGTTTTCTATTAGACAAGAAACTTTTGATCCAGTTCACTAATTGCACTCCGATATCATAAGCCTTGAGTTTCACTAGCAGCCGTTCATGTGCAACAGCATCAAATGCCTTCTTAAATTCAAGGTATATTACAACAACAGGTTCTTTTCTATCGAGCATGTCGGTTACTGTTTCTAAATATTCTAGTAATTGTGTTTTACAGGACAAATTTTGTCTGAAACCATGCTGACATACGCTAAATAGTCTATGTTCTTCCATGTAATTCATGGTGGCGTCTCGCACAAACGACTCCGGTACGACAATTTCCTGGATCATGCTTAGGACCCTTTTTGAATATACATGTGACATTTGCTGTTTTCCATATGTCAGGGATTTCTCCTTCTTCCAGAGACTTATTGAAGAGAAAGCTAAGTGGAGTACTGATTTCATCTGATATTTCTAGTAGTACTCTGGATGGTATAACATCAGGACCACAGCTTTTGTTGTGATTTAGAGACTAGTCTTTTCGCTATGGCTGCGGGCGTTATAACTAGATCTGCAAGCTGGACTTCATTGCGCTGAAGCAGAAATCTGGTACTGTGTCATTAGTGCTGACTAAGTCCAATATGTTGGGTGTCTGGTGTGGTCTGTGTCTTGTTGGTGCAGTGATGTGTTGATTAAGAAAGTTGTTGAGATTGTTTGGACGAATGCTTCACCATCCGAATCTTATGAAAGCCCAGTTTCCCAGTTTATCTTCGGGAAGTTAAAATCTCCTGTGATCAGGATGTAATCCACCTGGTAATCTCCAATGTTATTCAGTAGGGTTATTAGGTGCATGTTGTTAATTTAATTTGAATGTGGGCTACGATATATGCAACCAGTAAGGTTTTTGTTTAGTGTTTTCCAGGTGCACCATACTGACTCTTTAAAATCCCTGCTGAATGGGGTTCATATGCTTGTGCTTTTAGGGCTTTGTGTGCATATATAGCAACACCCCTAGTGGGTGCTTCTTTCGTAAAAATATCCTAGTAACTCACCTCTAATTTGCTTTTCTGTATTGCTATTTTAGGTAGGATTTCTGAGATGCATATCAAAGCTGGTGTATTACATGAGACACTTAAAATCTGTTTGAATTCGTCACGCTTGTTGATGAGGCTGTCTGCGTTTGTATATATATACATGTTGGAGTATACAACTTCTGATTGCTATTTACACTATTTATAATCCTGCTTGTATCTTCTTGTAGTCAGTTTGAGCTTTGTCTAGGTCATGATGAGTCGACATTGATCACTTTCTTATTTCGAATTATGTACATGCTATTGGGGTGTGTATGTTGCATTTCTGCTAGCTCTAGTCTAATTGCACGTTGTTCCTCACTTTCTTTTGGTGTGAGGTCTGGATTTACATAGATCTTGTTTGCAGAGTGCTTTTTGCCCTTGTTGAATTTTATGGCCCCATTTATGAGCCTATCTCTACTCTCCTCAGTTTTCATCACTAGTTTGATAGGTCTAGTCTTTTCAGATTTCTTTCCTAAACGGTAGAAAGATTTAATCTCATCAGGTGCAATGTCTGACATTTCCGTCACTATTTCATTAATTATGATAGCATCGTCCTCCTTCCTGTCTTGGACTCTTGGTCCGCCTCACACATGCTTTCGACAACATTAACCAGAACAACATTTCTTTTCCTCTTTTGTCGATCCTCAAATTCCTGAAAACAGTCCTTTACTTTAGATTCTATTTTCTGGTCGATATCTCGTAACGGGTCATCCCTGATCTTGTTTTGGATTTCCATCATAGATATAATTTTATCAATTTTTTCCTCAAGTTTGGCAAAGCGGCCATCAGCGTTTGATTTCTGTTTGGCACCACACCTGCAGAGGGAACAATGCCATATGCCATAGGTATAATGACATATTTCTGTCACCTTGTTGAAAAGTCTGTCATGAATGTGTATGAATTGTACCTCTTTTGTGTTTTTACAATTTAATAAACATTCTATTTTGAAACTACTTTTGACTGGGAGCGTTTGGTAGCATGAGCTTGTGCCAGTCAAATTAGTCTCAAAATATTCAACTGCTTACTTAGATAATTACCAGTACCTTGAAATTGGAATTCTGTGAATTCAGGGTTCAAAGTATATAAATCAAGTGAAATACATACATGTATACAAAGTGGGCAGAGCTTAGCTAGAAATGTGCTAGGGTTAGGGTTAGGGCTAACCCTAACCCTAACTACATACATGTATACAAAGTGGGCAGAGCTTAGCTAGAAATGTGCTAGGGTTAGGGTTAGGGCTAACCCTAACCCTAACCCTAGATACATACATGTATACAAAGTGGGCAGAGCTTAGCTAGAAATGTGCTATGGTTAGGGTTAGGGCTAACCCTAACCCTAGATACATACATGTATACAAAGGGGGCAGAGCTTAGCTAGAAATGTGCTAGGGTTAGGGCTAACCCTAACCCTAGCCCTAACCCTAGATAGATACATGTATACAAAGTGGGCAGAGCTTAGCTAGAAATGTGCTAGGGTTAGGGCCTAACCCTAACCCTAGATACATACATGTATACAAAGTGGGCAGAGCTTAGCTAGAAATGTGCCAGGCATGGCTAAAAAGGATCCCTTTATTATCCTTGCCTTGTAAGGGTAATCTTGGGGTAGTGTGTGTGCGTGTGTCTGTGCATTTTTTTTGTTTGTCCAGAGCTGGATCTCAAAAACTAATAATCCAAATGAAAATAAATTTTAACAGTACAGGATCTTAATGTGAACAGACTTTCCAGTTTCACTTCAAGAGTATACTTACCATCATGAATAGTCTTTGATATATGCTAACATATTTAACTGGCTCAATTTAACACAGAATTTAAAGTTAACCTGCCCAAAAAAGGCAGGGCTGGCAGGTAGCCTAGCTGTTGTACTGGCACATGCGCAAGCCGAGCCCTGCATGCTTAATTTCCCATTCACAACACAGTGCTTTAGAATTGGCTTCAATTCATCGATAGATACAGATGAATTATTTGAGTAGACAATTCATCTTTAAAGTGGCTCTTGTTATGCAGAAGATAATGTGCATGTACATTGGGACCGTTTCAAATCTTCAGACCCTCGAACATAAGACATTTAAGAGATAGGTTCTCACAAATACGGCAGGTACAGTTGTTTTCACAGATGTTTTAATAGATCTAAGTAATATGTGTATTGAGTAATATGACATGCTTCTGTGATTTGATCACTCCTCAAAGTACCAAAGCTAGTAGTATATGAATCATCAGTAAATTAATTTGTAGCAGCTTCATTGAAGAGTGAGACAAAATCAAAAGTTTAAAAAGAAAGTAAATCTTGACTTTGTCTCTTTGTTGGTATATCTCAGCTGTAATCCTTTACATGTTAAAATGTATGTATAACTTATTATTTCTTTCTTCGACATGTAAGAGGGATTTATGGTGTTCACTGAGTACTAGAACATCTTCCACCATCTGATATAGGGTCTTGAATTGTGAATTATCTTCAATTATTATGAGCTGCTTGGTATGGTGAGAAATTTAACATCTTCACCTTTAGATAGCTTTGGCCTACTGTTCCTTGGTTACCTATCTTTCACACATTTAACACTCTTTCCTAGTGACTGTCTGTTTTTGAATGATTTGGTGTTAGGTGGTCACTGGCCATTTGTATTAGCTAAGCTGCCATAGGGTTTCTTCTACAGGGCTGTACTCATAAAAAGTGATGCACTATTATTAAAAACGTCTATTGACAAAAAATCCAATTCCGACTAACTTCCGTCCGTAGCGCAAAAACTTTGTACTCATGATACTAGTCAGGGAATAATTCCCCAGATTGAATTTATGATACATTAACTAGCATTTAATAATAAGTATATGATATCTTACTGGGGCCATTGTTCTCCATTGCTGATTATGCAGAGTGGAAATATTTTGACATTGTCCGCTTTATGGGCAGAATTGTCAATGCGCATCCTATAATACTGATCATATCATTCCAACCATGATAACTTTGAAATTTTTTAATTAATCTACAATGTCTACATATAAATGTATGGTATTGAAAGCAAATAGAAAATAGGAATAAAACTGCTTCAATGTGGCAAAAATATTTTGCTGCATTCCGTCCGTAACATTAAAAAAATTGGTTGAATTAGAAATTGATCTCTGAAGAAAATTCTTTCATGTTTTAAATATTACAGATATATGATTATAAATTAATATTAAAATAATTTTTTAGGAAAACACTTACTTTTCCATGGTACACGTTTCAGGGTTCGTACTGCTCATGGAAATACTGTAGTCATGGATTTTGAAAATTAAAATTCCAGGCCTGGAAAGTCATGGAAAACCAGTGTTTTTTTATCGTAGGTCATGGAAAAGTCAGAGAACAATCTTAGTCATGTAAAATAAAAATAAATCTGTTGGCATAAATCACTTCTACATGTATGCAATAAAAATGACGGCAACAGCTTATCAAAACAAGACTGTGGCTTTGTTGTTGCAAGAGTCAATAATCAGACATTTTCCCGAATAACTTGGATCTTATTTTTGAAGCTACGTCATCAACTCAAATCTCTAGATATTAATTCTTGGAGGTCATGGAATTTGTTGATTTTGGTCGTGAAAAGTCATGGAAATGTCATGGAATTTCAAACGCAGAGAGATGTATGAACCCTGTGGTGTGGTTAATGGCTTTTGGTTTGCCCACATCCTGAAACAGGCAATTCAGCCTGCCCAGACAAATCTGGGATTCTATTCAACCGTGTTCCTGGTGTCAAAGAGCACCGGTAGATGGAGACCAATTGATTGCCTGCTTTAACGAGGTTTAATCCAAGCTCGAAAGTCTGGTGTCCGGTCCGAGCATTGATCCGTTACAAAGATCTTACTGAAGAATGGCGATCGGAGCCTAGCTTGTTAGATGATTATCATATATTGAACCCCATGGCAGGGCTTCCCGGAACACCATTTCAAGGTGCAGTGTGAAATGTATCCAATTTTGCCACAAATCCGCAGCCAGTAGGCAAGTTGATGTGGTTACGGCTCACAGTTTCCGTGGCTCAATGACATCCATGGCTCTATTCCACGGAGTCTCTGTCGAGGACATTCACCCACCATTATTTACGTGACACGAATAACCCTCTTGCTTTAGTGAGTTTGAAAAATTGTAAATATTGTAAATAAAGTCTATGGATCATATGTCTTACACCTGAGATCTGATTTCTTATAGTACTATGTCACTAGTGCAGAGAGCGTGTAGTATTTCCTATAGTACTATGTCACTAGTGCAGAGAGCGTGTAGTATTTCCTATAGTACTATATCACTAGTGCAGAGAGCGTGTAGTTCACTAGTGCAGAGAGCGTGTAATATTTCCTATAGTACTATGTCACTAGTGCAGAGAGCGTGTAATATTTCCTATAGTACTATATCACTAGTGCAGAGAGCGTGTAATATTTCCTATAGTACTATATCACTAGTGCAGAGAGCGTGTAGTATTTCCTATAGTACTATGTGACTAGTGCAGAGAGCGTGTAATATTTCCTATAGTACTATGTCACTAGTGCAGAGAGCGTGTAGTATTTCCTATAGTACTATGTCACTAGTGCAGAGAGCGTGTAGTATTTCCTATAGTACTATGTCACTAGTGCAGAGAGCGTGTAATATTTCCTATAGTACTATATCACTAGTGCAGAGAGCGTGTAGTATTTCCTATAGTACTATGTGACTAGTGCAGAGAGCGTGTAGTATTTCCTATAGTACTATGTGACTAGTGCAGAGAGCGTGTAGTATTTCCTATAGTACTATGTCATTAGTGCAGAGAGCGTGTAGTATTTCCTATAGTACTATGTCACTAGTGCAGAGAGCGTGTGATATTTCCTATAGTACTATGTCACTAGTGCAGAGAGCGTGTAGTATTTCCTATAGTACATGTATATAGTGTGACCATACACTATGTATGTATGTATGCATTTATATAGCGCCAATTCCAGAATTAACTGCCCAAAGGCGCTTTACAAAAGTTAACGCTAATTTAAAATAGTGAAATATGCTTTTTGGAACAAATGGGTTTTTAGAAGAGTTTTGAAAGCCTCAACATTGTTGCTGTTTTGAATGTTGGATGGAAGGTCGTTCCAAAGTTTTGGTCCAGCTATGGAGAAAGCACGCTCTCCAATGACAAGATTGGAATTGGGTACTACGCAGAGTAGCTGTTCACTCGATCTTAGTGCTCTAGTGTGACCATACACTACATGTATATAGTGTGACCATGCACTACATGTATATAGTATGACTGTGCACTACATGTATATAGTGTAACTGTGCACTACATGTATATAGTGTGACCATGCACTACATGTATATAGTATGACTGTGCACTACATGTATATAGTGTAACTGTGCACTACATGTATATAGTATGACTGTGCACTACATGTATATAGTGTGACTGTGCACTACATGTATATAGTGTGACTGTGCACTACATATATATAGTGTGGCTGTGCACTACATGTATATAGTATGACTGTGCACTACATGTATATTGTGTTTTTGTGCACTACATATATATATATATATATATATATATAGTGTGACTGTGCACTACATGTATATAGTGTGACCATACACTACATGTATATAGTGTGACCATACACTACATGTATATAGTGTGACCATACACTACATGTATGTAGTGTGACCGTACACTACATGTATATAGTGTGACTGCACTACATGTATATAGTGTGACTGTGCACTACATGTATATAGTGTGACTGTGCACTACATGTATATAGTGTGACTGTGCACTACATGTATATAGTGTGACCGTACACTACATGTATATAGTGTGACCATACACTACATGTGTATAGTGTGACCATGCACTACATGTATATAGTGTGACTGTGCACTACATGTATATAGTGTGACTGTGCACTACATGTATATAGTGTGATCATACACTACATGTACATGTAGTCCTGATTCAACGACTTTGGTCGTGATTCAGAAAATCTGAAAAACTTGAAAAATCCGACACAAACTGGTGGGCGATAGTTTTTGTTGACTTGTTGTAATTCTGTGCTTGTTTTTTGTTCCCAGGTCCCTTACAGAACGACAGTTACTAGTGAACTGCTCTAACAAAATGTTAATCTGTGACTGAAATAACAGCATAAGTAGAAAAGCTAAAATGATCTCAAGAAAACTGTTAATGGTGAATAGAACGTGTTGCTATATTTGAGGCTCATTGTGAAAATGGTTGCGCACATACTTTTATAAGCCTCGGCCTGAGGCTTCACTTTGATTGATTCAGGCTCTTGCACAGATTGTGAAATACACTTCTAGTAATAATTCAAGCATGTGTAAAGTGTTTTTTACTTTAATATACAGATGTCATCAGGTTAAAAAAAGAGAAAAGTCGGATCATACTCTCAACGTAAAATAGTGAAGAAACAGAAATAACGTAAAAATAGCAGAAATCTTTTAAAATAAGCTATAGCGTAAGAAGGTGATTCTCTAGTGCTTCACGATGGCTACCGCAGCGGTTGATGTTTGCAATGGGTGGCCTGAGGAGCTGCAAGATATGGATTCGGAAGACAATCACGGCGCTAATTTGTTTGCTCCAGATAATGAACATGATGACGATGATATGGATGCTGTCAACAGCATTATTAATTCTAAGGTACACGTGGACATGTAATGGGGGAATCCAGTTTTAGCTATGCCCCACCCATCTCTAGCTAAGCTCCACCCATGCCTAGCCCGTGTTGGGATCGATCGATCGATCTCTGCACTCCCTGAATCTCAATTTCCAGAAAACAATACAGGTAAGCTGTTGAATATTTTGAAACTAATTTGACCGCATTATGTTGCAGCAACAGCGCTCAGTCAAATTAGTTTCAAAATATTCAACAAATGGTTATTAAATTGTAAAGACATGCAATTCATACGACTTGACAGATTATTAAACGTTTATGACAGACTAAATCATGTCATTTATGACTAATTGATTATGATGTCAGCTACATATGATGTAGTTAATTATGATGTCATATAACTGATGTATAAACTGGATTCTTCAAATACTAAATAGCTTAGAATATTGTCACTATGCCGACACCATTCTTCCTCGCGGCTCATCTATATGCAGCACCACTTACAAAAACTGATGCTGGACACTGGTAAAGATTGGAGCAATCGGAGAAATCCATGTGAACCTATGCCCCACCCATTTCTACATAAAGCTAATCTCCGTCCACTTTGAACACGTTGGAATATATTTAAATATATACAGTACTTTGAACAATGAATTCCCAGAATCCTGAACTCAAGGTAATTATACAGGTAAGCTGTAGAATATTTTGGAACTGATTTGACTGATACTTGGTAACAGATAGTGTTTGAAGCTGCATCTTGTACAACTTAGAGGAATAGAAAAGGGAACTATTAAATGGTGTTTATTGGTAATTTCATACATTCATGTTAAATATACTATCACCGGTAAGAACCGGAAATAAAATGGTATAATTTGAGCAAAAGCGTTTGCTTGTTCTGGTCCTATGTTGCTGGTTTCCACGGTCGAAACAATTTGTGCAACTAAAAGTAAGTCCTGTCACTGGAAACAACAGCTTTCAGTCAAATTGTTTTAAAATGAAACGGTATTTTGTCATTATTTTACCTGTAGGACGCAGTGGCTAATCAGCCTAACACAAATATAGCAGATTGTATGACTGACTGTAGAGGATAATATTTATTCCTTCTGCATACACCAGAGCGCAAAGACCCAACTTGGGCACATGCTTCCTTATAATGCTACGCCATCACAGAATGAGCTTGAGGTCAAAAGGTTTACCTTGGTAAAAATCCTGAACGGCATCACGCAATGATGTTTGGGTCAAAAGGTCAAAGTTCAAGTTCTTTTTTTCAACTTTAACGTTTTAGTTTTAGCTCAACTTTTCTGTTTATATCTCATATTTGGTTAATAATACTGGACCCAAACTTGGACACGTGCCTCCTTATAATGACACAACATCAAACAATGATGTTGGGTCAAAAGGTCAAGGTCACTGATATGCATGTCAACCGCCTGTTGTTCGTCATCCATCCATCAACTTTTCACCTATCTGGATTTTTTATTTTCCAGAGCCATTGAAAACACTACTTAATTAATGGTCAGATTTAAACGAAACGGATTGAATGGTCCTGTCACGGTAGGCTTCAACATATCAAACGTAAATTTCTTTGGTGGCTATATCAATTTTTCGAAAGTTATTTAGCATGTCTACCGGTATTTAAATGCAAATGGTTCAAATGTTAATGATCCAGGTGAGCATTACAGGTCCTTGGTCCTCTTGTTGATAAGGGTATTGATAAGGCGCCTATATTTATTTTATGTTTGAAGCCAAGCTTCATAGTTCATTGCAAAATCGTAAATATCAAGCTTCATGGTTGCATCGCAACCACATTTCTGGTTTTACTGATAGTGGTTATAGGGTGATTGTTAAATAAAGTTATCATTCAACAGCATTTGCTATTTCCCTGGTCCTTTCCTTTAAATATTGAGAGCAAAATACCGGTACATGCAGTGTTGTACCTAGGGTGAGCCTGGAAACACTTTAATATGTATATATCACACATAGCTAGAACAAGAATCATCAAATTCTCCTTCGATCAATACTCACCATTCTGTTACTTCTGATATATACAGCTGGCCCTGACAGCGGCTCTAGGATTATAGACTTAGAAAGCTTTACCGACTCCTGGGAACCGGGTACTCGGCTCCCAACTGCCGAGTACCCGTTTACCATAGAGCTCATTCTTGTTTGCATAGCGACAAGAGCAATACATGCTTTTTGCATTAAGGATTTTAGTGTTTTAAAATAATCTAAGTCTTTAATCAGTGATAGTTTGTGTGTTCTGAAAGGATTAACTAAGGACTATGGAGAATACCGCCCAAGACAACCAGGTTGTATTGTTCTTTATTATCCATAGTTAAAAGACTTAGGTCTCTAAATTTCGTTGTGTCGCATGTTCCAATTTCTGTCCCCATAGAATCTGGGACGTGTGCTAACAACGATATATGCCAGACGATCGCCTTCTTTAAACCCTAACAGGCGATCGGCAGATATGAAAATAGGTGTTTGCTACGGTATTTCTAACACGAATATCGGCTGACGTCGTTCTCCGTAGAATCCGAGCGGGTGACGTCACACCCGGTCGCTCGGATGTTTATGTGAAGAAAAATTTTTCATTAATTCGCGCATCTTATTCTGGGTGCTGCGTACTAAAAATGGTACCGGAAACTTTAGAATGATCAAGTTTACGTGCGATCACGATCGGTTTGCAATGATCGGTGGTTTCAAAATTCTTGAGTAGATGTGTGGTCTGCGGTTTTACCGTGTGAGACAGCAGTTTTGTTATACATTTTGTTGTTTTCTTCACATATCGTGCTGCGTTCGTTAGGAGTATAATTTATATTGATTAGTAAATATACCCTGAATGCTATGCGATATGATTCCTGGAGCCGTTACACATCCTGGAGGATCTATTATGGGTGTGTTGTGCCCGCCGCGTACTTGTCGTCATAATCAATGCGATCGTTGTTGTAACGTGGCGGGGTGGGGTGCGGGGAGGTTACGGTTAATTTATGAGTCAAATTATTTGAAAATTAATTGTCTGCCTTCCATCCGGGTCTCGTTCCGCTTGTTTATTGTAGGTTTGTGCTTATTTTATAGGCCAAGCCAGCCCCGCCATCATGTGACGACTGCCATAAGTTTGTCCGTGTAATGTTCAAGGACCGTGTCTGTTTTATGTGTGCCCTGTGTAATATAGATCATAGGTGTAATGTTTGTGCAGTGTGGTCCGTCGAAACGATGGTTAAGTTCCTTGCCCAGAAGGACTTGGCTGGGTCTGACGCGGGGTCAGGCGGTCCGAGAGTAAATCGTGGAGCGCCTGGTTCGGCCGGTGCGGGTGCTCCACGTCCCCAGCTGGAGGTGGCGGAGATGGCACCGCCGGCGTGGTTTGGTCCGGCTCTGCAGGGTTTTTCTGCATAGCGTTCTGACCACGCTGGTGTTGTCCCTGCTACCAAAGGTTGGGGGGCAGTTTCTCCCCATGCCTGGTACGGATCCTGTCCTCGGACAGGATTCTGGACTGGTTACCGAGGGGGCCGTCTCGTACGGCCCCCTGGCAGTCCCGTCTGGCTTCGGCCAGACGGGTTTCTGTTTCTCTGCGGCCACCTCCGGGTGGTCCAGTAGCGGTGGCCGGTCCGTCAGGTGTGGGAGCCGTCCGCCAGGACGGTTCCACGGTTGACTCGTCTAGTGACGACTCTTCGGAGTCTGAAGACGAGGAGGCCGAGGAGGAGAGGTTGCTGCGGCCCGTGAAGCCGCAGGTGGAGAATATGGAGGTTGATTCTGTCCTAGACGGAACCGGCCTCCATTTGTCTGGTTTGGCGCAAGCCAGGTCAGCGGCTCCGCCTGTGGCTGAGGCAAATCCGTTACCGTGCACCGGTTCCGTGCGGCTTGGTTTGGCACCAGCCGTCACGGGAACGGGTGTGCCGGGCCGGGCGTGGTACTCACCTATCTCGCCTGGTCCGGCAGTCGGACGTGGGGTGCCGTGGGCGCCCGTGTCCGGCTATGGTTCCGCGACTGCTACGGGTCCGTACGGTTTTCCGTGCGGACCTACCCCATGGACCGGAGTGTTTCATGGGGTGGCGGCGGAACCGTGTGGTACCAGAGTGCCTGGCGTGTCAGCCGTGGCTCCTTGCTGGGAGGCCGTGGCTGGCAGACCCGTGAGCACGTCAACGGGTGACGTGTTTGCGGGGGTGTCGTCATCGGAGGTAGATTGGTCAGATGCTCTGGCGTGGCTAGCCAGGGTTGACCCGTCTGTGGTTTCGGCCACGGCCGATGAAGATGCGCCCCGTCCGTCGGTTGCGTCGATCAGGACGGGGATTTTGCCAGCGACCCGGATCCAGTCAGTGGGACTGGATCCACGGTTCATAGAATGGTTGGATGCTATTTATAGCAAACAACTGATGACCAAGGGTCAGCTCCCTGCGGCCTCCAGGGAGGTGCGGGCAAGATGTCGTATTCCGCGGGGGGAATACGACAGGTATGGTGTAGTCCCGTCGGTCACGGAGGATGACCGATGGGTACTGGGCGTCCAGAGTGCCGTGCCGGGTCACCCCGGTCCGGCACTTGTGGACAAGTCTCAGGTACACCAGGAAGAAGTCCTGTCCCTATGCGATGAGGGTGTGAGGGCAGCGATGAGCGCTGTCAACCACTCTTATCGTCTCCTTCAGTCGGTGTGGGCTGAAGCGGGGCAGGCCACCCTGTGCCACCTGTGGCGCTTTCATGTGTCAATGACGGCCTGGTGCTGTCGATGGACGCATTGGCAAGGGTGCAAGCGCGTGTGACGAAATCCAGGAGGCAAATGGTCATTGACCATATGCGTCCGGCTACGGCAGTCAGGGAGCGTCTCCTTGGGACACCCCTGACAGGGCCTAGCATCTTCGGTGGCCAAGCGTGGGCCATCTTAGAGGATACCGCCAGTATCGCGCAGAATCGGTTAGCGGTAAACCTACAGCTAGAGCTAGTGCGGCGCATGCACTAGGGCCTGTGGGGAAACCGCTAACGGGACAACCTTCAAAGGAGCAGAAGAAGCATAAGGGCAAGGCGAAAGCTAGGCCTGTTGCGACTTCTGCTTCAGCTGGGGTTTCAGAGCCGCCGCCGGCGAAGAAGCCCAGGAAGGTTGTAGAGGCGCCTACCCTCCCCAATGTTGCTCCTGACCGCCCTAGAGGCGGGAAGGGTACGGGTAAGGCCTCAAAGGGCGGACAGAAGGGGCCGAAGCGTACCTGAGGGTACGAAAGCTCCCTTCATATCCGCCTGGACCGCGCCTGTGTGACAGGAACAGCGGTGCCAGTTATACCCGTCGTGCCTAGAACTTAATGGTTCTCTCTCTCTCTCGTTAAGAAAGAGTGGGGGGGGGGGGCGGACTGCGAGCCGAACAACCCCGTTAGACGTCGAGGCGTCTATGGTGGGTGGAAGGCTCATGCGTTTCGTCGAGGCCTGGCAAGGTGTGACGTCAGACAGTCTGGTCCTGGGATGGTTATCCCAGGGTTACATGCCGGAGTGGTGGGACTTTCCACCACAAAATCTGTCTTTGGCACCTGTCTGGACACCCGTACCAAGGGAGCCAGACAAGTTAGAAGCCGTTCAAAAGGAAGTGTCGGGTTTGCTTCTGAAGGGAGCAATAAAACCAGCAAATCGAAACACTCCAGGCTTCTATTCAAACATGTTCCTTGTCCCCAAGAGCACAGGGGGATGGAGACCCATGCTCAATCTCAGGCCATTAAATTGGTTTATCCATACGCCTCGGTTCCAGATGGAAACGCCGAGGTCGGTAATGCGGGATTGAGGAAAGGAATGTGGTGTGTATCGATCGATCTGAAAAATGCATATTTCCACATTCCTATGAATCGGAGTTGGCACAGGTTTCTGAGATTTGCGTTTCAGAATCAAGTATGGGAGTTTACAGTCTCCCGTTTGGCCTGTCGACAGCTCTGAGGGTTTTCACAAGAGTGGTCCTTGCGGTGACAGCGTTTCTCAGAAAAGAGAACGTGGCGCTACACACCTACATAGACGACTGGCTGCTTAAGGCAGACTCGGCAGCCAGGTTGAACGTGGATACTGCTCTGACTCTGAAGTTACTTTCAGATCTACGCTGCATAGTCAACGAGGAGAAATCCGAGTTGACGCCCACTCAACGTTTCGTTTATTTGGGGATGCGATTCGACCTTGAGGAGGGCAGGGTTTACCCGTCAGAGCCCAGAGTGGTGTCTCTGTTAGCATCCTCAAGAGTTTTCGAGTGGGAAACCACATTCAAGGCGAGGCGGTTCCTTCAGATGCTGGGCATGATGGTCTCCATGGAGCAGGTTATCCCGTATGATGCTCTAATGCGAAGGCCTATCCAGTTGTATCTGATGTCTCTGTGGAAACAGAGAACAGAACCCCTGTCAAAACTGTTGCCAGTTTTGGAGCCGATAATATCGCATCTTCTATGGTGGAAACAGCGTCAGAATCTCCTATTAGGGGTTTCGCTGCACCTACCCCGCCCCCAGCTGTCCGTCTACACGGATGCATCGCTGGAAGGGTGGGGTGCCTGCCTGGGAGAACCAGGTCTCGGGCACATGGACTCTCCCGGAGAGTCAGCTGCATATCAATCTGTTGGAAATGATGGCAGTGGAACTGGCGTTGGAAGAGTTCCTTCCGATGATCAGGGGCAGGGTGATATTGATACGGTCGGTCGATTCGACAGTAGTATCATATATAAATCGCCAAGGCGGGACCAGGTCGCCCACTCTGTGTATCAGGGTGTGGCACTTGATTCAATGGTGCAGGAATTACTCGGTTGTTTTGAAAGCAGCTCGTATTCCTGGCCGATTGAACATTCTGGCGGATGCTTTGTCTCGCAGACAGAGAATCCTGCCAACAGAATAGTCCCTCAACCCTCCAGTTCTGCGACGGATCTTCGAGCATTGGGGCAAACCCAACGTGGACTTGTTCGCCACAAAGGAAAATGCTCAAATCATGACATATGTCTCGCCGATTACAGATCCAAATGCCGTCGATACAGACGCTCTGGCGATAAGCTGGAGAGGGATGCACGCTTACGCGTACCCACCCACCATTCTTCTACCGAAGGTTTTGGTGAAGGTCAGGGAGGAACCGTGTCTGGTCCTGCTAATAGCGCCGTATTGGCCGAGCAGGGCGTGGTTCACGGATCTTCTAGATCTGCTGGTGGAAAATCCTGTGCAGTTGCCCGAGATTCCGAACATAATCTCCCAGGCCAAGGGACGCTTCCTACACGAGTGTCCCGAAATGTTCAATGACTGCGTGGATGTTATCAAACAACGTTCCACGTCGGAAGGCTTTTCTCGACAGGCTGCTGATTTCATCGCGGCTGCGAGAAGGAGGTCAACCTTCAAGTCATATAACAACAAGGTTAACAGATTTGCAGACTGGTGTGAAGAAAAGGGTATTGATACCTTTCAATCCACTATCAGCAAATAGCAGACTTTCTCTGTGAGCTGTTCTTTTGAGGACTAGCTCCCGTCACAGTTGCTGGATACAAGTCAGCTTTGGCATCAGTTATCCCTTGTCTAGCCAACAGGGATAGTCCAGAGGTGGCCCAGTTAAATGTGATGTTGAAGGGAATGAGCAATCTCCGACCGAGACAACCGGTAGTCATTCCAGCCTGGAGTCTATCTTTAGTGCTTAATGTACTGGCCAAGCACCCTTTCGAACCATTGCGTTCGGCTAGTCTAAAGCATTTGACTCTAAAGGCGGTCTTTCTATTGGCAGCTTCCTCAGCTAGAAGGCGCAGTGAGATCCATGCGCTTTCGGCAGAGAGGAACCGATTTATTGTTTCTGGAGAAGGTCTGCGTCTTCTGCCAAGAGCAGAG
Source organism: Chaetoderma sp. LZ-2023a (assembly GCA_034401795.1). Taxonomy (NCBI): domain Eukaryota; kingdom Metazoa; phylum Mollusca; class Caudofoveata; order Chaetodermatida; family Chaetodermatidae; genus Chaetoderma; species Chaetoderma sp. LZ-2023a. The sequence continues at coordinate 4,661,177 of CM067372.1, forward strand.
GTTATGTCAAAGAACCAATCTTTGAGATATCCCGGCAAACCGATCATTATACCGAAGTTAACTAGGTTTGATCGTGATGCCAGTGTCTGGTGCCCGGTCCGTGCTTTGACTAAGTACAAGAAACGGACTGACTCGTTACGGCCGAACGATAGACATCTGTGGATCTGCCATAAAAAGTCTTATGGCGCCGCATCCATGGATACTATCTCTCGTTGGGTGGTCGAATGCATTCAGACTACTCACGAGATGGCGACTGGGCACCAGGTGCAAGGCGTAAGGGCAGACAATGTCAGAGGAATAGCCGCCTCGACCGCCCTTTACAATGGTGTTCCGTTATAGGACATCATGGCCGTTGCACAATGGCACTGTGAGTCCTCATTCACGGATTACTATATGAGGGATGTGTCAGACTCAGCCAATCCACTCGCTTTAGCTGTTTTGAAACGATAGTTAGTGACCACACTGCTTTTCACCCTTTTCTCACTTCGGTAAGAAAAGAACCTAAAGCAGGCATGGTCAGGCGAGAGGATGTCAACCAGATTGTGTCACTGATGGCCGAACCGGTGAATGGTTGGAGGCGGTACGTCTGAAGTCCAATTATCATAAGGTAATTCAATAGTGAGAGTTTTTTGTATTATGGATATGTATCATGTTCATTCATCTTATATATTCATGCTCATTCCCAGGCTAATACATGGAGTATGCAGGGAGCAGTTAACCCTCTTGGCATATTTGTGTTTTCAGGCGAGATACATGTTCGTTAGATCTCTCCCTTTTCTTAGGAGGAAAAAGGGGGGGGGGACTGTGACGCGAATGTGATTCGGTTCCGTGAACTTGACGGTCCTTTTAGGTCTCCGTTAGTCAAGTTTGAAGTCTAAAATCTTTCTCCAAGGGGCAAAATTAGCATTTATGGCTTGCCCCTTCCCACCAGGTTACTGATCAAATCTGGTGTATATCAGAAGTAACAGAATGGTGAGTATTGATCGAAGGAGAATGCAGGAAATGTCAATTTCCCTTTCTCCGAGATCTAACAATACTCACCATTCTGTTACGGACCCAGCCTCCCAGCCCCACGGAGGCAAGCCATAGTTTTCTCTTGTTTGGTGGCTATGCAAACAATATGAGCTCTATGGTAAACGGGTACTCGGCAGTTGGGAGCCGGGTACCCGGTTCCCAGGAGTCGGTAAAGCTTTCTAAGTCTATAATCCTAGAGCCGCTGTCAGGGCCAGCTGTATATATCAGAAGTAACAGAATGGTGAGTATTGTTAGATCTCGGAGAAAGGGAAATTGACATTTCCTGCATTCTAAGCAGTTCTATTATGTGTCATTTCGGCTTTATGCTTGATTGAGCACTGACTGTTTTCTTCCCAGAATGCATTAATAAGCCCGAGCCATGATGAATATGACATGCTGCTTGAGGATATTAAGGCACAAGTGGATCACGGTCAAGGAGAAACGCTATACGAAATTGGAACAGGAGGTAAGACCATCATAACATCTTACAAGATATTGTTGCCTTAATGGATGAAAATCTGTATTAACACGGGAAAGATGGAGGATGGATGTCAAGTCATGTTCTGTTAATTTGTGTTTTGCCCGCGATGCAGAAAGCCAGACATGTGTCTTCTTTTCCGACCGCGTCGATGGCGTCAACAATGTTAAGTTTTTGCATTTAGCAAAATTTATCAGCTTATATTTCAGGATTGATTAATCCTATTGGAACTAAACTTGGATACATTGTTTACCTATAACCTTAGGAAGCAGCATGTTGGTACTGATGTCACAAGATCAACGGTCAAGGTCAGTATGATTTTGATACAAAACTGTTTTTTCAATGTTAACAAAACTTCTCGGCTTATATTTCAGGATTGGTTAATTCTATTGAAACTAAACTTGGCTATATTGTTACCTATAATGGTAGGAAGCAACATGTTGATACTGAGGTCACACGGTCAAAAGGTCACCTTGATACAAAACTGTTTTTTCAATGTTAAGATTTTGCATTTAGCAAAACTTCTCGGCTTATCTTTCTGGATTGGTTAATCTTAATGAAACGAAACATTGATACATTGTTATCTATAATGTTAGGAAGCAGCATGTTGACACTGAAGTCACAGCGTCGAAGGTCAAGGTCATTCTGACCTATACAAAAACTGTTATTTTTCAATGTTAAGTTTTTAGGCTTAGTAAATCTTATCATGTTATATTTCGGGATTGTTTAACCCTAATGGAACACAACTTGGGTACATGGTTGCTTATGCCAAGAGGATACAGGATGGTGACATGGAGGTCACTGGGTCAAAGGTCAAGGCCATTCTAATATATTGCTGTTTAACCGTAAGTTTTTCCATTCAGCAAATCAATTATATTTCAGGATTGGTTGATCCTATTGGAACTAAAATTGAATACAAGGTTACCTATAATGTTTGGAAGCAGCATAATAACACGGAGGTCACAAGGTCAAACATCAACGCCACTGTGACAAACAGGAGACAGGCGAGACATTTAATTCTGCGGAATTGTTATCAATATTTGTCAGAGTTATTTCCCTCTGAAAACTAAAATTTTGTACATGTAAGTTGTTAGTTTCTGGGCATTGACATGTTTTAGACTAAGCATATTTGAGCCAAATTTGAGCTATAGCTTAATGTTAGTTATCAAGTTTATGTTCCCTTAGTTTTTATCCCCTCAGTCTGGAAGACGGGGTGATATAGCGATCAGCATGTCCATCTGTCTCTCCGTCCGTCCATCTGTCTGTCCCCATCTTGTCAACTCAACTCCTAGAGGTCTGAATGGATTAACTTAAAATTTCGTCCACATTATCAGTATGATGTGCATGTGCTTTTTTCGCAGCCAAAAAATTGTTCATTATCCCCCTTTAAATATCTTAAAGCAGACACATAAACTGCATTGACAATCATTTCTTCTCAACACAACTCTGATTCTTTTGAAAGTGTTATCATTACCACGTGAAGGTGTGCATGTTGTATCCGTATACCTGTACCTCCATCCATATGTCCAAAATGTGTGCATGTCCATCTGTCGGTGCAGCCATCTCTGACAATCATTTCTTGTCAACGCAACTCCTCCTAGAGGTCTCAGTGGATTAACTTATAATTTCATCCACATTATCAGTATTATGTGCAGATGTGCATGTGCTGATTTTGCGGGCCCAAAAATTATTTATTGCAGAGTTATCACCCTTTAAATATCTTAAAGCTGATACATTACTGCATTGCCAATGATTTCTTGTCAATGCAACTCCTCCTACAGTTTAGCTGCGATTCTTTTGAAACTTGGTAAGTGTTATCATTATGATATACTTGTATAAGCAGTGCTATGATTCCATGTTGAAGAAATTCAGCTGTATTTTCCCATTATCCCCCTTGAAAAACTTAAAATTCACCAAAATGCAGTGTTAGGATTTCATTTTTCATTCATTAGTTTTGCTAAAATATTGTCCTTTACAATTAACATTACATGTATGTCCACTCTTGCTGTATGTTTATCTGAAATGTTTGGATCCGGGAGCGATTTGGCGTCTTGTGATGGCTGTTGTTATCAATATTTGCCAGTAGGAGTACTGCCGCTAAAAAATTCAAACTAATTTGTTTATTTCAGGACAATAACTTGTGATAGATTAAATGAATTTGACCCAAAATCGAAATATATGCATGTACATGAAGCTTAACCATTTAATGGTCAAATTTGGTCAAGAAAATCAAAATATTTGCTTATTGAATGTCCATTTGCAGGCCAAGAGAAGACTATTTTTGGAAATTTACAACTGGAATCATTGATTCAGTTATCGGGTTATCGAGCCAGTCATTCCAGTTGTAAATTTTCAAAAATAGTCCTCTTAGCCTGTAAATGAACATTCCACAAGACCCTGAATAGAGGCAGGTTTTGACCGGCAGGACCATTAAAGGGTTAATATTAGTGATTTGCTTCAGAGTTATTGACCTTGAGAAATGCAAATTTTGGTCATGTGTTCATTTCTGGGCAATGACTTGACCGTGGGTTAGAGTATTCAGAATTCAGAATATAAAGCAAATATGACACAGACTTCAAGTTCTGATTCTGGTACTTTTGTTAACATGAAGTATTGGCATTGGAAATATAAACTTTGTTAATTGAATGCTCATTTCCTTGCAGCAAAACCTTTAATGTAAGCACAAATATTGGTGATATGCAGAGTGCAGCAGAGAAATGTATTGCCAAGATTGTTTTTATCGCGTTTGAACAAAGTGGGAATTGAGGGGATTTGTCTTGCTTGCAATGACTTGTTATAAATGCAAGGTGCAAAGCCTACATGTAGGAAACTTGCATCACAACTAGAACTCTCCCAAGTATCTAGAAATTAATTTTAATAATAACGTAGGTGAACCACTACAAAAGGTTCACCTGTGTGTAAAAACCACTTCAACTGATGTTTATGAACAGGTTTGACTGGATCCTAATCTCAACACTACAATACAGGAAAGCAGTTGTATATTTAGAAAATAATTTAAGCTCCAGAAACCATCATTGCTTTCGGGGAGTGATGTATTCCAGGCAATTTAATTTCAAACTAAAAAGCGCAGTTGATGGTATGCTATCACAAATTACCACACTTTCACCAACTTTGGTGTTCTCCCTTCATCACCTCATAATCAGCAATCATATGAGTGACTCATATTTAGGAGATATAAAAAAGAGACCAATGATTTGAGAGGCAGAGTGCATTTTGATTATATTCTATTACAGTCCAGGACATGTTGCACGAGGTGTGACATCTTACATAGCATGAGACAGTGATATATTAACCCTTTAACACTCAAGCCGGATTCTGCTGGCCAGTGGTCTTAACAAATGTTTATTTGCAGACCAACAAGACTATTTTTAAAAATTTACCACTGGAATGACTGGCTCAATAACTGAGACAGTAATTCAGGTGTTAGATCTTCGAAAATAATCTCTTGGTCTGCAAATTGTCCTTTTCCATTAGAAAATTAACATTTTCTTTAATAAAGGTAAAACTACATGTAATTGTAGGAATCACCAGTCTGCATGATTGATCCCTATGGGGTCTAACGTGTGTTGGTGTATCCAGTATTTGTCCTGCTCCTTACGTATGGAATGTATGTATTGTCTCCGAGTCCTCTGGGGCGTGAGGTACACCATGTAAAAATTTGTAGGACGTGGGATATCTTTTTGGTTTATCCAGGATTTGTCCTGCTCCTCAAATCATTCCAATGCGGGGTGGCTGAGTCAGTGATTGAACGGTAAGTATATTTTAGTGGTTAATAAAACTGCAGACCAACCCGCAAGGGGGGGGTCTGTTGGGGTTTGTTATTACACCACAAAAGCATCTATACCGTTCAATCACTACTTGCTAAACCCGTAGATTTGGTCAGTGCCCCACTTAAAAAACCTTGGTGGGTGGAGATTTGAGAATCGTTAAACAAGGATAAAAATTAAACACCTCATATCCAAATGTTAATAAGTTAACATAATAGTGCATCCATAACAAATCACAGTGATTATCAACCAAGGAAAATTGTCAGCTCAGTGAAATAAACAAAACAAGGGAATATTATCACCATATCTCACAGACATACAGACTAACGAAATTGGTGAGGTGTGCTTGGTAAATGGTCTTAGGTTTCCTTTGTTAAGATCATTATATTTCTAAAAAAGGAAGCCGCTGGGCTCTGATCTTTTAAATAGAACGAGGAAAAGTCGATTCAGATTTCCAACCTGCAACTTGCATGATGTCGTCCAATGATGAGCCGACGAAAAGAGCGAAGGAGGTAGTCATGTCACGAAAGTCGTGCGCCTTGACATGGGCTAAATTGATCTCAACAGGGGAGGCAATCTCATAGCATAATTTAATGGTCTCACAGATCCATCTGGCAACAGAGGCCTTAGAAACTGGTCTAGCTACCTCCTCCATGTACGGGACCCATAAGTGCGAGGAATCAGATCTTTTAAAATTGGTACGACATTTATAGACTTTTAAGTCTCAGACAACACACCAGAACTTGACGGACGGCGAAAAGACGATAATGATTTAAGAATAATCTAAATTGATCTCAACAGGGGAGGCAATCTCATAGCATAATTTAATGGTCTCACAGATCCATCTGGCAACCAAGGCCATCTAAAGTTGGATGAAAGGAAAAATTATGTATCTACTAGAGATAATGCGTAGAATACAGACTGACGATTCGGCTGAGTGAGACCATTTGAAATTAACCGATGATATGCGCATATGAAATAAGTTGCAACAAAAAACCCATACGGCAACCAGTCAGAGTTTTTAATTACGTTGAAATATTGTCACTGATAAAAGAATAAAAGCTGAATGTCTATATAATTTCAAGTCTTCAAGACTGGCAATGTCTCGGTATGAAGATTTTCAGCCATTAAATATTCCGATTTTTTAAAAGCAATTACAGAAATAAGACTAACTCTTTGGCAAGATGATGACTAGAACCTAGGAAAGCGAACATGCAAACCGGACCTGAAGAACAAACCTGGAACCCCATCGGAAGTTCTCTATCACCAGAAATCCAAAACAGGAAGCCGGAAGTTAATCTTGGAACACCAGAAAGATCCATGAAAAGCGTAAATGATTCTATCCCCGGATGTACGAAATCTGGAAGTGGAAAAATTTTTGAACTGGAAATATGTGAACCGGAAGAATAGGAAATGGAAATGCGCAAACCGGAAGTAGACAACTGGAAACTGAACATGATCATACAGACCCGGATGTACAGTAAAAGAACGGAAGTAGAATAGGAAACTTGAACTTTGGCATAGGCAGCTGAATCGGGGACTTCCATCACCGACACCACTGCTTGAGGGTAATGCCCTCCCCAAGGCTTAGGTGTGTTTTGCCCGGTGACTTACACGAAACCACCTTTATGGGCTTTTCCTTAGAGTCTGGGTTTTGGGGACCAAACCTCTAGTCTGGACATGAGGGAAGTCGGTTTCCCCCATTTGCGGGACTTGCAGGCATTCCCGCTAACATTCCGGTTATCGTCCGACTCGAATGACGCTTCCTTATCCGCGCGAATGGCTGTCGAAATCCTGATAGCCATGGTACTAAAACATGTAGATTAAGTGAATATAATGGATAAGTAATTGAGGGATTTCAAATGACGATGATGACTTTAGGCATGATTGACATCCACGAAAAAGGTTTACTACCACGAAAACCGATAAGTGTCATAAAAGAGTAATAACACCACGTAATACTCAATAAACCTAACTTAGGGAGGATGGACTTCATGTTAGGCATAATCCTGAATAGAAGAACTCTCAAAAACGTTAGCTGAACACAGCGCAAAGTATAAAAAACTTAAGCTGGAATATTGGCAGACTGTACTGCTTGCAGAATATTTGAAAAGTGAATATGTTTCCTATTTGGGCTCCATTGCGCATGTGCGGACATGCTTGGTGACAGGTGTCACTAAGGAGTGAGTACAGACTGGTGCCAGTCTCTATCAGGGCATATGCTGGGGGTGTACTCTACCAGTAGCCTGGTTGAGGGTATATTGAGATGGAATAGGCATATGGGGGTATGTAAGCAAGCATAAAAATTTTATTCTGGTGGCTAAATACAGAGTAGTTGATTTAGCAAGTAGTGATTGAACGGTAAGTATGTTTTATAGTGGTTAATAAGCCTACAGACCAACCTGCAGAGGGGGTCTGTTGGGGGTCATCTACATTTTAGGCAACTAAAGGAGAGTTAAATATTTTGAAAATCATGTAATTGAAGTCTGTTTCTTGCTGTGGAAGATGATGTCTTATTCATTCTATTTCAGTGTTTAACCCTCTTCATTCTGTATATAGGTTTTAATGAAACTTACTAAGCAAATAGTTCATCAAATCCAAATACAAATTTATGCAAAATATGTTGATCATCAAATGTTAAATACAAATACAAGACAGTACACGTACACAAAATTAGTGTCTTTTTAAATACAAATGCAAATATGTATTTGACCCCAGGCCTGACACCATCCCATCACCCCGGTGGTGGAGCCTAATGTAAACATTGTTTTGCACTCCACAATCATATGGGGAATTCCACCAATTGGTCTCGGATGTGTTAGCCGGATAGGCAGATGGATGGACAGACGAAGGTGATTGTAATATTCCCTCCAGTTTTTGAAAACATGGATGGATAAATATTGTAGATTTTTCCTGCACCGATGCCTTTAACCCTTTAGCCCACAAATTTGTTAATTTCTCATTAAAAATGTCCATTATGCGGACCTAGAGAGGTTTTAAAAAAAATTTACCACTGGAATGCCTAGCTCGGTTATCAAGCCATTTTTTCCAATTGTAAGTTTTCCAAAAGAGTCTTCTTGCTCTGCAAATGGACATTTCTAAAGACCCCTGCAGAAGCAGTCTGTGGTCAATAGGAGTGTTAAGACCTGGTTAAAATGAAATACTTGGATTTGGCTGATAAAACAAAATGTGTTATTATTGGCATGTACCGTATTTCGCTTAATAGTAGCCTAGGCTTCTATTAGGACAAGAGGTGTTCAATTTCCAACCAAACATCTCTGAGAAAGGGGGTGGGCTTATATTACAGAGTTTTCCCAAAAAAGTTTTCTAAAATTGATACCACGGAAATTCAAAGTATTTTCTCCCGTAAAAAATTCCCACCGCCTACGTTTAATGTATACCTCAAAACATCACCGGGGAAGTGAAATTATTTGATTTGAGCGCCTAAATATTGCGTATTCTTTAATGAAAGCGCATTTATTACATCAAAATTAATCCACAATTTGATATAAAATGGTGTCGCGAAAAAATACAAATCACATGATTCGCCTCCAATTGAAGAGTTTATTTTAGAGCGAGTACTCAGATATAAATATTCTGGAATCGGGGACTCGGAACTCAGGAATTTCTCTATATTATCATTGGGCGATAGGAACTGAGTATTATACTGATCATAAAAAACGGGTACCCGTTTGATAAACTCCCATTAGCGTATAATATCTCACGAGAACATGATGCCTCCCATCTCAAGAACCGCTGGCTCGCCATCTTAAGAAGCCGGCTATATTGTCGTTCGTAATAATTCAATTTGGATCATTTAATGTTGATCGGCGTTACAAAATTGATGCACATTTTCTCCCGTGCTTGTTGTTTGGTTCATAAATTTGGTCTTAAAATATATTTGTAAGGAAGGTATTTAAACACGCCAATACTGTTGTTATTACACCACAAAAACATCCATTACCGTTCAATCACTACTTGCTAAATCAATTATTTGCATTTTCCTACCAGAATAAGATTTTTATGCCTGCATACCCACCTCCCCATGCCTTTTCCTATTCCTAGGGACCCTCAACCAGGCTTCTGGTTGAGTCCCCTCTCCAGCCCATCATCAAGTATAGACTGGCACCAGTCTATACTCGCCTTATAGTGACGCTTGTCGCTATGCGCGCTCGCGCATGCGCATTAGAGCCTGAATAGGAAATAGATTCACTTTTCAATTATTCTGCAAACAGAATAGTTGGCCAAAATATTTGAAAATAAATTTTGTGTTTTGCGCAGTGATAGCTATACCTGTGTCTTTATATTAAGGATATATCATGCCTAATATGAAGTCAATCCTCCCTAAGTTACGTCTAAGGAAGTATAATTGCGTTTGTATGGTATACTTATAGACGAATTTGAGATATTACCGGTTTTCGTGAAGATCGTGTTAGTTCGTGGTATCTTGATTGTTATGCCTATCCTAAATCATCATCATAATCATCATTAATAATGTCCAGAGGCGTTTCCGCCAGTAATGAAGTTATTTCTAGTGCATTATAAGGATAAAAAATCTTAAAAATCCCTTGAAAGTTTCTGGTAAGGAAATTTGAATTTTCCGCCGTTAGAACTGAGTTGAGGGTGTCTCTTGTTTGAGAAGTTTGAGCGGTATGCTTCAGTGTTTTACGGTTTTTCGTTTGTAAAGAGGAGTCACCGAAATCAGATAGGACTAAATGTACGTCGGCGAAATGTGATCGTCATCACGCCATTGAGTTCGCCGGCCACGTTTGCGTGAAGTGTACGACCTGTACAACCACTGCTATGTGTGGGATATGTAAAGGGTGGCCGATTTCGATTGCGAAATTGTACTTTAAAGATTTGTCGAAACAAACGCTGCCCTCTGGTCGTCCTTCCCCTTCCTCCATTGCTAGCAAGACAAGGGCGGTGTCCTTTGCTTCAACCTCTGTTCCGTTATCGGTAGCAACGGAGGGGGGAAATTCATCGGGAAATTCGGATGCCGTGATGGCGCTCTTTGCTAGGTTTGAGTCGTTCGCCACCGTTTTGTCGAAATCACTTGATGAAAGGATCTCTTCTGCAATAAAAGAGGCAAAAAAGCAGGAGAGCTTGTCATGCTCCGAGGATAGCCCGAAGGCTAGCGGGCGTTCACGCAAATGTGGGAAGCCGGTCCCCCTGACCTCTAGACAGGTGATGGAATCGCCGAAAAAGCAGAAGACAAGAGCATCTAAGCTCTTGAAGGTGTGCTCGGAGGGTGTACCACAGAAAATCCACATTAGACTTGAAGGTGACGGGAATAACCTTCAAGCCGTGGTGGCGTCGGCTAAAACCGGCGTCCACAGAAAATCCACGTTAGACTAGAAGGTGACGGGCATAACCTTCAAGCCGTGGTGGCGTCGGCGGAAGCTGGCGTCCATAAGGCTAGTACTTATGAAAATGCCAATGTAACGGTGGTTCCGGTGGTTAAAGTAGTCTCGAAAGCGCCCATTGTTGAGAGGTCGTTACCTAGTCTTGCTAGTTCCGGTTCCGGTGTCGTAGACTCGGGTCATTTGGACTCGGGTTTACTTCAGTTTTACGATTCTTAGTCTTTTCCGGCCGGAATTCCGGTTTAGCGAGACATCCGGGTCGTCAAGATCCCGTTCCGGCTTCGGTAGCTTCCATTTCCGGAAGGACTTCCGGTTTGGGTGGTGATCCGGGTCGGCAAGATCCGGTTACCACTTCCGTTTCAGTAACTTCCGGTCTGTCTTACGGTTATGTAGGACATCCGGGTCCTAGAGGTCTAGTGTCTACTTCCATTTCCGGGTCTTTTAGCGCTTCCGGCCATTCCGGATATCCGGAGTCTGAGGACTCTTTTTATTTTCCGAATTCCGGTAGAGGCGTTTCCGGTTCCGGGGTGGATACTAGTCAGTTTACTTCCGCTTCCGGTATTAGAAGTGTACTTCCGGCTCGGTCAGACCTGGATGTAATTCCGATTTCCGTTTCCGGTGGGGAGTCAGCTTCCGGTTTAACGAGAGAACAAGATTCGTTAGGCCCAGTTAGATTCGGGGATGTTAGGAACTTTGATTCTGGTCCAGTAAATTCGCAAAGGTTTTCACAGGATTCGGCAGATTCTATTTATGATTCTTTCCTTCCTCCAAGGCTCATTGATATGGAGTTATCTTTTCATGCGGATTCTTCTTTTCGTGAGGCTGTGGTTAATCCAGTTTTTCTAGATATTCTCCCGTTCCTCTTGTCTATCGTTGAAAAAACTTCTCTTCTCAGGTTTCTAACTCTTCTCTGTTTAAGTCTTCCACTCCTCCTCCTCCAAGATTTGCTCGTCTTCATTCTACTCTTCATTCTTCTTCCTCTCAGGATCAGTGTGTTCAGGATTTTGTTTCTGCTCAATCAGGTTCGTCTCCTTCTTCCTCTCTGGAGTCGTCTCCATCTTTTGATCATATTGATCCGATTGTATCGGTGGTTCTGTCCCCCGAGCTCGAATTTCAAATTGTTGATTCAGGGTTAGATTTTTCTCTGTTTTCAGTGGTTAGAGATTCTTCATTAGATCGTTCGTTTGTGTCTGCTCGTTTGTCTATTCTTTCTAGATTTTCGGCTTCTTTAGTGGTTCGTCCTTCTTCATCGGCTAGTCAGGAGGTGGGTAGAGATTCCGTGTCCAGGCATGCTTCCTCTTTTCATGATTCGGTCAGTAGGCCTTCCTCTCCTGTGTTTTCGAGGGCAGGTGATTCTTTGATCTCAGGAGACTCTTCAATCCTTATAGCTTCTTCTTCTTCTTATTCTCCTCCTCCTCTTCTGTCTTCTATTTCTTGTGCTCCAAGGTCAGTCAGGGCCAGGGATCTGAAGAGATTTTGCCCAGTTAGGGCCTCTTCGGAAGACTGGTCCATGGCTCACAGTTGGATTGCTTCTTCGCTTTCTCTTCCTCTTAAGAAGGAATTCGCTGTGGATCCTCCTTCTTTCGGATCCGCTCTTTCTTCTGCTGATCCTTCTTCATCTTCGCCTCAGGTGCTTCCTGTTGACAATTTAGTGGTAGATATGTTAGATTTTTTCGTTACTGACTCGGTTAGCTCTGATTTTCTCTGGTTTCCAAGTATGGCTCGCCGGTTCAGATCCCAAGGAGGATTTTTTAAAGGTAGCCTCTGCTCAGTCTCTGTTTGGGAGGTTTTATCATCTCAGCTGAAAGGGGTTTCTAAGTCGGATTTTTCCTCGGATCTGTTTAAATGGGAGTCAGTTTGTAGGTCTCAGATTAAATTGTCTAATTATCTTGCTATGCTGTCGGAGGCCGTTCTCAAGGCGGAAGAAAGAGGTGAACAAGTTCCGGTGGCAGTCTTTCGTTCTTTGGCTGATTTGTCCCGGGGTTCTCTTAATTCTGTTTGTAAGTCGTTAGGATTTATTACTTCCAACCGTCGGTCTAGAAAGCTTTCTGAGGTTAGGATTTCTGAGGTGTTGAAACAGAATCTTGTGGTTGCGTCTCCTTTCGGGACTGATCTATTTGGAGAGTCAGCTCCTAGTTTAATTAGGGCCGAATCTGAGTGCTTGAAGGACTCTAGGGAGCTTCAGGCTCAGGTTTCGTGGTCCAATTCTTCCGGTAAAAGAGATGTTTCTTCGGTTAAAGCCCTAATTCTTCTCCGAGAAGAAAGAGTCTCAAACCTGATCAGTTTGGAGCTTATCCTTCTAGGGTCGTTCTTAGCTCGAATTTGTCCTCATCTGATCAGCGGGATCGATCTTTGGAGGAGGATCGATTTGGCTCCATTTCCTCCCATCGTTCGAGGTCGGTAGGGAGGCAGTCTCCTTCAACTTGGTCGAGGAGAGGTCAGACTCCTTCTCGCCATGCTTCTAGATCCAGAGGACGTTTTTCTTCTAGAGGTTTGCAGGGGAAGAGAGGTTGAAGGTTTGGACAGTTCCCGGGTAGTTCCAAATCTCACTTATTTATACTTTCCTTCCCTTCTTCCTCCCCCTTTGGAGCAAGCAGTCCAGTGCTGCGTTCCCAACGTGCCAGTAGGAGGGCGCCTTTCTCTGTTTTGGGAGAAATGGCAAGCCCTCATTCAGGACTACTGGCTAGTATCACAGATACGTTGGGGTTATGCTCCATCATGGATCCGTCATCCTCCTCTTCTTTCCTTTTGCCCAGTGTGGACTCCAGTTCCCTCCAATCCGGAGAAACGGAGGGCTTTGGAAGAGGAGTTGGAAGCCATTGTAAAGAGCGCTATCGAGGAAGTTCCCAGTTGGGGAGTAGACCCGGGCTACTACTCGACCATCTTTTTAGTACCAAAGAAGTCAGGAGGTTGGCGTCCAATCATAAACATGAAGAAGTTAATTCAGAACATTCTCACCCCAAAGTTCAAGATGGAGACGGTTTCCCAGATTATTGCCAGTCTGGATCAGGGAATGTGGACGTCTTCCAGAGATTAAAGGACGCTTACTTCCATGTTCTTATTCATGCTGTATTCCGAAAGTTCCTGAGGTTTGTCTACAAGGATCGGGTGTGGCAGTTTCGCGCCATGCCCTTCGGCCTGACCACGGCTCCCTTCCTTTTTACCCGCACAGTTTCAGCCGTGGCAGGAATTTTACACCATCGTTCTATCCATCTTCATGTTTATATAGACGATTGGTTGGTAAAAGCAAGGTCTTCCTCAATTCTCGAAGGTATTCTTCCAGAGGTTTGCAGTCTGGCTTGCAATCTAGGGTGGATTTTGAATCTAGAGAAATCAAGCCTAGTTCCGTCGCAAATCTTTACTCATCTAGGCGTTTCTTTCAATCTGGCCAGGGGTTTAGTCTTTCCCTCGGAGCCAAGGATAGAGGCTTTATCGGTGGCCATGGAAATTCTTGCTTCCTCGCCTTGGGTAAGAGCAAGATTCCTCTTAAGAGTGATAGGTCTGATGGTCAGCATAGAGAAGGTGGTTCCTTGGTCGGCCATGATGAGAAGGCCCTTTCAGATGTATTTGATGTCTCTTTGGAAACAGTCAGTCCATTCTATCTGCCATCAGATTCCCATCAGAGAACATTTGATCCCTCATCTAGATTTCTGGAAAACCGTTCTCTGCTACTGATGGGTGTTCCTCTGGTAAATTCCCCTCAAGCAATTATTTTCACAGATGCTTCTCAGGGGGGTTGGGGGAGCGGTCTGGGACTACCTGTCAGTTTCCGGCCTTTGGTCCATGGAGGAGTCGTCAGCCCACATCAACGTTCTGGAGTTGTGGGCTGTCAAGAAGGCTCTCCTTTCTTGGTCAGATCTGGTGATAGGCCTCAAAGTGTCAATTCGGTCGGACAATTCGACAGTAGTAGCTTATATCAACAGGCAGGGAGGTACAAGGTCTTCTCTCCTTTGTCTAGAAGTGTGGAATCTGCTCTTGTGGTGCCACAAGAGGCAGATTTTTCTAGTGTCATCTCATGTCCCAGGCAGTCTGAATTTTCTGGCGGATCAACTGTCACGTCCCAGCAAGTTCACCCACACAGAGTGGCAGTTAAAGAAGTCGGTTGTCAGAGCGATTTCAATCTCATGGATCGTCCTCTATTAGATCTGTTCGCGACCCCTATCTGAATGCCCAGATCTCCTCTTACATGTCTCCTTTTCCGGACAGTCAGGCCTGGCGGTAGATGCCCTGTCTCAGTCCTGGACAGGGATGTTCGCTTATGCCTTCCCTCCTACTATTCTGATTCCGTTGGTGTTGAAGAAGGTCAAGGACCAAGTTTGCGAGATTCTTCTGATAGCTCCCTTTTGGCCCAAGAGGATCTGGTTTGTGGACGTTCTGGATCGTCTGGTAGACTTACCTCATCTCCTTCCAGTATCCCAGGACCTTCTATATCAAGTAAGAGGTCGGTGTGTACATCCAAGTCCAGGAATCTTCAATCTATGCGTTTGGAGAATCTAGAGTCTGAAAGCTTCCAGGATAAGGTTTCTAAAAGATCTCAGGAAATTATTGATTCGGCCAGAAGGGAATCGACCTGTAGAGTTTACAAGGGTCGTCTTAAAATTTTCGCTTGCATCTTCCCTGCCTTGTCTTCTGAATGTCGAGGTTAAGGATACTAAGACTCTTAATAGCTTTATTAGAGGTCTAGGTAATATTCGTCCTCCGTCTGCTAAGCCGTTACCTTCCTGGAATCTGGCTTTGGTTCTTCAAGTCTTGGCAGGTCGCCATTTTGAACCTATATCGTCTATCAGTCTTAAGCTTTTAACTCTTAAAGCGGGTTTTCTTGTGGCTGCTGCATCTGCTAGAAGACGTTCAGAGATTCATGCTCTTTCTGCGGAAAAGGATAGATTTATAGTGTCAGGTGACGGTTTGGTTTTATATCCGAGAAGGGATTTTCTATCTAAAACCCAGTCTAACCGTTTTCCTGCTAGTCCTATTATTTTAAAATCTTTGTCGTCTTTTTCGCCTTCTGACAAACTTTGGTGTTCGGTTAGAGCGTTAAGAACTTATAAACAGCGAACCGATTTTAAAAGAACAGATCCTTCCCTTTTATGGGTTTCCTACGCGGAAGAATTATCTAAGCCAGTATCAAAGGCTACGATTGCCAGATGGCTTTGTGAGACGATTAAGCTTTGCTACGAAATAGCGTCTCCGGATCAAATTAATCTCGGTCATTTTAGAGCCCACGATGTTAGGGGCATGTCTACTTCTTTCGCTCTTTTTGCCGGTTCATCATTAGATGAAGTCATGCAGGTGGCAGGATGGAAATCTGAGTTTACTTTTACCTCGTTTTATCTTAAAGACCAGAGTGCAGTAGCTTCATTGTTTCGTAATATTACGATTTTAACTAAAAAAGCCGAAGACCATATGCCCAGCACTTTCCACCATTTTCGTTAGGATTGTGCGTCTGTAAAAAAGGGTGAGAGTCTTCTTTGGTTTTTATTTAGTTCTTTAAGTTCTACTTATCCTTATTTGTTAAATCATGGTGTGATTGAGTTAAAATGCACAATTATGTTATGTTATTAACATTGGGATAAGATTGGTTTGATTTTTATCCTGTGTTAATGATTCTCTAAATCTCCTCCCACCGTCTGGGGACATGGAGCACTGACCAAATCTACGGGTTTAGCAAGTAGTGATTGAACGGTAATGGATGTTTTTGTGGTGTAATAACAACACCCCACAGACCCCCCTTGCGGGTTGGTCTGTTGTTTTATTAACCACTATGAAAACATACTTACCGTTCAATCACTACGACCCGGCCTCAGCCACCCCGCGTGGTAAGATTTGAGAATCAGATTTGAAATATTTTGCACTTGAATTTAGAAAAGTGAATCTATTTCCTATTCAGGCTCTAATGCGCATGCGCGAGCGCGCATAGCGACAAGCGTCACTATGAGGCGAGTATAGACTGGTGCCAGTCTATACTTGATGATGGGCTGGAGAGGGGACTCAACCAGAAGCCTGGTTGAGGCTCCCTAGGAATAGGAAAAGGCATGGGGAGGTGGGTATGCAGGCATAAAAATCTTATTCTGGTAGCAAAATGCAAATAATTGATTTAGCAAGTAGTGATTGAACGGTAAGTATGTTTTCATAGTGGTTAATAAAACAACAGACCAACCCGCAAGGGGGGTCTGTGGGGTGTTTTACGCGCGTTTTGACTACAAAAGTGTGGAATAAACTTTATCATATCTTGAACATACGTGGCATACTACTAGTATTAATCTAATAGGCGGTTGAGATTTACAAATCCGAGGCCTGTATTGACTTCTCGAGGGGCCGGGAATCAGGGCAGAGATCGGTCTGAAATAAACACACTCTGTGACACGATTGTTATTATTATACACGCTATTCTTACAAATTTGCTCTTAAGAAAAATTTTCCTATACAGTCTGCTGAGTTATGGGGTGGGCTTCTAATACAGAGTTTTGCCGTTTTGAAACTGCTAAGAAATCATTGGAGCTCATATGTCAAAGTTAGGGGTTGGGCTTCTATTAGAGCATAGGCTACTATTAAGCGAAATACGGTAAATGAAATTGATTGAATGAATACAATGGAGTAATCCAGTTTTAGCCATTCCACGCTCATCTCTAGCTTAACTCCAGCCACACTTCGTCCGTCATGGGATTGATCGATCTCTGAAATCCTGGACTATCAATTTCCAGAAAACTATACAGGTAAGCTGTTGAATAATTTGAAACTAATGTGACTGACTGCTGTTGCAACAGCGCCCAGTCAAATTAGTCTCAAAATATTCAACATCATGTTTATTAAATTGTAAAGACACAATTCGTACAACAATGCTTAGTCTGTCATCAATTAAGCGTTCGTGATGAACTTAACTATGTTGTTCATTGCGCAATTGAGTATAACGTCATCCTACACATTATGTAGTTGATTATGATGTCATATGATTGATAGATGACCTGGACTCCTCCATTATAGGCAGATCTCTCGAAAAGTGATGAAATATGGTTAAGACACTTATAAGCAGAGGTATCTCAGAAAATGATGAAATATGGTTAATACACTTATAGGCAGAGGTATCTGAGGAAAATGATGAAATATGGTTAATACACTTATAGGCAGAGGTGTCTGAGGAAAATGAGGAAATATGGTTAATACACTTATAGGCAGAGGTATCTGAGAAAATGATGAAATATGGTTAATACACTTATAGGCAGAGGGCTCTGAGGAAAATGATGAAATATGGTTAATACACTTATAGGCAGAGGTATCTGAGAAAATGAGGAAATATGGTTAATACACTTATAGGCAGAGGTATCTGAGAAAATGAGGAAATATGGTTAATACACTTATAGGCAGAGGTATCTGAGGAAAATGATGAAATATGGTTAATACACTTATAGGCAGAGGTATCTGAGAAAATTATGAAATATGGTTAATACACTTATAGGCAGAGGTATCTGAGGAAAATGATGAAATATGGTTAATACACTTATAGGCAGAGGGCTCTGAGGAAAATGATGAAATATGGTTAATACACTTATAGGCAGAGGGCTCTGAGAAAATTATGAAATATGGTTAATACACTTATAGGCAGAGGTATCTGAGAAAATGAGGAAATATGGTTAATACACTTATAGGCAGAGGGCTCTGAGGAAAATGATGAAATATGGTTAATACACTTATAGGCAGAGGTATCTGAGAAAATGAGGAAATATGGTTAATACACTTATAGGCAGAGGTATCTGAGGAAAATGATGAAATATGGTTAATACACTTATAGGCAGAGGTATCTGAGAAAATTATGAAATATGGTTAATACACTTATAGGCAGAGGTATCTGAGAAAATGATGAAATATGGTTAATACACTTATAGGCAGAGGTATCTGAGAAAATGATGAAATATGGTTAATACACTTATAGGCAGAGGTATCTGAGAAAATGATGAAATATGGTTAATACACTTATAGGCAGAGGTATGAGAAAATGAGGAAATATGGTTAATACACTTATAGGCAGAGGTATCTGAGGAAAATGATGAAATATGGTTAATACACTTATAGGCAGAGGTATCTGAGAAAATGAGGAAATATGGTTAATACACTTATAGGCAGAGGTATCTGAGGAAAATGATGAAATATGGTTAATACACTTATAGGCAGAGGTATCTGAGAAAATGATGAAATATGGTTAATACACTTATAGGCAGAGGTATCTGAGGAAAATGATGAAATATGGTTAATACACTTATAGGCAGAGGTATCTGAGAAAAATGATGAAATATGGTTAATACACTTATAGGCAGAGGTATCTGAGAAAATGATGAAATATGGTTAATACACTTATAGGCAGAGGTATCTGAGAAAATGAGGAAATATGGTTAATACACTTATAGGCAGAGGTATCTGAGAAAATGAGGAAATATGGTTAATACACTTATAGGCAGAGGTATCTGAGGAAAATGATGAAATATGGTTAATACACTTATAGGCAGAGGGCTCTGAGAAAATGAGGAAATATGGTTAATACACTTATAGGCAGAGGGCTCTGAGGAAAATGATGAAATATGGTTAATACACTTATAGGCAGAGGTATCTGAGAAAATGAGGAAATATGGTTAATACACTTATAGGCAGAGGTATCTGAGAAAATGAGGAAATATGGTTAATACACTTATAGGCAGAGGTATCTGAGGAAAATGATGAAATATGGTTAATACACTTATAGGCAGAGGGCTCTGAGAAAATGAGGAAATATGGTTAATACACTTATAGGCAGAGGGCTCTGAGGAAAATGATGAAATATGGTTAATACACTTATAGGCAGAGGGCTCTGAGAAAATGAGGAAATATGGTTAATACACTTATAGGCAGAGGTATCTGAGGAAAATGATGAAATATGGTTAATACACTTATAGGCAGAGGGGCTCTGAGGAAAATGATGAAATATGGTTAATACACTTATAGGCAGAGGGCTCTGAGGAAAATGATGAAATATGGTTAATACACTTATAGGCAGAGGTATCTGAGAAAATGATGAAATATGGTTAATACACTTATAGGCAGAGGTATCTGAGGAAAATGATGAAATATGGTTAATACACTTATAGGCAGAGGTATCTGAGGAAAATGATGAAATATGGTTAATACACTTATAGGCAGAGGTATCTGAGAAAATGAGGAAATATGGTTAATACACTTATAGGCAGAGGTATCTGAGAAAATGATGAAATATGGTTAATACACTTATATTGTATCCTTCCATTGCTTGAATGATTACAATGATGGGTACAGCTTGATTGCAGTGTACCTATGCCTTTATCACTCTTACTGTGGAATATCATTTTATGTCTAGCGTTACCTGTAGAGCTGCTCATATTTTTTGCAGAGGGCAGTGAGCAAGGGCTAAAAGAAGAGGCTATGCAGGCGTCTATAGCAACCTTGAAATCTATAACAGAGTCACTCAATGTAGAATGTATAGCTCTCCGACAGAGGCCAGCAGAGGAGGGACATGTGGCTGAATTTCTGCTCAGAAAACGCATAGAGATACAAGACTTTATGGAAGTCAGGTACATAACAATAAGATTTATTAAGAAATCTATGCTGTTGAGTCGGGGTTAGCAAACGTACGTAAGCACCATCTTTTAACTGTTTAACACTCGGGCCGGCCACAGACAGCTTGAAAAATGCCCACTTGCAGAACAAGAGAAGACTATTTTTGAAGGATTTACCATTAAAATGACTGGCTCGATAACCGAGCCAGTTATTCCAGCGAAAAACTTTCAAAGCTAATCTCTTCACTTGGTCTGTAAATGGACATTTTCTATAAGAACATTGAAATTCTCTTGAACAAATTTGAGGGTTACAGGTTTGAATATTCCTATGTGTTCTTCCTTCAGAGTCGCTGTAGTGGGAAATGTAGACGCGGGGAAGAGTACACTCCTCGGGGTGCTCACACACGGTCAACTAGATAATGGGCGTGGTATGGCCAGATTAAAGCTATTCCGTCACAAGCATGAGATGGAGTCTGGACGAACAAGCAGTGTTGGCAATGATATTCTCGGGTTTGACTGTATGGGGAATGTAGTGAACAAACCCGATCATGGGAACCTGGATTGGGTGAGAATATGCGAACAATCAAGTAAGGTGAGTTTTACATTTAAATTGACTTTTGTGTCAAATTAGCTTTCTCAGTCTTCAACATCTTTTCTTAGTGTTTGTGTTGTAATAGAGCTGTTGTGATTTCAGGGTTGACAGGGTTAATGCCTTCTATGGTATAGATTATATTTATTACTTATGCATACTGTCTGCCGATATATTACACGCTGAATATTCTGTAGATTCTATTATTATTATTAGCTTACCTGACCTGAAAGACCAAGTGAGCTTATGCCATGGCGACCGTCCGTCATGTGTCCGTTGTCTATCCGTCCGTTAACTTTTCCTTTAAATGACTTCTACTCAAGAACCACTATTATATTTGGCAGGAACCATCCTTAGGGCATAAGGATCCAAGTTGTTCAAACGAAGCCGATCGGCCAATTGGGCCGGTGGCTATCTTGGATTTTGGCCAATTTTTAGAAATTTCTAAAAATCTCCGAAACCACTTGGGGGGATTGATGCAAACCTCATGAAATATGATCTAGGGCAAGAGCTGAACCAAGTTTGTTCAAGTGAACTTGATTGGTCAGAACGCTGAAGGGATCGGGCCGAAATTTGCCAGATATGCTGAGGGACTAAGGGCCATTAAAGTTTGTTCACGGGAAGTTGATCCATAAAAAAACATGACCGCCATGGACCAATCAAAATATAGTGTGTTTGGCAGCCATATTGGATTTTTTATTTGATGGATTTTGAGGCCAAAATTGGTTTTATGTTTTTTTGGGTATTCTGATCTCAAATTAGCAGTTTTCAAAACTGTCGAATAAATGGTTTGGCAGCAATCTTGGATCATTTTCCCGCCAAAAGCTCCCATACTAAAGCAATGGAAAATACTGGGACGATTTTAATTACATTTGGCAGGAAGCATCCTTAGGGAATAGAGATTGAGGTTTGTTCAAACGAAGCCGATCGGCCAGTTAGGCCGGTGGCCATCTTGGATTTCGGCTGATTTTTTAGAAACGTCTAAAAATCTCTGAAACCGCTTGAAGGGATTGATGCAAACATCATGAAATATGATTTAGGGCAAGAACTGAACCAAGTCTGTTCAAGGGAACTTGATTTGTCAAATGGTTCGGTGGCCATCTTGGTTGACCTAGTTTTAGCGAAAACGACTTCTCCAGGACCGCTGAAGGGATCAAGACGAAATATGGCAAATATGATTAGGGACTAAGAGCCATTAAAGTTTGTTCAAGGGAAATTGATCTGTCAAAAAACATGGCCGCAGTAGGCCAAAATATAGCGTGTTTGGCAGCCATATTGGATTTTTTATTTGATAGATTTTGAGGCCGAAATTTGTTTTATATGTTTTTTGGTATTCTGATCTCAAATTTGTAATTTTCGAAATTGTCGGATAAACAGTTTGGCGGTCATCTTGGATCATTTTCCCGCCAAAAGCTCCCATACTAAAGCAATGAGAAATTTAAAATGTCTTCTCGAGAACTACTGGGCTGATTTCAGTTATATTTTTGCAGAAAGCATGGTTAGGTCATAGGGACTTAAGTTTGTGAAAACGAAGCCGATCGACCAATTTGGCTGGCAGCCATCTTGGATTTCAGCTGATTTATAGAAATGTCTTTAAAAATCTTCTCCGAAACCGTTTGAGGGATCGATTCAAAATTCATGAAATATGATCTAAGCAAATAACTGAACCAAGTTTATTCAATGGAATTTTATTGGCCAAATATCTTGGCGGCCATCTTGGATGACCTTGTTTTCGTGAAAATGACCTGAACCGCTTACTGGATCGAGCCAAAATTCGGCAGATATGATTAGGGACCAAGGGCCATTAAAGTTTGTTCACGGGAAGTTGATATATAAAAACATGGCCGCCATCACCCAATCAGAATGTAGTGTTTGACGGCCATATTTGATATTTTATTTGATGGATTTTAAAGCCGAAATTGGTTTTATATAGGTTTTTAGGTATTCTGATTTCAAATTTGCAATTTTCGAAACTGTCGGATATGCGGGTTGTCAGCCATCTTGGATTTTTTTCCTACCAAAAACTCCCATACTAAAGCAATGGGAAATCTTGGATTTTAGCCGACTTTTAGAAAGGTCTTTAAAAATCTTCTCTGAAACTGTTTGGAGGGATCAATGCAGACCTCATGAAATATGATTTAGGGCAAGAGCTGAACCAAGTTTGTTGAAGGGAACTTAATTTGCCAAATGGTTCGGCAGTCGTCTTGGATGACCTAATTTTCTCGAAAACAACCTCCAGAACCACTGAATGGATGGGGCCAAAATCTGGCTGATATGATTAGGGCCGATACGCCATTAAATTTACTCCATGGAATGTTGATATGTCAAAAAAAACATGACCCCCATTAATCAATCAATATATAATGTTTTTGGTGGACATGCTGTATGTTCTGCAAATTTCTAAGAAAAACATAAAATGGGACAATTTTAATAAAACTTGTTTAAACCTTCTTCACAGAAATTTGACTGGTAAATCTTTACAGTGGTCATCTCATTTTGTTCGGTTGTGCCAGTCGCCAATAATTCCAGGTGAGCGACACAGGTCCAGGGCCTCTTGTTGAAAATTTACCACTGGAATGACTGGCTATGTTTAATTAAAAAGAATTCTTCTCTTGGTCTGCAAATGGACATTTATCAAGACCACTGCAGAAGCCATTTTTGGCTGATGTCAGTGTTAAAGGGTTAAGGGGTTACCAGTGCATGTTTGTTTAATTGTGCAACATTTTGTGTACATTTATTTCGGTGACAGTCTGAATTTTGTTGATGTTTCTTCTCTGTCTTTCAGATTATCACATTTATTGACCTGGCTGGACATGAGAAATATTTGAAAACCACAGTATTTGGAATGACTGGCCATGCACCTGATTTTGCCATGCTTATGGTGAGTATCAATTATAATGCATTTGAATAGAATTAACCAAAGTAAGACAAGGAAATAACACACATTCCAGATTGTTCAGAGTCTCGCCGCTGTCCTTGACCTTTTGACCCCAAAATCAATAGAGTTCTTCCGGACCCGGCAATGGCACCCATTCAACCAATTTTGGCCAAGATCCTTTAGCTGAAAGTGAGTTATCGCGCCAGACATTGCTTAACCTGGTCAATGACCTTGACATTTGACTCAAAATACATACCTTTCTTTGGGCCTCAACACCGAGCGAGCTTTAATCCAAGTTTTCGGTTGATCCCCCCCCCCCCCCCACAACATTTAATGGTGAAAAATAACATTTCTATGAATTTTTGTCAACACTTTACCTGAATGTCATTGCTCTTTTGTGCTACAGAGATTTATTTCCCTTGATTATTTTCTCTACCCTACTCTGAAGTAATGTATTTTTTTCATTCACTTTTATCAGTCTTTATCAGTCTTTATCTGTGTTTTATTTGTAGATTGGCGCTAACGCTGGAATAATTGGCATGTGCAAAGAACATCTTGGCTTGGCATTGGCTCTTAATGTTCCCGTGTTTGTGGTTGTGACAAAAATAGACATGTGTCCCAACAATGTCTTGCAAGACACATTAAAACTGCTGATTAGGATACTCAAATCACCAGGTTGTCGAAAAATCCCTGTCATGGTACAGAATACTGATGATGTCATTTGCTCGGCAACAAATTTTACGTCAGAAAGGTAAGGACGCTTTGTCACATGACCATTTATTTAAGCCATTATTCTGCTGACTCGAACAGCCAGGATTTTACTGGGAGATGGCATCAACTGCTTACGGCAACATCATTTAACCATAGCACTAGCTAGCAGATGTGGATAATGGAGGGATCAGGTCTGTCATTCATGTATCTGACCTCATAATCAAATATGTCGATTGTTAGCTGACATCACAATCAAAAGTAAGTATGTGTATCTTGAAAGTTAGACCATTGTCATCATGGGTGTGCTTGAATTGTATGTCTTTAATGAATTTACAAGTTATTAAACATTCTGTTGAAGATTTTGAAACTAATTTGACTTGGAGCTGTCAGCATCAGCTTCCAGTCAAATTAATTTCAAATTTTACGAGAGGTTTCCTGTGTAGTTGTTTTGAAATTGAGACATCAGAATCTCAAGGATTAAAGGGTTAACATTTATGGATTGATCTTACTGGATATTTGTACTCAGATATTTGTTATAAATGTTATTTAACCATTTTTGAAGGAATTGCTTTGATGTTCTAACATCCCAACTTATTATCAATGATATAAACAAATTATAGTTATCACATAAATAAGAATTTCGCCTATTTCACAAAAGTTTACAATTTAAAAAGTTTTACTCACGTCATCAGCTGCAGAATATAACAAGAATTTTGTGATTTGACCAATCAAAGTGATTTTCTGTTATGACATCACGGAACAATAGACTGCGGTTAGCAAATTACTGGCTAATGAGATGTATATATGTAATAATTCTTTTAATTAAGTGGTGCAGGACTATTGTACGCATCCTCTGCGTCTGTGTGCGCACCTGTGTATCTAGTGCAATAGCTCTCAAGTTCTACTGGAGGGAACCGTCAACAAACTTGTGTGAGAGGTTGCGCTTGTGGTCTTACTGCGCAGGCTTGCTTCTCTGGTCAAAAGTTCAAGATCATTGAAAAGAGTGGGAAGGTGGGTGAGATTAAGAATTCTCTGAATGTTATTATTAACATGTAAATTTGAATTCACTTATGCTGCTTTCAAATAATATTGCGCATCACATTAGGTATTTTTAAGCTAGTACCTAATACAACAAATTATGTAGAGTTGTGTTGTTGATTGTGTTTATGTCAGAATGTGCCCCATCTTCCAAGTGTCCAATGTCACGGGGGACAACCTAGACTTGCTGAAGATGTTCATGAACTTACTGTCCACACGTGTTCGATGCAACATATCTGAGCCAGCAGAGTTCCAGATTGATGACACATTCTCTGTACCAGTAAGTCTTCATATGGATATGTGTGTGTGTGTGTGTGCATGCGTGCATGCATGCGTGCGTGCGTGTGCATGCGTACATACATATACTTTCCTGTATAACATATTGAATGCTCTGTATGGACTAGGATGAAAGTACTATCTGTTGTGGATGATTATTATAGGTCAAAGAGTAATCATCCACAAGAAATAGTATATTCACAAGAAATAGTGTATATTTCAAAAAGTGTTGTCTGTTTATACTAATCGTTCGATGGGGCAATGGACCTTTCCATTTTTAGCTATGCCCCGCCAATCACTAGCTAAGCTCCACCCACACCTCGCCGTGTTTGGATTAATCGATCCCCGAATGCCCTAGCTATCAATTTCCTGAAAACTATACAGGGAAGCTGTTGAATATTTTGTAACTAATTAGACTGGGTGCTGTTGCTGCGCGCCCAGTCAAATTGGTTTCAAAATATTCAACAGAATATTTATTAAATGGTAAAAGCAAACAATTTGTACAAGAGCCCATAGACCGTCTTAAAATATGTGTTCGTGACGTACTTATCGACGTCATTCATTATGATGTCATTGCACACATCACGCAGTTCATTATGACGTCATATGATGGGTGGGTACTCTGGAAAGGACCATTCTATTGCCGGATTGTGAGCCAAGTGTATATACAATAGTGCTTAGTCAGCCTGTGGTGTGGGAGGGGTGTGTGTGGGGGGGTTGGGGGAGGGGGGGGGGGGTTTGGCACAAGTTTTCCCGAGATAATGTCACGATATAATTGCATAAATTACATGATGTGTTAATGTATCACTAGGGTTTCTCATAGGCATCCTTTTGAGCATATATACGCATACAATTTATTGAGGTATTGAGATTTCTTTCTTTCATTTCTAAAATCATGCATAGTGTATGAAAATGCTTACACATTGCCCTATGCTCCCCTATTATATTAGGAATTCAAGTCCGTGTGATTTTATAAAATCTTGGTATGCATTATAAAGGCGCTCAGCAGACTAGACCGTACTATTTCCCTAGCACAAGTATCTTTGATATGCAAATAAACTAATTGAATTGATCTACACATAGATTGATGACGTCAGCGTTGTTGGCATTTTCAAAATGTCCTGGAGTTCGTGCAAGGTGAAAACGCTGGTCTAAGAGAGAATAACTACACATTTATATCTAATTTTGTATTGATATTTATCCTGAATGGGATAGAACGTAATTATAAACATATTTATTTTCTTTTTGTGTCCTCAGTTTGTGATTCCTCTATATTATGTGATGAAATTTTGATATTGCGGTGCACACTAGAAGTCTTACATACGAGGCATCAAAAAGTGAATGGGGCCGAATTTAGATTAAGCGATTCCTTTTATTAGGCTGGAGGTGTAGTGAAAAGAAAATGGCCGCCACAAAACAATTACTTGACGATTACTTGATACAAATTGCTAACATGAATAATTAATTCACTTACTTTTTTTTACGAAAAAAATTTCTTAATTTCATAATGACGCTTCAGCTTTAAGCATATGTGGTAAATGTGAACAAATGCTCACTAGATCTCTGTAGTTAACTCTTTCTTTTCTGAAATCCCAGTGTCTCCCTTGTAAGGCAGCCATCCCAGAAAGCTGTTATATCTTTTGAAAACTATTTCAGGGCACAAAACTTACACTTTCCTACAGTCCGGTTCAACTGCCTTTTACTGCAGGACAAATTTTAACGCACTGGTTGGCCCGGCGAACAACCGAAATAATTTGTTATTTTCAGGACATGCATGAATCGTCATGTTATGGATTTATTTAGTCTCTTAATGTAATGGTTTACGGTATTTGCAAATATTCTATAGTCTGAATAAGTATTCTGTAGTCTGGATAAGTATTCTGTAGTCTGAATAAGTATTCTGTAGTCTGGATAAGTATTCTGTAGTCTGGATAAGTATTCTGTAGTCTGGATAAGTATTCTGTAGTCTGGATAAGTATTCTGTAGTCTGGATAAGTATTCTGTAGTCTGGATAAGTATTCTGTAGTCTGGATAAGTATTCTGTAGTCTGGATAAGTATTCTGTAGTCTGGATAAGTATTCTGTAGTCTGGATAAGTATTCTGTAGTCTGGATAAGTATTCTGTAGTCTGGATAAGTATTCTGTAGTCTGGATAAGTATTCTGTAGTCTGGATAAGTATTCTGTAGTCTGGATAAGTATTCTGTAGTCTGGATAAGTATTCTGTAGTCTGGATAAGTATTCTGTAGTCTGGATAAGTATTCTGTAGTCTGGATAAGTATTCTGTAGTCTGGATAAGTATTCTGTAGTCTGGATAACGTAGTAATAATACATATTGTCTGCAGAGTTAAATTTACAGAAATGGGGCAACCCTGAAGTACAGTGGGGCAACCTAATTTAAATTGTTTACTTGCCCATGGGAGCAGCAAGATGATTGTCTAATTTTCAGGCTCTGAATTTGACTATGCCCTAGCGACCTATGATATCTTCCAATCTACTATTCACGAGAATAATTTTTAGTTCATAATAAGTTAATCATACATAATCTGTTGGGGCGCATAATGAACTGTTTCTGTAGGTCAAAGGTCAATGTTCTATGACTATACAGGTACATGTTCTAATTTGTGTAATCACAAATTTTATCAATAAGATGAACGTACATTGTTATACATGACAATAATGACTTGGCTTCTTTCTATTCAGGGTGTCGGAACAGTCGTGTCTGGGACATTACTCCGTGGCTACGTCAAAGTAAACGATACCCTCTTACTCGGACCTGATGCATTAGGACAGTTCCAAGCTCTTCCCATCAAGAGTATACATCGGAAACGCATGCCTGTCAAAGAGGTCAGAGGTGGACAGACGGCATCATTCTCACTAAAAAAGGTATGAGCAATATTCACTTTCTGTAGTCAACATGGATTATCAAAAGTATGAAGGGATCTGATCTGTTACTCAATTATCTGACATCATAATTAATTACATCACTACATAACTTACGTCGCAATCATAATGACGGATTACTCTGTCGTGAAAATAGAAACATCTGTCACTAGTGTATGAATTGTATATCTTTGAATTTACAATTTAATAAACATTCTGTTGAATATTTTTTTTAAAACTAACTTGATGGGGAGCTGTTGCTGCCATAGGCAGCCTTCATAAACCAGAGAAATGTACTAATATTTAGATATTAATGTATGAGTATCTTTCTTTGCTGACATTGTAGAAAAATGCCATGTGTGGGATATTGTATCACTGAATGCCATGTGTGGGATATTGTATCACTGAATGCCATGTGTGGGATATTGTATCACTGAATGCCATGTGTGGGATATTGTATCACTGAATGCCATGTGTGTGATATTGTATCACTGAATGCCATGTGTGGGATATTGTATCACTGAATGCCATGTGTGGGATATTGTATCACTGAATGCCATGTGTGGGATATTGTATCACTGAATGCCATGTGTGTGATATTGTATCACTGAATGCCATGTGTGTGATATTGTATCACTGAATGCCATGTGTGGGATATTGTATCACTGAATGCCATGTGTGGGATATTGTATCACTGAATGCCATGTGTGGGATATTGTATCACTGAATGCCATGTGTGTGATATTGTATCACTGAATGCCATGTGTGTGATATTGTATCACTGAATGCCATGTGTGGGATATTGTATCACTGAATGCCATGTGTGTGATATTGTATCACTGAATGGATAGTATTAGATGAGGTGACTTATGTTAACCCTGTAATGCCTAAATTTAGTCAAGAAAATCTAAATATTTCCTTATTGAATGTTCATTTGTAGGCCAAGAGAAGAGTATTTGTGAAGATTTACCGCTAGAATGGCTGGCTCGGTTACCGAGCCAGTCATGTCAGTGGTATAATTTCAAAAATACTTTGCTCTCTACCTGCAAATGGACATTCCTCAAGACACCGGTGGGCAGAGGCCGGTTTGTGTCGGTTTCATCAGGAAAGTGTTAAAGCATTCTCAGTGTTTGCTGTACCTGTGACTGCCTTGATCATGTTAGTGCTGTAAGTAATGAACTTCTTGTCAAGATCTACATAATGTAGTCAATTATGCGATTTACAGATTAAGCGTTCCCAGATTCGGAAAGGGATGATAATGGCAGCACCGGCTCTGAACCCACGGGCATGCTGGGAGTTTGAAGGTGAAATCCTTGTACTCCATCACCCAACAACAATCAGTGTCAAATATCAGGCTATGGGTAGGTAGAGTTGATTAATATGGCTGTCTAGACGCTGCAAACAAAGTTACCACACCCCTCTTCGTTAGGGTGTGTTGAGCATTTGGATGTTTGCTAGCTCTTTCACCGATGAATTCCTCATATCTCATTTTCAACCACTACCATACAGGAAAGCTTGAAAATTTTGAAATTGATTTGACTGGAAGCTTCCAGTTAAATTAATTTCAAAATATTCAACAGAATATACTTTTTTTCATAGATTTGTCGGTGAAAGGGTAGCTAATCAGGCAATTTCCTGTATAATACATGTACTTATGAAATGTTTACATTCATTATTTCTACCTTTTTGCCTCTGTGGAATTCTATTTGACATGCATCATCTGTAAGAAAGCTACACTCAAACACTTTAAACACTCCACATCCCGGAGGGCTACCTAATTTTCCGTATCATGAATCATCCTGGGATCGGGACCAACAATTTTTGGAAATTACTAGCTTGATGTTTTTAGCCAAAGTCATATTTGTCCGCAAGCACAAGGCAGATAACTCTACAGATGTACAAGCTTATGAAAACTAATGTATAGTGGTCTCCCTTTGTCTTGAAATGGCAAACAGATACACCTCAGGGACAAGATTTAATGGTTATGTTCAAGTGATAAATGACTATGTGCATATGTTACTCTCTTTAGATCCAAATATGTTCTTGTTGCAGATGGGGACATTTAGTTTCTTTTTACTACTCATTCACTTCTCATACAATCTCGCTGAAATGTAACACACTTATTCTCTGGACACGTACCGACATCAGTACGGGGCCCGATTTTCATGATTAAAGTGATTAAGTAATGGTTCATATTTCTTCCAACGAACTCCTACAGTACAGCTCAGAAATAACGTAAAATGTTTCCAAAATAAAATATAAATGTTCTGTTGAATAGTTTGAAGAAAATTGGATTGGAAGACTAAGGTACACAATGTCAATTATGTACAAAATATTCAACCGACCATTTCTTACATCATGTTCAGAATTGTATACTGTAGATCTTTGTTACCTTGCAGTACTTACATCCAGCTTCCACCATTTGGGAATCTTTTAAAGGTGCACATTCACACTAGAATGTGTGTAAATAAAATAGTTTAAAGTGTATACTTTCAATGTGATGAAGTGAAATAAATCGTAACATATGACGATTTCATTCCGCACAATTTATTATAATGGTTTTAATCATGAAATTGAATTAGGGACTCGTGTCTCTAATTTAATTTCACAACTTAAAAAAATTATATTAATTTATACGTAAGTAAATCATATGTTAAGATTTATTTCGTTTCCTTACATCTAGGCACACAATTTAAACCTCTAAAAGTATACAATTTTGACAATTTTATTTTCAAGCATATTAGTGTGAATGTGCAGATCTTTAATGGTTGTAATATCATACTTAGTTAGCAGCAGGCATGCGGCAACCAGAGAGTTTCATGAATGCACTTTAACAGCATTACTGGCAATGCATTCTGATTATGATGCCTATATACTGGTCTTACATTTCCGTACCAATTTTTTGAGAACCATTTTATTTAAAGCAGAAAGTGAGGCATATTAATCTGTGGGCTGGAGGGGCCCACCTGGATACACCCCCCCACCCCCACTAATTGATGAAATTATATTTTTCCAACAGCTTTCGATGTCCTCTAAGATTACGTATGTTAACCTTCTAGAAAATTGGCTATATTGTCAGTTGTCATAGTAACAATATTCTATTAAACGAGTAAACTTTCACTCATTATATTTGTCAAATTGTGCCTTTTAATCAAGCTTAAGCTGTTAAAACTAGAATGTTCCTTTACTGGTGCATGTTCAGTGATAGCAACATATAGGTGCTAGATTTTAAGCTGTGGTGAAGATTTGTAAGCTTTTGACCTTTGCTGACATCATTATGAAACTGATTTGCATGGAAACCATATGCAATCGTAGACGATACTATAAGCAACATTTTGAGTGGTCGATCACTAATCTATAATGATTCTATCAAAAAGATATCTCAGTTTTTAATACCCCTACCCCTTAATACGGTCTGCTTCACTGTGAGTATTAGCTCTAATATAACCCATCAAAAACCATATTGAGTCCCAGTTTATCACATGTTAATATACATAATCTTAGAGGACATCGAAAGCTGTTAGAAAAATGTAGTTTCATCAATTAGTGGGGTGGTATCCAGGTGGGCCCCTCCAGCCCACAGACTATATGTGTCACTTTTCCGACTGCGATGACGAGAGCATCAACAATGTTAAGTTTTTGCATTTAGCAAAACTTATCCGCTTGTATTTTAGGATTGGTTAGTCCTATTGGAACTAAACTTAGATACATTGTTCCCTATCATATTAGGATGCAGCATGTTGATACTGAGGTCACAAGGTCATGGGTCAAGGTCACTGTGACCTTGATACAAAACTGTTTTTTCAATGTTAAGTTTTTGCGTTTAGCAAAGCCTCTCGGCTTATCTTTAAGATTGGTTAATCTTATTGAAACTAAACTTGGATAGATTGTTACGTATAATATTAGGAAGCAGCATGTTGCCACAACGTCGAAGGTCATGCTCATTCTGACCTCTACAAAACCTCTTCAATATTAAGTTTTTATGCTTTGCAAATCTTATCAATATCATGTTATATTTCGGGATTGCTTAACTCTAATGGAACACAACTTTGGTACATGGTTGCTTATGCGAGGATACAGGATACAGGATGGTGACATGCAGGTCACCAGGTCAAAGGTCAAGGCCATTCTGATATTGCTATTTGACCTCTGCTTTTTTTCAACCTTAAGTTTATCCATTCAGCAAATCAATTATATTGCAGGATTGGTTAATCCTATTGGAACTAAAATCGAGTACATGGTTACCTGTAATGTTTGGAAGCAGCATAATAACACAGAGGTCACAAGGTTAAATGTCAATGCCACTGTGGAGACAGGCGAGACATTTAATTTCGCGGAATTCTTGTTAAATCTTTCATCGTCTCTCAGTTATTATCCCCACATTTAAAAAAAATGTCGTGGATATTGTAATTGCCTCCACCTGTGTGTCTGTCTGTTTGTCAGTCCGTCAA
Source organism: Chaetoderma sp. LZ-2023a (assembly GCA_034401795.1). Classification (NCBI taxonomy): domain Eukaryota; kingdom Metazoa; phylum Mollusca; class Caudofoveata; order Chaetodermatida; family Chaetodermatidae; genus Chaetoderma; species Chaetoderma sp. LZ-2023a. Next base: position 4,694,200 of record CM067372.1, read on the forward strand.
GCTATCTCCTCCCAAACCATTGGGTGGAATTAAAGTAAATTTGGTATGTTGGTTACTCATATTATTCTGGTTTGCAAGACAATATTTAGATTTGGCTCCGCCCCCAGGGAGGGCTGTGGCAGGGATCAAAAAGTCAAATCAGTTGTAACTCAACTCCTGAAATCGTTAGATGGAACTCAACTAAATTTGATATCTGAGTTACCCATCTGATTGCGGAGTGCAAGAGGCCATTTAGATTTGGCTCTGCCCACAGGGGGTGGGGTAGGTGTAAACAAATGTCAAATTTTAATCTGCGGAGATTGATTGTGATGCATCGCCTCTGAAACCGTTAGACAGAATTCAACCAAATTGGGTCTGTGGATTACCCATTCCAATGTGGAGTACATGAGTACATTTACATTTGGGCCCACCACCTGTGGGTGGGGGATGGCGTCAAATGGTCATAAAATTGATTGTAATGCAACCCCTCTGAACTCGTTAGACGGAACGTAACCAAATTTAATATGTAAGTTACTCCTATGATTGCGGAGTGCAAGAGGCCATTTAGATTTTGCTCCGCCCCCAGGGCGGGAGATGGGTCAAAAGATCAAATTTTAGCCTGCGGAAATTCATTGTAACACATCCTTCGACATCATTGGATGGAATTCAACCAAATTTGGTGTGTGAGTTACCCATATCAATGTGGAGTGTATGAGCACATTTACATTTGGCCCCACCCCCAAGGGTGGGGGATGGGCGTCAAAACTTCATGAAATTTATTGTAATACAACTAATGACACTATTGGACGAAATTCAACCAAATTTTGTATGTGAATTACCCATGTGATTGTGGAGTGTAAAATGGCATTTACATTTGGCTCTGTCCCCGGGGGTGGGTTGTGGGAGTGTGTCAAAAGTTCAAAGCGGTGAACATGGGGATTTGTATCTAGTTTCTCTTGAAAGCAAGTACGCATGTTTTATGCAGTATTTATTGTGTTTGTTATTACAGTTCATGTGGGAAGTGTTCGACAAACCGCGACAATTGTATCCATGTCTGAAGAGCATCTCCGAACAGGGGACAAGGCATTAGTACGGTTCCGATTCATTAAGAATCCAGAATACCTAAAATCTGACTCAAGAATTGTGTTTCGTGAGGGTAGGACTAAAGCTGTCGGAAATATTACAAAACTTTTCCCCCATATTTCTGCGACAGCGCAAAATACTCGTCAGCAACGAGCAGCAAAAAAAGCGCAAGATAATAATCATACGGCCAAACCTCAGAATGAGCCACAGAAAGCAAGTAAACGTAATCGGCGGATAAGATACAGAGGTCCTTCATCCGCGTCAAGCAAAAGTAGCGATGAGCAGAAAGAAAATAATCCATCGGTGTCAGTCTCTGCATCGACCTCAGCCTCTGCATCAACATCAAGCAGCACATCTGTTGTCGTAGGTCCTAGTAAATCAGCCGTGGTTGCTGGTCAGTGAACCAAGATTAATGGACTTCTGTTACTTTAAAGAGTTTTGCTGCAATGTACAACATGACATTATAGCACAGTGACTACATTTTACTTTTGCTGAAAACCAACATAGTAAAACCATCTTTAAAACCATCTTGTGATCAGTTAGTCATGCATAAGCTTTCATATCTAATGTAATATATTTATAATATAACAGTTGTGTGCTGTGTTTAAAAGACTTGTTTATTGAAAGACAATTTGACTGCGATAACGGCTCTCTTAAATCTTGTTCAGGAGCCTGTTTGAGGTGATGGGTGGGAGTAGTTTAAAAGCCATTCATGATTCTATAACTTGAGCTAAGTTTGTTATCAATTGTTATTTAACAGGTTGGATTGAAGAATGGCTGGATTGTCATTGTTCTTAGTACTATGCTCTTGCTTGTTTTATCGGACGTAGCACGTAAGATATTTGTAATTGTAAATATGTACGCACACATTATAAACCTGTCAATAATCTTAGCTTGTTTTAATCGTATAATGTACAATATTATTATTATTTATCTCATCTTACACCTCTCTCTCACTCCCGCCCACCCACCCTCGCTCTCTCTCACTCTCCCTCCCTCCCTCCCTTACAGTCTCTCTCTCTCTCTCCCTCCCTCCATCTCTCTTGCTCTCGCTCTCGCTCTCTCTCTTGTGGGGGACATTGCTTTTTTCTCTCAATCTTTTATTTTTATTTCCTTCAAGTTTCTGTGTGTAATGGCAACCCCCCCCCCCACACACACACACACACACACACACACACAGAGCGGGGACCTAGTGAGCGATGCCTCACAAATGTGAGAAACACTGCAGGGACATACTCTGATTGGCAGTTCATGCAGTAGCAGCAACAGTATTTGGATGGGAGATTACACCACCGCCTAGTCTGTGCACGTGAGTGTTTATCATATCACGTGTTCATATGCCTCGTGCAATATTTCTTTTACATGAGAGTGTGAAATAATTTTGTGGGAACATTCCAATGTGAGAAAAGGTGAGAGAAATGAAAAAACGTAAAAAAATTGTAAAACATGAATCATGGGGACACAAAATCTAAATGCATATTTGGACATTTCATGCTTATCCCGATCGTTTGAGCTACCGTAATTGTGGGGACAGGGCATTGTCCCCACAGTCCAAGCATGTCCCCAGAGTGTAGGACCTAGACGTGAAAATGGCCCCGGAATTATGGTAAAACAAGTTCTCTCTCATTTATGGACAGATGTTCACTGTGATGGCAATCTAGCAATAGGCTGTTGCTCTCAGCATAGTTGCTGTTAAACACAACACAATCTTACAATGTGTCGGTTGTCCCATCTTTTTTCATCTCCAATAGCCAATGCTATATTACATCACAAGTGTTAACCCTTTCACTGACAAATCCCTGAAATACTGAATTCGTCACGCTATAAAACTTATTCTGTTGAATATTTTGAAACTAATTTTACTAGAAGCTATTGCTGCCTGAGGAAGCAACAGCTTCCAGTCAAATTAATTTCAAAATATTCAACTGTTTTCCTGTATGGCTGCCATGAAAATTAGATATATGGTATTCATCAGTGAAATGGTTAACCTATGTACTATCTAGGTGAAATATATGCAACCTGACTAATGATGTAGGATCTGGTTAGACACGGTAAATACCCAATACAATTATTATAAATGATATATGATATATATATATATGTTATGGAAATAAATGCAATGACATTAATAACAATTCAACACAATAAGTATGTCATTAACAATTATGATGCAGTTGCATCTTTGTCAGAAATTATGTAAAAGATTTGACCGATACACTTACTGTCCGTCCCAAAACCCCTTGTCCATTACATTTGGACATGCTGACTTGCATTTAATATTATACAATTGGTCTGAAATTAGTCCACATTAGATGAGAGGAAAATATCTAAATATCTTGTGAATTTGAGCAATATTGACCAACAGCTTACCATACTAGATTTGTAAATAAAAATACATAGAGGCAGTTGTTTTTCAGAAAATGGTCCATACTTTCTCATTGATCAGTAAATCAAAACACGTCCACCATTTGCAACTATTTTTTAAGTATATGAACTACCTATGTATTTTATACCGTATATCGTAATATGTGATGGCGCTTACTGTCTGTCCGTGCATCTGTCCATCTGTCCATCCATCTGATTTCTTGTCCGGACCATATCTCGAAGAGTTTTGAACCTACACTAAAAATTTTTTTTCAAACATGTGTTAGGGATGGACGAAGTGTCATGATTTCATTTCACCAAAATCCGCCCGTATTCGCCAGAGTTATCTGTTTTGAAAAGCTAAAGTTTGTCAAAATTTTCTTGTCCGGAGCAGATCTCGAAGAGTTTTGAACCCACACACAACTTTTTGTTCAGCAGATGTTATTTCCATTAAAAGATTAAAATTCGTCAAAATTGTCTTGTACTTGTAATGATCAATGCGGCTGTGAAGAATTTCAAGCTTTTTATTGATGTCTTTGCCGTGAATTCCAAATGTGTACCTAATAGAATTTGCCCCCCCCCCCCTTTCACAGAGAATTATCAAAGACTAACTGTTCACATTTAGCATTCCTTAAACAAGTGTTCCTACGGGCGTATGTTGACTTTCACTAAAACTCTTGTTGTTTAACTCTTTACTAACCAAATTTGTCAAGAAAATTAAAATATTTTCTTATGGAATGTCCATTTGCAGGCCCAGACAAGTCTGAACCGAGGTCGGGCGCTCGGTTGACTATAGTTGACCAGCTAGTTAACTATTTGAAGTTCCACTGGTATACTCCAGTAAGTTGCTGATATTTAAATTTTGTTCATATTTTCTCATGAAGCAACATTTCAGATTATAAGATACTTGTTGGAAGGTCGGCATGGCCAAATGTAGTGGAAAAGAGGTTTTGGGAAGGACAGTAATTGCGAAATGCAACTAAAAATATCACTTGATTTAGATGACTTTGTTCTTTGAAACAAAAACAAAAGTCAATCAGTAATTTTACTATATACATAGATCAGGGTAATGTCTAATCTAAATAGCGCTTTGAACAGTCATCTGCCAAAATCTTGTTATAACCCGGTGTAGCTAAATTTATGGCAAATTTTGAAAACCTGTTCTCTTAATTGATGTTATTTCAAATCTGATTTGTAAGAATGATGAGATTATAATGTGCCTGTGCATGCGCGTCTGTCCGGCTGTCCATTCGTCTGTGTGTGTGTGTGTGCGTGCATGCGTGCGTGCGTGAGCGCGCGTGCGCGTGCGTGCGTGCGTGCCCGGTGATGTGTCTAAAAACTACTGATCCAATTTGGCTCGGATTTTAATACAACAAAAGATCTTACCCTGAAAGAAGATTTCCAGACAGTGGCCACCATCCAGGTGAAAGACTTGGTTCCAGAGCGGATAAAATCCTGGATCTCGAAAACTGGTGGTCAGATTTGGTTCAAATTCTATTAAAGGAAACTGTGACTTTACACTAGGATTCCAGAACTATGATAAAATTTGGAAAATCCGAAAAAGCTTTCAATGTGTCAAAAATCTGAGGACAAGGGTTTGCAATCTCTCCTTACTATTATTGATGTCCATCTGCAGGCTAATAAAAGATAATTAAAAAAAATTTTACCAGTGGAATGACTGGCTCGCTTATCGAGCTGGTCATTCCAGTGGTAAATAAAAAAAAATAGTCCTCATGGCATGCAAATTGACGTTTTGGCCGGTGTCGACGTGAATGGGGTTAAATCTGACAATAGTTCAGTTATTAATCTGCTATACAGTCATGGCATGGTGACCTCAGTCTCACCTCTCCTTCATGCTGGAAGTCTACATCAGTGAAAGATATGAATTGCTTTCTAGGAGTATACAGAGTTATTCTGTCAGGTAAATATGCTAAAATGGGAAGAGTATATAGTGGAATGGGAAATTCTGGTGGATTTAAAGGAATAGACAGTGGTAGTGCACATTAATCCATTAACACTTGAATTCCAGTGTCTCAACTTCAAGACAACTATACAGAAAAATGGTTGAATGTTTTTAAAGTAATTTGACGAACCAGCTCCCTGTCAAATTAGTTTTCAAAATAATCAACAGAATGTTCCTTGTGTTATAAAGAATTTGTTGTTTCTGTTCTTTGAGGTGTAAATGGTTAATGAAGATAAGAAAGTGAGTATTCAAGAGTAGTGTAGAATGAGTGGTCAGTGTGGTCAGCTTTTGTCAAGATCATAGCTGATTTCTGCAGTTCCGTGTTCCAAATGGATACATATCACCAGCAGCAGCTAGCAGCAGTAGTAGTGAAGTTTTCTGAGTAATTATGGTTTTAATGATCACACAATAATTAATCTGGAAGTTTAATTATCATATAATGAGATTGTGGCTGATTATTTAATAATAAAATCAATCAATTAAATGATTCTTTGTTCATGATGACGAGGGAGAATACAGGTGTATGTGTTTGTGGGTTACTATCATAATAGACATCCATTTCTAGCTATACCCCGTCCGTCTCTGTCTAACCTCCACCAACAGCGTGTGCGTACGTACGTACGTACGTACGTGCATGCGTGTGTGTATTGATTGAACCCTGAATTTCCAGAATCCCAATATCAACTGAGGTAACTATATAGGAAAGCTGTTGCATATTTTGAAACCAATTTGACTGTGTGCTGTTGCTGCTAGAATGTTTATGAAATGATAGATGTACGTACAATTCAAACACTTGAGCAGTCAGCGTTCATGACAGACCTAGTATATATCATCCATTATGAGGTTTGTTTGTGACATCAGCCTACTTGTGATGTAATTGATTATGATGTCATATGCTGTAGTGACACACCAGATCTTTCCATTCACATGTAGTCCCAACAATTAGTCTGCTAACACAACGAATACTTTGCTAACACAACGAATACTCTGCTAACACAAGGAATACTCTGCTAACACAACGAATACTCTGCTAACACAATGAATGCTCTGTTAACACAACGAATACTCTGCTAACACAACAAATACTCTGCTAACAATTATGGAATTGAATATTTTTTTGGGAAATTTCTTATAGCATATTTTAGAACAAATTCGATGGTTAGATGGTTAATATATTTATCATAATATTTTGGTTTAGTCTGGACATGTATGGGCTATGTTATTCTGATTTTCTTGGTGAGCCATATGCGGAGAATGGCTCTACATAGTGATCTAAATGGCGGCCGGCGTGTGGCATGCGGCTTACTCTTAGGTTTTCAATGGCTATTTAACCCTTCAGTGGCTCAATTCAGACCAGAATATCAAAATATTTGCTTATATAATGTGCATTTGCAGGCCAAGAGAATACAGTTATTGACAATTTGCTACTGTCATTCCAGTAGTAAATTTTCATAAATAGTCTTCTATTGGCATGTAAATGGACATTCTTGAAGTGCACTGTATTGACCAGTTCTGGCCTGCATCGCCATGAAAGGGTTAATTCATCACGGATATCTACTATTCCACAACTGCAACCAGTATCCACCATAAACAATACAATTTTCCATTTCCATTTTCCTGAAAGGCCAAGTGAGTTTGGCATAGCAACCGTCCATCATCCATCCACCAATTATCTGTCTGTCATCCGTCGTCTGTCAACTTTCGCTTCAAAACACTACTCATTAAGAGCTTGGTGGATTTGGTTTAAACAAATTGTCTATCTCTGTTAAATTGGGAACACATTAAGACGTATTTTATTAGTGTGATTCCTACTTGAGTTATGTACATTCTAATACTAGCAAGAGGCGGTTACATAGGTATAAAATGTACATTAAATTTACGGCATTATACAGTATATAAGTTAAGGAAATATACTGAGATAGAAATATAGAGTGGGAGGGAAAGCGTGTTTCGTGAAGATTTGGACAAAGATAGAGTTTAGATGCTGGTAGGAAGAGGATTGAGGAGATAAAGTGGAAAGAAAAGGAGGCTGGTTTCCACTGGCGCCTGCCAATGTACTGATTAGTAATGTTTACTAGTGTTTACATCGTGCGGTGGGAGATTATTATAGGAGCACCGGGCCATAGTTCAGTATCATAACATCATTATTGGGATTTCGCTTAGTATGGCAGCTAGTTAGATCACGAGGGTATGTGTGTGCAGACAGCGGGAAAGAATAGGTTAAGAACGGACGTGTATTATTTGAAACGTCCAGTATCAACAATATATTAGCAGAGGATTGCGGATATTTGCATATTTGTGTTCGGATCGAAATTCTCATTGCCAAAAAGTAATTCTTTAGCTGTAAGCGTAGTGGGAGAGACATTAATTAGTGCTAACCAGTTGTTAAATGATGTCCTTTGGTTATTGTATAATGGGCAATGGAAAATATAATGATCAGGTGATTCGCTTGGAAATCCACAGGAGCACATACAGGTTTCCGATATGAAATTGTCATTTAGGTGGCTATTTAGGCTGCTACAGTCATTACTGAGTCTAGCAAAGGCGATATTGGCAGGTCTTATGCCTGCATAATACCACCTAGGTGGAGATTGAGACGGAGACATGGCTTTCAGCTTACGCTTGAATTCTGCAAGTGTAGCAGATGATCTGACAGGATCGGGGAGAGCGTTCCACATGCGTACAGTTGATGGGAAGAATGACCCACTGTAAAGATCTGTTCGACATCTTGTTGGGCCCTTGCTATCACGTTTTCAACATGTTCAAGCGAGTGACCTTTATTGCTAAATGTTATACCAAGGTGCTTGTGCGAGACAGATGGTTGGATATCAGAGCCTTTAAAATGTATAGGGAAACCTGTTGCCTAATGGCGTAGGGATATAAATAAAGAGGTTGTTTTGGAGGAGTTAAATTCTACGAGCCAGGTTGTTGACCATTGAGATATCGCTTCACGGTCATGGTTGATTGTTAGAATATGAGCCTCGAGGTTGTCTGATATCACGTAAAAACAGGTGTCGTCAGCAAATAGTCTCAGACTGTTTAAAATATCACCTGGTAAGTTATTGATAAAGACTAGGAATAGCAAGGGCCCAAGGACTGAACCTTGTGGTACACCCGCCTTTACCGAGAGGAGGGGTGGGGGGGGTGTGTGGATTCAGTTCCACTTAGAACTACTTTTTGGTTTCTCATAGAGAGATAATTGTTGATCCAAGCAAGGAGATTTCCTGAAATTCCATATTGTTCTAATTTATGTATCAAACCGCGGTGCCAGACTGTCAAATGCCTTCGAAATGTCGAAAAATAAAAATGACTTCTTTTTGTTCATCAAGAGCCTGCACTATAGCACTGTAGATATCTAATAATTGATATAGTGTCAAATGAGAGGGGAGAAAACCTGACTGGTATGGTGTTATAAAATCTTTTATGTAGTTGTATGTATGCTTAAAAATACATCTTTCCATAACTTTACTCAGGCAGCTTAATAGGGAGATTGAGCGGTAGTTAGAGCATAGACTTCTATCTCCTTTCTTAAAAATTGGGAGTGACGGTGGATTTCAATCTAATTTGACTGGAATGACTATTGGGGTAGGATTCAGAACTTGTGGACACAATTTTGATTGTTCGATTTTTTGAGTGAAATTAAATTTTTAAAACTGGTCGACTTAGTTTATCTGGAATACCTCAATGGGGTTAGGTTTCAGAACTTGTATACAGAATTTTGATTCGTCAATTTCTTTAGTGAAATGTTAACCAGTCAAAAGCCTGTGTACAAGTTCTGAAGGCTACCTCCATAGGGTCCTACCACCGAGGTTTGGTTGAAATTGCCCAAGAAGGGCCTTTAACTAATGTGGGAAAATCCAAGATGGCCCCTCAAAAGATAGATCAATCAAAATTATGTATACTTGTTATGAAGCATATGCTCATAGGATCGATTCAGCTAAGTTTGGTTAAAATCACACAAGCGGTTAATAAGTAGTAGTCTTTTAACTGATTTCATGAATATGAGCTTAAGCTGTGGTGACTGTCCGACATCCGTCATCCGTCTGTCTGTTCATCATCCCTCCATCAGTCAACTTTTTCATTAAACGATTTCAATTATATTTGGCAGGAAGTATCCTTATGGCCCTGAGGACCTAAGTTTGTTCAAAGGAAGCTGATCAGCCAATTTTATCGACGGCCATCTTGGATTTTGGCTGATTTTTAGAAACATCTTTAAGTCTGAAACTGCTTGGGGAATCGATTCAAAAGTAATGAAATATGATTTAGGGAAATAGCTGAACTAAGTTTGTTCAAGGGAATTTGTTTGACGAAATGCTTTGGGAGCCATCTTTCACGAAAATGACTTCTCCAGAACCGCTGAACGGATTAGGCCGAAATTTGGGAGATATGATTAGGGATTAAGTTACATAAAAAAACCTACCAATCAATATCTAGCGTGTTTGGCGGCCATATTGGTTTTTTTATTTGATAGATTTTGAAGCCGAAATTGGTTTCATGTAAGTTTGTAGGTATTCTGATTTCAAATATGCCATTTTCGAAACTGTCAGATAAACCAAACGCTCACGTAAAAACAATAGGAAATTTTTAATGTTTTCACGAGAATCACTGGGCCGATTTGAAGTATATTTAGCAGGAATCATCAGTTTCAGTTTTCTTTATTTCACTCAGGCCATTACAAATCCTTAGGCCATAGAGATCCATCGGCCAATCGGCCAGTTTGTCATGTGGCCATCTTCGAATTTGGCTGACTTTTTGAAACGCCTTTAAAATGGTCTTTTCCGAATCTGCCTGGAGGATCGATTCAAAATGCACCTAGGCCATATACGGCAATAGCTGAACCAAGTTTGTGTAAGGGAATTTGATTGGCCTAGGAAGTTGGCCTTTGATGACCTAGTTTTCGCGAGAATGCCTTATACAGAATTGCTGAACGGATCGGGCTGAAATTTGGGAGATGATTAGAGGCTCGGGGCCATTAAAATGTGTTCAAAGGAAATTGATACGTAAAGAAACATGTTTTAAAATCCCAGAATTTTGAACTTTTCCGGGTGCCATGTTTAATTTTCAGTTAATCAGTTGAAAAGACTACTTATTAATCGCTTGGTCAATAATGCGATTTCAACCAAAACTGGCTGTGATGACCCAAAATGGTGATAGACTTGAGAATTTATATACATAATTTTTATTGTCCAGTTCTCCAGGCGGCTATCTTGGATTCCTAGAGAATTTCTGGGGAAATCGAGTAAATGACGACGCATCATTAACTATTTGACTGATTTAAGCCAAACATCATAGGAAGGACCATACTGTGGTAAGCTTCAGAACTTGTATGAAGAATTGTGTGATCAATTTTTGGTGGCCACTTAGGCCATCTTCTTTTAAAGGTTTTTACAAGGGAGATAACTCTTTAAAACATCTTATTAACCGCATGGCAGATTTTAAACACATTTCGGTTTGAGGGCCCTAGCATGGTAGGCTTCCGAACGTCTAACACAAATTTGATTGGCAATTTTTTCCATTGCCATTTTGGATTTTTCAAATTATTTTATGATCTTGATTATATCAAACTATGGTAGTCTGTAGAAGTTTCAGGAACAGTAATTTTCATGAATTATGAAGCATTTCTAATAATAAAGGAAACTAGATTGGTCGGTTGATGACGCGTCATCGCAAGTTCTCACGTTCACCGCTTTGATCTTTTGACCCCCCCCCCTCCCAACCAACCAACCCCTTTGGGCGGAGCCAAATGTGAATGTCCTCGTGCACTCCGCAATAATAACTCACATACCAAATTTGTTTGAATTCCGTACATCACTTTCGGCGGAGTTGTATTAAAGTAACTTTCTTCAACCTTTGACCCCATCCGCCACCCCTCGGGTTTGGTGGGGGTTGGTGTCGCGGGAAAATGTACATGTGCTTATCCACTCCACCAGTATATGGGTAACTCACATACCAAAACTGATTGCATTCCGTCAAACGGTTTCGGAGGAGTTTCATTACAATACATTTCTTTTTTTACCCACACCCAGGGTTAAATGTTAAATGTGCTCATGCACTCTACATTGATAGGGTTAACTCCCATATTAAATTTCGTTGAATTCCGTCCAACGGTTTCGAGGAGTTTCGTTTCAATAAATTTTCACACGTTAAAATTTGGCCTTTTTACCCCTCCCTCACGTTCTGGGGGCGGAACCAAATGTAAATAGCATGTTGCACTCTGCAATCATTTGAGTAACTCACATAAAATTTGATTGAATTGTGTTTAATGGTTTGGTAGCAGTTGCGTTACAGCCAATTTTCCGCGCAGACAGACAAACACACGGGTTGCACTACATAATACTTACTTCGAAAAACGTGGGGATAATGACGATCCCCTTCATAGACGGAAACCATCAAGGAAAGTAACATCCTGAGCTCGCTGCTCTGCAGTACTGCTGACATTGCTGCATACTGCGTCATGTGGAACATAGCTTTCCGGTCCTTCTGGAAGCTATGAATTCGTAGATAAAAAATGCCCTTGACAAAAAGACATGCTTATACACCGCAACCCGCGTATCCTTGATGCTGTATAACTGTAACAGCTGGGCAGCTCTAAAGGCAGTTCTAGACCCTTGATTCCTGCCACCGCAATCATCTCCGCGTGATCACTGGACACCGATGGCAAGACAGCATAATTTCCACCGATTCACTAGACAAGATGTATAATACATCGTCGCTGTCAGTAAACGTCGCCCAGCAAAGATGGTCCATGTTTGTCCATGCGCTAAGCACACCAGCACAGAGAGCCTTGAAATTCATCCTACTGGGAGCCAGCAAATATGAAGCCTGGAGAGGACGTCATTGCATAAATCGGTTAAGTGTGTTGCAAGAGGACCTCAAGAAAACTGCACACGGTACAATACACCCTGGTCAGGAATGGACCTGAGGAAGCTAAAGATTTTGGCTGAGGAGAAGACAAGGTGGTCAAAAGCGAAGACCTGATTGCAGCTGTAGGATACATATATGGTGATTTCATTCCGTATAAATTAATACAATTTCTTTAGTTGTGAAGTTGAATTAGGGATACATGTGTTTAATAATTAAATTTTACAAACCTAAAACATTGTATTTTTAATTAATATGAAATGAAATCATCATCGTCTATGTGTAGCCGGTGATCTAGGTACATATGATAAGTTAGGGCTCTAAAAGTATTCAATGTTCACAATTTTGTTTAACAGTTTTATTTTTACGTATTTGTCCTTTAGTAAGCTCCCTTTAGAATGAGAACTAACGATCATTGTGAGAATTGTGTTTCTAAATCAGGTTACAGCACTGGCAAAAAAGCAGCATCGTTTACAAATTAATGCCAAGTCCCGATTAAGCAGCTATTATACGATTTGAGTGTATAGACCTGCCATGTTAGATAGAGCTTAGAGGTTGCAGTATGAAGGCAAGAATTCCGGGCACAAGAGTGAGTGGTAGACTGACTAATTTTGACAAAATGCTAATGAAAGAACTGACATATTTATGCAACAGTAATGGATCTTTCCAGTTTTAGCCATGTCCCGCCCATCTCTAGTTAAGCTCCACCCACGTGTCGCCCGTGTTGGGATCGATAAATTTCCAGAAAACTATACAGGTAAGCTGTTTAATATTTTGAAACTAATTTGACGGGTGGTATTGTATGGCAGCAACGGCGCTCAGTGAAATTATTTTCAAAATATGCTACATTATTTATTAAATTTTAAAGACACAAATCGTACAAAGTGCCGGACTATTAAGCGTTTAAGACGGATTAAATCGAGTCATTAATGCTGTAATTGATTATGACGTCACCCTACAGTACACGCTACGTAGTTGATTATGACGTCATGATGGATGGATAAACTGGAAAGGTTCATTACCTGCATTGCACTGTTCAGTGGTTCACTCAGTCATATACACATGCATATGCTGAAAGGATAAGATTAACATCCGACAAAACTTACATGTTTAGCTAAATTGGATAGAATGGCTAAGTGAGCTTATGCCATGCCGACCGTCATCCGCCCATCAACATTTCCTAAACCGCTTAGTGGATTTTAAACAAATTTGGCTGAAAGGATCTTATTGCGGTAGACTCTATAACTTCTATACAGAATTTTGATTGGTTAATATTTTGGGTGAATTGGTTAATATTTTGGGTGACCATCTTGGACAACATATAAAACGAGAATTTTGATTGGTAAATTTTTTTTTGGGATTTTCTGAAAATTATTGGTAAATCCTTTATAAAGCATACCGGTATTCTCTTAAACCACTTGGCAGATTTTATTCAGATTTGGCTGAAAGGATCATATTTCTGTAGGTTCACGATCTAATATTCATAATTTTGGTTGCACCATTTTTCAGTGGCCATCTTGGATTATCCAGAAATATTTTCCAGAACCATTTAAAACGGTATGCCTCCTTAAATGATAGCCCGATTTCAACGAAACTTGGAAGGAACCATCTTATGGGTGTAGTGTGGCAGTAGGCATCAACATCCTAAACGAGAATACTGACTGGTCAATTTGCATGGTGGCCATTTTTGATTTTCCGAAAATTGTCTGGAAATCCTTTCTTCTCTGCCTTAATCAATGGCCCGATTTCAAAGAAACTTGGGTGGAACGATCACATGGTGGTAGGTTTTAACACTGATAAGGAGAATTCTTATTGGCGAATTCTTTTGGGGTGCGCATCTTGAATTTTTCCAGAAATCATTTAAAACATATCTCCTAAACCGCTTTGCGAATTTTAACCAAATTCTGGATGGAACGATCTAGAACCCCTGCTCAGAATTTTGATTGGTCAATTTTTTCGTTGGATATCCTCGATTTTCCCAGAATTTTCCGAAAACCTTTAGATGAAACGCTATTCTTCCTTAATCAGTGTCAGGATTTCAACGACATTTGGTTGGAATGATCCTAATCATTTCTAAAGAGAATTTGGATTGGTCAATTTATTTGGTGATGATCTTGGATTTCTAAATCCGTCCCGGCACAGGAAATAGATTAAAATATTACTCCAAAATTGCCCAGACATAATTTGTACTTTTAAAACATAAATTTCTATCTGCTGGATATAACTGTTGAATTACTGCCAAAAACTCTATAGGACTCTACATGTAGAAGATGACCTTTTTATTTGAAATACCAATGTTTTCTTGGACCCCTTGTTTATGAATTAATTACTTATGGAGGTTAAGGTGGTGTGTCTGTAATATTAACTATGCTGATGACCATTCATCTGTCGTGAACAATAACAATATGCTTTCTTATCTTGATATATATATATATATATATATATATATATATATATATATAAATATATAAAGCTTACACTAGCGGGTTATCATAGTTATAATTTAACTGCTAGGCTAAAGGAAAACAATGTATTGCAGTTCCCTACAAAACCTGAATCATTTTACACAGGACAAAACCGCCCAATAGTGTCTCCAAATGTTGTGATTCTGCATGAACAATGTGATTAAAACCTTTGTGTCAATTTTGTAACCGGCGTTATTAGAAGCTGTTGATGTCTAAGACAACAACATCTTGCATCGGTGTGGTGATTAAATTGAAACCATCGTTCTAGGCGAGGAATCAGGAATACAAGGATTGAGTGAACTGTAAATCGTTGATACTGTGATACATTGCATGACTAGAAATAAGTAACCCTAAGAAGGCTAACGTGAAGACGGGATAATCATTAAACACACGCAATCCCATTCCTTGGTCAATCACATCCATCTTTGGCTCTGATTAGAGACGCATCAAACACACGTGCCACAGTCACGCACAGACCAAGCCACAAGCGGGACAGACCGCCACTAGTGCACTCCGCGTTCTACAAGCCGTTCCACCCACCGCCTAATCATGATCTATGTGTATGGCAGCTCGTTTGTCACCCATACCCAGCAACCCATAAAATGACCATGAAGAATGACCGTATAATTAACATGGAAATCATCTTCATTAACCTGATTAACAGACTTCAGCTAATGGCGTTTGGAGCGAACACAATTAGTCGTAGTAACATTTAGGTTTGTAGCGGCATAATTCATCCGGACTCTACAATAGATGATAGAAAGAGTGTCGATTAGCCAAGGAAACAGTTCTATGTAATAAAACAGTGAGCGACAATAGTCAGTATAGCAATATACTAACAATATTAATTTGAATGTGCCATGATGTGGGAATTCAAAAGACAGACGAGGCAAAAAACATAATGTATGTGCCAACCTCATTTAGAAAGCGTGACAACTGCTAGTACTGGTATACATGGCTTGTCTATATCTATGAATACTAGTTTTCTGATTACCGTTTACAAGCTTAAGGCCCAATTCAATTCACACTAAAAGGCGTAGGCTTAAATTGTGTACCTCAATGTAATAAAACTAAATACAAATTAAAATATAATGATTTAATCCCGTATAAATATAAAATATAGGCCTAATTTTTTGTTGTGAAGTTGAATTTGGAATACGTGTCTCTAATTCAATTTCACGGTTCTAAAACTCATTAAGTTACACGGAATTCTCTCATCATATGTTAAGCTTTTATTTCGTATCTGCATTGAGGTATTGCAGCATTTATATTTCTTCCTGATTTATGCCATACACCTCGCATGACAACGAATTTCAAATAGTGGATGTATGCATTGTTCGACGCATCGAAGGATTCCTGCCATCTATAGACAGAGCTCTATATATCTATACAGATTTACCGTAGGTCTTTATGTCTAAACCAAACATGGTAATGTCATTAACACTTTCAACCCTGAATTCCCAGAATCTCAATTTCAAGGTAACTATGCAGGTAAGGTGGTGAATATTTAGAAACTAATTTAACAAGAAGCTGTTGCTGCAATATGCAGCAACAGATTTCTGTCAAATTTGTTTTTCAGACCATTTCAACAGAATATTTATTAAATATTTTTAGTTTATTAAGATGAGTTTTCGAATTAGGACTTTGGGGTTCAGAGTTAATTTTATGATACTTCTTACAGAATATCATGAATTCCAGTAAAGCCACCTATCTCATATGAGGTGTGATGAGATTAGAATAGGACTTACAATCCTCCCACAACCTGAAGAAGGCGGCCATCCTTAAACCTAGAAATTAACAACACAACACAATACACATCCAAACGTGAGTCGCATATTAATGGTCGCTGTTTAAGTTTCTGATAGCGACCATACAACATACTATCATTGCGATAAATTATCAGAGCGAAATAATTAACTCAAGCGATGTTCGAATAACAATATATAGTCAAGCTAGTAGAAAATGCAATCAAAAGAGCGCATTCTCCAAATGGTAATACGATTTCGGGTACTTGGTCAGAGCTAGTATCGAAGCAGTGCATGGCTTGCTCATCAAGCGGAGATTATGGTCGTGTGCTAGCACCCCATAAAACTTGCCGTTCACTAATTCGTTATTCTGATATTGACAATCTGATGTGGTTATATGTGCTCGAAGGCTGGCCCATTATCCGGGCTATAGTTTTACTACATTGCTTCGTTTTATATAGATACAAGCGAGAGGCACACATACAATGCCGGCGGCCTATGACATTACTATTAGTTTTGTTTCAAGGATGATATATGTGTGAGTAAGAAAATTAACATCATATAAAGACAGCTGTTCTAGAACAATTGTGCAGAACGGATCAACCCTCACTATACTATTAAAACTTGCATAGAGCAACTGTCAACCTGTCATCTAGCATGACAAATATGTGGTTTGTTCTGACAATGGACCTTTCCATTTTTAGCTATGCCCCGCCATCACTAAAATTACAGCCACAGTCACCATTGGCAGAATACAGTAAAAGCAATGTAAATAACCTGATACCAACAGTTGTACGATGGAATAAATGTGATACAACACTTTACAAAAATCTACTGAATGTTTCTCTAAAAGAAGACACTCCAAAGATTAGTTCAACCCTTGTTGCTGATCTACTTGTCCGGAAACTTTCAACTTTGATGCATAGTGCCTCAATCACAGCAACTCGTCAGTCTAGAAATCAAAAGAAATCAAGATAGGGCATCAAAACATGGACTCCACATATAGCTAGTTTAATACACAAGAGTAAGAAGGCACATTATCTATGGAACATCAATGATGGACCTAACAGCAACAACAGCAATATCAATAATAACCGTAAAGAAGCTCGTCAGAAGCTGAGACAAGCAATGCGACTACTAAACAGTGAAACGAGAACATCATTGCATAACAAGATCACGGAGGCTCATGAAAATGACAAGGAGACATTTTTCATGTTGGTAGCAAAGCAGCGCATAACTCGTCAAAGAGGGATGCATCAGCTTATTATTGATGGTGAAATATGCAATAATGATGCTGGCATCTTGAGCGGATTCAAGAACCATTTTGGTTCACTCGCCAACCCCCTGGTAGACCAAGCCTTCGATGAAGAGCACAAGAGAATTGTGGAACTTGATGTCCAGATAATTGAAGACGTGTGTAGCAATCATACTACTGGGACAGAATGTGAATCTGTAGCTGAAGCAGAGATCCGAAAGATCATTGCAGGATTTAATAATAACAAATCAGCAGACCCGCATGGACTAGCAGCTGAACACTTAAAGCATGCACCAACTGTGGCAACACATCATCTCGTAAAGCTAATGAACTATATAATCAGTACAGGCTACATTCCATCTGATATGAAGCAAGGAATCTTAACTCCAGTATTAAAGAAGGGTAAGGATGAAAAACAGCTTAGCAACTATAGAGGAATGACAGTCCTTTCAATTGTAGGAAAGATCTTAGAAAAAGTAATTTTACAACGGACAAAGCAACGGCATGATAATGTTCAGTCAAAGCTGCAAAGAGGTTTCACTGAAAGATCATCATCAGTATACACAGCACTTATTATTTCAGAAGTGATCAATGAAGATAAAGACAATCATCAGCAGCTCAGTATGGTAACCTTAGATGCTTGCAAAGCATTTGACGTAGTGTGGCATGCGTCCTTACTCCGAAGGATCTACAACATTGGAATTCAAGGATCATTATGGCGAACCATCAAAGAGATATATACTGATGCTCAATCTTCCATCAAGATGAAAAGAACCCTCTCAGACCCATTTGTGATACGCCAAGGAGTACGTCAAGGTGGAATTCTCTCAACAATCCATTACAAACTCTTCAATAACAACCGTCTCAAGATAATTGAACCTGCCTTAGTGTATGCAATAACCTGCCTTAGTGTATGCAATAACCTGCCTCAGTGTATGTAATAACCTGCCTCAGTGTATGCAATAACCTGCCTCAGTGTATGCAATAACCTGCCTCAGTGTATGTAATAACCTGCCTCAGTGTATGTAATAACCTGCCTCAGTGTATGAAATAACGTGCCTCAGTGGATGCAATAACCTGCCTCAGTGTATTCAGTAACCTGCCTCAGTGTATTCAGTAACCTGCCTCAGTGTATTTAATAACCTGCCTCCGTGTATGTAATAACCTGCCTCAGTGTATGCAATAACCTGCCTCAGTGTATGCAATAACCTGCCTCAGTGTATTCAGTAACCTGCCTCAGTGTATGCAATTACCTGCCTCAGTGTATGTAATAACCTGCCTCAGTGTATGCAATAACCTGCCTCAGTGTATGCAATAACCTTCCCCAGTGTATGCAATAACCTGCCTCAGTGTATGCAATAACCTGCCTTCGTGTATGCAATAACCTGCCTCAGTGTATGCAATTACCTGCCTCAGTGTATGCAATAACCTGCCGCAGTGTATTCAGTAACCTGCCTCAGTATATTCAGTAACCTGCCTCAGTGTATGTAATAACCTGCCTCAGTGTATGTAATAACCTGCCTTAGTGTATGCAATAACCTGCCTCAGGGTATGCAATAACCTTCCTCAGGGTATGAAATAACCTGACTCAGTGTATGCAATAACCTGCCTCAGTGTATGTAATAACCTGCCTCAGTGTATGCAATGACCTGCCTCAGTGTATACAATAACCTGCCTCAGTGTATGCAATAACCTGCCTCAGTGTATGCAATAACCTGCCTCAGTGTATGCAATAACCTGCCTCAGTGTATGCAATAACATTAATGAATCTGTTATATTTGCTGTTTTGTTGTCCTAGCTGATTAACCACACTACTATAAGCCACACCCACCAGACAGAATGGAGAAATTGAACCATTGAGGTGCTATTAAGTTGTTCACACTATATTCATTGTCGTTTCTGGAGGTAGTTTAACCAGCGTTTTCACCCAGATATGTAATAGTCAAACTCGTTTCTGGAGGTAGTTAAACCAGCGTTTTCACCCAGATATGTAATAGTCAAACGTTGGGTTTTTGAAAGTATGCACAAAATAATTATTCACACGCCATGAGACTCCTCTTCTCTATGAACAGTCTTGGAGCTGATCAGACAGAGCCAGGATTTGAATCATGACCTTTGGATTATACCAGAGGGCCATAAAATAAGGTGATAAAACCGTAGCCTTTTAATCAGCTTAAATATATAAACATGACAGTTGGTTAAAGACGCAATCACGGTTAGTTAATAAACGACACTCAACACGAGCATAGGCCTATACGAGGAACACGGAGTGAGGGTGTAAATCACCCCTCGTCATTTATATACTCCGTGAATCCTCGTGCTACCCGTTCATCGTCTAGACATTCGTGAGAACACATAGTTTAGGAACAAAAGGACAACACTAGGGATGTTATAGTGTTCTCAATTAAGTAAACATGTGATTGAATCTTTAAGCAACTGCCACTTTCAGTTAAATAGTTTTGCAAAATATATTGTAATCCCATTTCCATATTTAATCTCTTATTCTAAATCTAGTTTGCAAGTGGACCTAAAAGATAACATTTGGGACACTTGTGTACTCTATTCGACGCTAATGATTCTTCTAACCCGCACCTCATAGCAGAAGTGGGGACGATGGTGACAATCGAAATACCCTCCGAGCCCACCAAAAATAGATCAATGGGAAATCCCCCATGAACTATAACACCACCTTATCAACCCACCCCACCCCGCCTTCCATACGTACAGGACATATTCACCTATGCGCAATTAGATTACGTTGGTCCAGATTTGACTTCGAACTTAGCGATATTGTATGGAATATATACGGAAGTGTGTGCTCGGTTATCGTTATTTCAATGGATAGATCCGGTCTGTCACTCAAGTATACGACGTTATAATCAATGACGTCACATGTAAACTGACGTCACAATTAAAAGGTATATTTTCCTAGGTATACTGGAACCAGGCTGTCGACGTTGTTTCAATGGATTATGGGGTCTTCATTGGACCTGTAGTACATATATGTTAATTGTTCCATCATATTTCTTACTGCTGTGTATCTTTAATTCAGGCTATACTAGTTCCGGATTTACTTTTTACCGAGGGATCCGACTTTGTCACTCAAGTGTCTGAGGTCATGATCAAATTGCACCAAGTATCCAAGCAATCAAATGGTATAGGCACGGCACGAAAGTGAATTAACGTCCGACGGTTAGCCTGCCGTCTAATATGTGTGTCTTTGGTACATTTACTACTTATTAAACAATCGATGCAATACTCTGAAACTAACTTTACTGGTAGCTGTTGCTGCCATAGACAGCTCCTGTTCACGTTAGTTTCAAAACATTCAACAGCGTACCCGTATACTTAACATGAAATTGAGATTTTGTGAATTCTATGGTTCAGCGTCAAAATCGATTTAAGCATGTGTACAACGCGTACAGACATTAACTAGGAATGGGCGGGACATATCGGGAAATTGATCCGTCTATTGTGATGACAAACAATATTGTCAATGGAGGATTCCGATTCTGTCACTCAAGTGTCTGACGTCATGATCAAAATACGTCACCTGTTAGTTGCCAATCAGATCACGTAGGTCAGACACAGCCTCTAGCTTTAAATGAAAAATTCTGGGGCCCTGCTGCACAACTCACAAAACAGCCAAATTGCTACTCAATGAAATTGCAAAGCCAATAATATTTGAATGCAGAAGAAGAAGAAGAAGAGGAAGAAGAAGAAGAAGAAGAAGAAGAAAAAGAAGACGTAGAAAAAGAAGAGACACGGGAAAGGGAAATGTTCGACGGTTGCCGTCTGATATACATGTATGTCTTGTGGTGGATTTAAAATTTATTAAATAGTCAGTTGAATATTTTGAAACTAACCTGACTGTTGCTGCCATAGGCAGTAGGCCTAACAGTTACAAGTCAAATTAATTTCAAAATATTGCACAGCCTACATGTATAGTTACCTTGAAATTGAGATGTTTGGAATTTATGGTTCAGCGTTAAAATAGAGGGCAACGTCCGCAGAAAGTGGGCGGAGCTTATCTATAAATGGGCGGGGCATAGCTAGCAATAGATCCCTCAATTAATATGCTTGGGTTGATTAATGGAGGAATCCAGTTTTAACTATACCCCGCCCATCATTAGCCAAGCTCCGCCCACGCTTTGCCCTTGTTGGGATCAATCGATCCATATACCCATACACGTCCTGAATCTCACTTTCCAGAAAACTATACAGGTAAGCTGTTGAATATTTTGAAACTAATTTGACTGAGTGTTGTTGCTGCTTATCAGCATCTTTGTTAAATAGTAAAGGCATAATGCGTACAATATCAATTAAGCGGTGGTGACGAACTTAGCTACGTCATTCATG
This sequence comes from Chaetoderma sp. LZ-2023a, assembly GCA_034401795.1. Lineage (NCBI taxonomy): Eukaryota > Metazoa > Mollusca > Caudofoveata > Chaetodermatida > Chaetodermatidae > Chaetoderma > Chaetoderma sp. LZ-2023a. The sequence continues at coordinate 4,716,274 of CM067372.1, forward strand.
ACGTAATTGATTATGATGTCATCCTACACGTCACATAATTGATTATGACGTCATACGATTGATGGGTAAACTGGAATTCTCCATTGATTAGCGAGTTTTCCTATAGTCAGCTGACATATTGAATCTCTCATGACTAGCGAACTACCCACTCCCCCAAGATGTTTAAATACAACACATGAGAAACGGTGAGTGAAAATTATCATCAGATTTTTATTGACAATAATCAGTTTAACATCAGTGATAATAATGAATGACTTCTATGCATATATATCGTTTAGATTTTGAGGTGCCCAGTAATGACGTCACACACATAGATGACGTCACGTAGAGAAGTGTGTCAGGACTTGGTGTGAGTAGCGAGACTGATGTGAAATGTAGGGTGCCTTTCCGTGATTGACCAAGTCAGTAAACCCTGATCCTGCTTTGGTCCCTGCTTTCTGTCTTTTGGTAGATTGACCATAAAAAGTCTTCTGACGCAAATTTCAATATGGCGGAGTCCTGTCAAATTGTATAATTTATCAAAATGACGAAATCCCTTGTTAAGTTTAGTTGATACAAACATTCATGATTGACTTAGCCAACATTTGAAGCATATGCGAAAGAGGACCAACATTCGGAAGAAGTATAATAATTTATCAGGTTTATGTGTCCAAAACATTGACATATAATCAGGGTGATTAAACGAAAACCAGTTTCCGAGCTACAGTTCGTGGTTGGTGGTTCCTGGGCGATGTTGATAGGCCTGTACCAAGTGGGTAGTTTACTGACTTGGTCAATTCGCAGAAATGCGCTCATAGTGAAGGTGACATGACATGGATTGCATTCTGAAATTCTATGATAGCGTGATTGTGACATAATAAAAATAAGTTCCCTTGCTGTAGCCTATAATAAGCCACAACGAATCCTTTGCGACACAACTATTTCCTACAATTAATTGAGAGATCCCATCCGTTACTCAAGTATCTGTAATTACATCACTCGTTAGCTGACGTCACAATCATAATGCCATATAGACGCTGTAACGAAAATGCTAAGGTCCGTCACGAAGTACATGAAATGTATATGTCGTTGATGAATTTACGTCATGCAATTTATGGCAACAACACCTCTCAGTCAAAATTGTTTCAATATATTCAGCAGCTTGGCTGCAAAGTTACCTTGAAGTTTGGATTCTCGAAATTCGGTTTTCAACGTTTTAAATCGCTTCCAACACGCATAAGATGTGTGCCGAGTTTGTCTGGAAATGAATGAATGTTCCTGGGTGCTCTAGCTACATCAGATGTCAGAGAAAGCATCACTTTCTAGCAACATCTTAAAAAGTGCACTTCATTCTGCAATGTGCCTGCTAGGCGATATCTGTTTCTTTCTCATAGAAAATGTTCATTTGCAGAACCAGAAATTACTGTTTTTGGAAATCTACCACTGGAATTATTATTTTCAAAAATAGTCTTCTCTCATTCTGTAAATGGACAGTTTCAAGACCAGAGGTCGTTTTTGGCCACCTTGAGTGTTAACAGGTTTACAATATAGTCATGCGTAATCCTAAATAGATCTAATCATTGATTTGTTGATGTTCTGCTACTCAAGTAAGTAATTGTGGAGGTATACTCTATCGAATAAATATCTTCAGTAGTTCATATCATGTCTCCTCCGTTTTCCCAACCCGTCCTTTTCGAGGACCTTTGACCATTTGACACAAAAATCACGATGGCTCCTCAGACCACAATGGCAACCTCGCACCCAAGTGCGTTGATGTTCCTTTTAGTGGTGCTAGAGTTATCGCACCAAACACACAGGCGAACACACGGACATACGGACAATGCGATTATAACAGTGTCGTGACACTGTGTAGCAAAACAATAACACGATAAACCATAGCAATAGTGGGGTGCGCAGATCAAGCGATTTTATGAGAACTATTAAAAGGTTCATGAAATAGTAGATGAAGATGGTACGCGCTCGTGGGAGTTAAAATCGATTCAAACACGCCTACAAGGTGGGCTGAGCCTATCTAGAAATGGGCGGAGCTTATCAAGAAATGGGCGGAGCTTATCTAGAAATGGGAGGAGCTTATCTAGAAATGGGTGGAGCCTATCTAGAAATGGGCGGAGCTTATCTAGAAATGGGCAGATAACAGGCATAGGTAAAAATAAATCCCTCGATTCGTGTATCCAGTTACTCAGTCAATCATATGACGTCATAATCAACTACGTCACCTGTAGGCTGACGTGATAATCAGTTACGCCATGAACGACGCGATCTAGTCCTTCATAAACGCTTAATAGTCCGTCATGTTGTACGAATGCAGGCTATGTATTTACTATTTAATAAACATTCTGTTAACTATTTTGAAACTAATTTGACTGGGCGATGTTGCTGCAACTGCACCCAATCAAATTAGTTTCAAAATATTTAACAGCTGAAAGGTACGGTATAGCTTTCTGGAAATTGAGATTGAGAGAGCGCAGGGATCGATTGATCCCAACACGAGCAAAGCGTGGGTGGAGCTTAGCTAGAGATGAGCGGGGCATAGCGAAAACTAGGTACCTCTATTCCAGTCGCTTTATGCTAAACATCTATACAACCAGATTGCTTATATTTCTGACATGTCTTCAAAATTATTATTGTGGTGATTCGACTTAATTTCTCTACGTGTTACTAGATCTATTGAAACAATGCTGTGAAGACTGACTCATACAGCATACTCAAAATGACATGACAAATTAATCATAATAAAACGTTCTGCACCATTATCCAGGATAGAGTTACACGTAAACTTGTAAACAAATTAAAACGGAACTTACTACAATTTCGGACTCCTAAATTTAGTTCCTCTTTCTTAACATGGTGGTGTATTCATTGAGAAAGAATGATGCTATTATATGTTGTTTGACAGCAACATGAGTGTCATAATATAGGCCTACAGCAACTCTTTAGCAATCAGCCGTTTCAACACGTATCACAAAATAACAATTTACTACTCTCGTCTGCAACTTTAGTGCAATCTGCAGTACAGCTGCACCTAAGTAAAGCCAACAATATCCATGTTAATTTGTAAACAACAGCCTATAGACATGTCCCATAAATTATATTTCTTATTCGCCGTAATATTATCAGCGCCCTTCACCTCATTTGAAATAATACCCGTCATCCAGAATTATTCCAGGCTTTCCCACACATTACTTACACCAGGTGACCTTCAGGGTCATCATATAGTTACCTCATCCCACACATCACTGACATCAAGTGACCGTCAGATTTATCATAAAGTTAATGTCTATAATAGAGGGCTCTGATCTGTCACTCAAGTATCTGACGTCATAATCAAATATATCACAAGTTGGCTGACTTCATTTTCAAGATGACGTAGTTCCGTCACGAAAGTGTACGAATTGTATGTCTTTGATAAATGAAACAATTAATACGCAATCTGTTGACTTTTTGGAAGTAATTTGACTGGGTGTTGTTGCTGTCATAAGCTAGAAATCGTCGGTGCATAGGTGGAACTGTATCTCTTCATTCAGCTCTAAATCACGTACATTATGATCATGTATATCGTGCTCTGGTAGTCACGATTTGAGGCCTTAATCACCCTGCCGTCGATGACAGCTCTATCTCTCGGAAGAAGTCACAGACTAAATAAAATAAAATATTTAACAATGATGTGCGTTTGTTGTAGGCAATTTGTACGCATACGCTTAATAACAGACGAAAAAACGGTATATGTTCATTTAGTGATAGAAATAGGTGAACAGATGTCATTTGTTCCATAGTAGTCACAACAACCTTTTGGACTACTGCTGTGAAAATATCGAAATAACGAAAATCGTCTGAACATCTTCCGCTGAGAGAGAGAGAGAGTTGCAGAGAGAGAGAGAGAGAGAGAGAGAGAGAGAGAGAGAGAGAGAGAGAGAGAGAGCTGCCGACGTTCCGCCATGATAATTAATGCCAGCGCACAGCGTTAACGTTACCGAACACGTGACCACCACTACTGGCTATATAAACCCATACACATACCCACCCGTGCACTATTACTGAAAAGCATAACTTGTGAATGTAAATTCAACGCTATCAAAGGAACATTAATTATGCAAATATAATAATGTAAAGCAAATATTAATTATGCAATTGTAATGATACCAAACAAATAGTAATACATATCTATACATAAACGTTTGAAATCAGATTCAATATCCTTAACAATTCAATTGGTCTCAAACAATCCTCATGTACGCACGCACACATGAAATGTAACAAACAGTCCACGTATTCCGATAAACTTTGTACAACTCAACAAATAAAAATAATAAACACTGCCAGGCAGGAACCAACAACCAACATTCACGTTTAATCGCCACCTAGTGCTGGGGTAGAAGCAACTACCGTATCTTTGTAATAACAACATAGTTATTGGATAGAAACAACGATCGCACTTGCTTACTCGCCAAGACTAGCAATGAGGTACACACGATGACTGCTAGATTCTCAGCATACCATCAATACACAACCATAAACAACCATCATAAACCTTATCTCACCCTCTATTAAACACACGTGATATCCTAACACGCAGCAAGTGCAATAAAAAGCCATATACACCCACACAATGGTCGCTCACTCCTGATGGTAGGTGACCGAAGCACCACCTTGCAGAATAACCATTGTGTGACCACACAAAATACAGGTACTCGTAATAAACCATAGCAATGTGTTCGTTTAAGACAAGCATGACTGATCTAGTTGTGCCAGAAAACAAACACACACGCGCGCGTGCGTGTGTCCTAGCTCGCAATATGACATGTCTGTGTCATAACTCGCAATGTGGCATGTGGATGTGTGTCCTAGCTCGCAATATGACATGTCTGTGTCATAACTCGCAATGTGGCATGTGGATGTGTGTTCTAGCTCGCAATGTGTCATGTGTGTGTCCTAGTTCGCAATGTGGCATGTGCGTGCGTGCGCGCGTGCGTGCGTGTGTGTGTGTGTGTCCTGGCTCGCAATGTGGCTTGTGTATATCCGAGCTCGCAATGTGGAATGTGCGTGCGTGCGTGCGTGCGTGCGTGCGTGCGTCCTGGTCCGCAATGTAGCATGTGTGTGTCCTAGCTCGCAATGTGGCATGTATGAAAAGACAACTTATTTTGCCTGTATTTTCCGTCATTACACCTGCCTTTGACTAATTATTCAAAGGCACTCTTGGCTGCCATGACGGCCAGGCGAGAAGATACTAGGTGTGGATATGCCGCAAAGTGGCGTAGCACCGAAGACATTGACGTCATTTTGCGACCAAGGGGGCTAATACTAGCTCTTCAAAACATGTAATTTCATGGCTTTGGAATGCAGTCCACCACCTCTGACTTTCACAACCAGTATTAGCGTACTTGATCTGATTAGAGAAAACTACTTCCACAATAATTTTATGACGAACAGATAATTCAAAACAAACAGCTAACCCAAACCAAGAAATGATGTGTAGGCCTAGTGGTCTACATACCCGTATGTAACAAAGTCAATATGGGGATCTATATTAAATAATGAATGCGATGTAATCACAGACATCATAATCAATAGAAGCTCCCGATGCCTTCAAATGTGTGTTTTCGTAGTTCAGTAATCTTTGTCCGAGTGCGCGCGATACATAAATTTCTGCTTGCAATTGCTTGACTGATCCCGTGTATAAAAGAACATTAAAATCTGACCAAAATCTCTTTTTTTCTTAATACTTTTGTGAGACATATTGTAATATATAGTCTTTTTGGATGACAACGATGATGATGATGATGATGATGATGATGATGGTGATGATGATGATGATGGTGATGCGCAGGCAATAACAGCTCACAGTTAAATTAGCTTCACAATATTCAACAGGATATTTATCAAGTTGTAAATAATTGTTCGTATAAGGTCTTAACAATCAGACAGACGTCCCGATCTGTATACAAGCTGAGGCAGCAACAGTGAGTTGCCAGTCAAGTTAATTTCAAAATATTCTGCATACTATCTATTGTGTTCAATGTTCAAGTATATCTATGATGGATACTGTAAGATACTGTAAGATATCGGCCGCATGTATACTGCCAACCTAACCACCGGGCGGACAGATAGATGAACAATGCATGATGGGTAGGCCTACTGTAAGATATCGGCCACATGTATACTGCCAACCTAACCACCGGATGGACAGATAGATGAACAATGCATGATGGGTAGGCCTACAGTAAGATATCGGCCACATGTATACTGCCAACCTAACCACCGGATGGACAGATAGACGAACAATGCATGGTGGGTACTGTAAGGTCCGTTTTATAAGTCGAACTTTCTGTCGTGCGTGCTAATGGCAACTGGTTGGTTTATATAGTGGACTTTGTAATCTTCGGGCAGATTTAGCTGGCACGGCACAAGAGAAGTTCGACTTATAAATCGGCCCTAAGATATCGGCACCACGTATAATGCCAACCTAACCACCGGATTGACAGATAGATGAACAAACAAACAAGGACAAGCGCACTAGTGGGCCATGCCAAACTCGTTTTGAGCATTGGTACTTAGTGACCGGTGATGTGATGTCTAGACGATGGGATATATTGTAGCAAGTGATTTAGAAGCTTAGTGTGTATGCATATGTTAAAATATGATACGTATGCGTATGTGGACGTATGTGGAGATATGGCACAGGTGTGTGTGTGTGTGCGTGCGTGCGTGCGTGCGTGCGTGCGTGCATGCATGTGTGCGTGTGCGCGTGCATGTGTGTGTGTGTGTGTGTGTGTGAAGATATGGTACGCGTGTGTATGTGTACGTATGTGGAGAAATGGTACGTGTGTGTGTATATGTAAGTATGTGGTGGTATGGTACACGTGTGTATGTGTACGCATGTGGAGATATGGCACGCGTGTGTATGTGTACGTATATGGAGATATGGCACACGTGTGTATGCGTACGCATGTGGAGATATGGCACGCGTATGTATGTGTACATATGTGGAGATATGGCACGTGTGTGTGCGTGCGTGCGTGTGTGTGCGTGCGCGCGCGCGTGCGTTCATATGCGGAGATATGGTACGCGTGTTTGTGTACATATGTGTAGATATAGCACGTGTGTGTGCGCGTGCGTGAGTGTGTGTCTGGAGATATGGTATGTCTATGTATGTGAGGATATGGTATGCGTACGTTTGCGTACGTATGTGGAGATACGGCGTGAGTGCATGCGAGCGAGTGCGCGCGCGTGCGCAAGGAATCACAGAATGGCAAATGATAAGATATGTTCACTAGAACATATACCTATTGGAGGTGATAGATTATGATTCTTAGACAGGTGGTCTTTAGAATTAGCACGCTTAGATTAGATTAGATCCTAATGTATACTCTAAAGAATGTCACGCTTGGTTAGCAGAAACGACGAATTCGTGTTGATGTAACCAATATTCTGATGAATCCTTCGAAACTAATTTGACTGGTAGGCTAGTTGTTGACCAGGTACCAGTCAAATTAGCTCCCGAAAATGGTATCTTTCCTGTATAGTGGAGGAAGCCCGTTTTAGCTATTACCCGCCCGTGTCTAGATACGCTCCACCCACGCTTTGCTTGCGTTGGGATCGATAGATCCCTGCACTCGACTGAATCTCAATTTCCAGAAAGCTATACAGGTAAGCTGTTGAATATTTTGAAACTAATTTGACAGTGAAATTAGTTTCAAAATATTAAAAAGGCATGTTTATTACATATTAAAGACATACAATTCGTTCAACAACGCTTAGCCCGTCACCAATTTGTTACGCCATTAATGACTTAATTGATTATTACGTCAGCACACACGCCACGTAATTGATTATGACGTTATATGATTGATGGATAAAGTGGAATTCTCAATTGTCTTGAAACATAGAGACTGACATGTGAATGGTTACTGCGTTACGAGACCCCCTATTTATGGTGAATCACTGGCTGTGTTCCATATGGTGAACAAATACGGCGTGCTATTCGCTATTTAACTGTTTAGGTCTGTTCCTTCGACAGAGTATTCTCTTCGTAGCCTATAAGAGCATTATCACAACTTCATTGGTCAATTATTTGCAATGGCAGTAATTGATCAATGAAATCGTGTGAAAGCTATGGAGGGATCCAATATATCGCCTAAGTATATGACGTCATAACTAATTACGCCTCGTGTAGGCTGACGTCCCAATCATTATGCCATATTATAACGCCGTCATGAAGCAGGAAAACTCAATCAAATGTGCGAATTGAATGTCTTTGATGAATTTACAATTTAATAAACATTCAGCCATAGGCAGCAACAGCCCCAGTCAAATTAGTTTTAAAATATTCAGCGGCGTAACTGAAATTGGAATTATGAGAATTCAGGGTTCAAAGTAATCGATCCAAAGCTGCAGAAAACGTGGGCAAAGCTTAACTAGAAATGGACCAGTCCATTATGGCAAGGGGGCATACGATGAATAGAACATCTAAAATATAACAATAAGCTAAATTAAAAAATGTAGCAATTGTTGATTACGTCTAAACATCTTTCCCCGTAAAGCTTCGTTGTTAGCTCAAAATAATTCTACAGTCCATCCGCTATGCTTGTCAGGATATGCTAGGGTATGGTAACAACAGCATACCGTGGTGTATAAGAAATGCCATGACATGGACCATCTGAAAAAGACTTACGAAGTTTGATTTGAAGTTAATGTACTGCTTGGACAATTGTGGTAACAGTGTATATAATAGCATGAGTGACTGATATTATGATATACTACTGTTGGATCATAAGACAATACATTCCGTTATAATTTCAGAGGCAACTTTGATAAAAGAAAAATCCCAAGAAAACATTTATTTCGAACCTATTATTGAAACTAATTATTGAAATTTGCGCCGAACCATGTATGTTGTAGAAAAATATAATCGTGAGTGTGTAAATGCGTATGTGTATGTTAAAAACAGCGGCATTTGCATAAGGTGTTTCAATGTAATATACCATCAATTGACCCACTGCCCATTGAAAGTAAAATATGTTAACGATACGACAAAAAGTTATTTCGTTTGAAGGATGCGAACACCTCTGGCAGGTAACATGAAGTTCGTCTTTGCAGAAGAGCATGCCGGTTCATGAATATCCTCAGATATTGCTTGTTTGGTACATTAAGAATGATTCACGGACTTTAAATATGATAAAACATACTATCTGGTTCACTGATTAATCAACCGCGGATATATATGTCAGTTCATGCGCTATGATAATTAGCATGCATGTAGAAAGACTGAAAGTTGTTGTTGAGGTCCAGCGCCAGCAGCTTGCAACACACCGAGTTTAAAATGGGTACCAATAGAGGGATCCGATCGGTAACTCAAATATCCGACGTCATATAAATCAGTTACGTCACATGTATGCTGACGTCACAATACACATTGGCCTATCTAGCACCCCCATGAATATTGAAGTCTGACAAGTGTACGAATTGTATGTCTTTGATAGATTTACTATTTAATAAACATTCTGTTGATATTTTGAGACTAATTTGGATGGCCGCTGTTGCTACCAAACCAGCAACATCGCCCAGTCAACTTAGTTTCAAAATAATTCAATAGCTTACCTATATAGTTACCTTGAAATTTGGATTATGGGAATTCTGGGTTCAAGGTAGCCTATATAATTCAACCCAAGCACGCGCAAAACGTGGGCGGAGCTTAGCTAGAAATGGGCGGGGCATAGCTAAAATGGATCCCTCTATTAACCCGGCAATAGATTGTACCAAATCTGATTGTCTGTAGCCATCAAGTGGATAGTTATAATGAATTACACAGCTGTATGTTTGGCTTGGCGCTGCCGTCGTGTGTAGCCTGTAAACCGAAGTATATATGGGAAATCATCGCCGTAGTACCGAGAAGCTAACTAACAACTATTTCAATGAACCCGATTGCCGCCATATAAATAAAGTGGCGACGCTCTGGAGTTACTTAGAAAACAATGGAGAAATAGACATGCATTACATTACATTTGTTAAACAATTCATAATGTCTCTTCCATTCTCTGACGCTAGCCAGCAGCCATCGCATCAAACTAGGCGAAGAAAGCAACCTGAAACAACCTTTTAGCCAACAGACCGAACAGTCCAACCGGATATGGATTCAGCAGTAGTCAGCGACGTGTCTTTGGCGTATCCTTCCGCGAACCGATATTTGCCTGATGGATCTCCCAGTTAAGGGACTTAATTATGCACATGCATATGACAACACTTGCACTGAAGTTTACTTCAATGAAACCCGAATGTTTGAACGTTATTTCACACCACTTGAAAGGCAATCGCTAGACTTTGCTCTCGTCCTCTCGATGTTTCTTGATACTGTGACTGGATGTGGAATTGTGGCTTAAAGGCCCGAGTGGTGGGCTCGGTCGCAAACACTGCGCCAAATTCACAATTTCTCCCTGAATATTGGATAAGGCCTGAATAATATTGAATAACGCTTTTTGATTCTCAGTCATAAGCCTGCGTATGAATTCAACATCGTCAGTTAATTTGGCGTTCTCTTTGCTACTCGACTGTAAATGTTGTAATCGTACATCCAGCAGCTTCTGCGAGCGCTGTATTGCGTCTAATTGCGGTATGTTTACTGTGGTAGGCATGACAGGACCGGCCGTCACAGAGGAACGTCGCGCGTGTAACCTGGATCCCGACTTTTTACGTGGATTAAAATACGACCCACCTGAAAAAAATAAGTAAAGAAACTATGTTAATATTTAACAAAGTTCGTAAGATAGGGCTATATTACCGTGTGAGTTTGTGCCACACGCACTGCTTACTATTACACGTCTGTCTAACACGTATGCGTTGCAATAGTGTTTGTAAAAAATCAGGAGACACCTCTGTTTAAATGTGTGCAGCTATAGCACTGTTTATATGTGTGGAGAGACAGCGCTGTTTAAATGTATGCAGCTAAAGCACTGTTTATATGTGTGGAGAGACAGCGCTGTTTAAATGTATGCAGCTAAAACACTGTTTATATGTGTGGAGAGACAGCGCTGTTTAAATGTATGCAGCTAAAACACTGTTTATATGTGTGGAGAGACAGCGCTGTTTAAATGTGTGCAGCTAAAGCACTGTTTATATGTGTGGAGCGACAGCGCTGTTTTAAAAATGTGTGTAGCTAAAGCACTGTTTATATGTGTGGAGCGACAGCGCTGTTTTCAAAATGTGTGGAGCTAAGCACTGTTTATATGTGTGGAGCGACAGCGCTGTTTTAAAAATGTGTGCAGCTAAAGCACTGTTTATATGTGTGGAGCGACAGCGCTGTTTTAAAAATGTGTGCAGCTAAAGCACTGTTTATATGTGTGGAGCGACAGCGCTGTTTTAAAAATGTGTGCAGCTAAAGCACTGTTTATATGTGTGGAGCGACAGCGCTGTTTTAAAAATGTGTGGAGCTAAGCACTGTTTATATGTGTGGAGCGACAGCGCTGTTTTAAAAATGTGTGCAGCTAAAACACTGTTTATATGTGTGGAGCGACAGCGCTGTTTAAATGTGTGCAGCTAAAGCACTGTTTATATGTGTGGAGCGACAGCGCTGTTTTAAAAATGTGTGCAGCTAAAGCACTGTTTATACGTGTGGAGCGACAGCGCTGTTTAAATGTATGCAGCTAAAACACTGTTTATATGTGTGGAGAGACAGCGCTGTTTAAATGTGTGCAGCTAAAGCACTGTTTATATGTGTGGAGAGACAGCGCTGTTTAAATGTATGCAGCTAAAACACTGTTTATATGTGTGGAGAGACAGCGCTGTTTAAATGTGTGCAGCTAAAGCACTGTTTATATGTGTGGAGCGACAGCGCTGTTTTAAAAATGTGTGCAGCTAAAACACTGTTTATATGTGTGGAGCGACAGCGCTGTTTAAATGTGTGCAGCTAAAGCACTGTTTATATGTGTGGAGCGACAGCGCTGTTTTAAAAATGTGTGCAGCTAAAGCACTGTTTATACGTGTGGAGAGACAGCGCTGTTTTAAAAATGTGTGCAGCTAAAGCACTGTTTATACGTGTGGAGCGACAGCGCTGTTTAAATGTATGCAGCTAAAACACTGTTTATATGTGTGGAGAGACAGCGCTGTTTAAATGTGTGCAGCTAAAGCACTGTTTATATGTGTGGAGAGACAGCGCTGTTTAAATGTATGCAGCTAAAACACTGTTTATATGTGTGGAGAGACAGCGCTGTTTAAATGTGTGCAGCTAAAGCACTGTTTATATGTGTGGAGCGACAGCGCTGTTTTAAAAATGTGTGTAGCTAAAGCACTGTTTATATGTGTGGAGCGACAGCGCTGTTTTCAAAATGTGTGGAGCTAAGCACTGTTTATATGTGTGGAGCGACAGCGCTGTTTTAAAAATGTGTGCAGCTAAAGCACTGTTTATATGTGTGGAGCGACAGCGCTGTTTTAAAAATGTGTGGAGCTAAGCACTGTTTATATGTGTGGAGCGACAGCGCTGTTTTAAAAATGTGTGCAGCTAAAACACTGTTTATATGTGTGGAGAGACAGCGCCGTTTTAAAAATGTGTGGAGCTAAAACACTGTTTATATGTGTGGAGAGACAGCGCTGTTTAAATGTGTGCAGCGAAAGCACTGTTTATATGTGTGGATAGACAGGCTGTTTTAAAAATATGTGCAGCTAAAACAAGGTTTATATGTGTGGAGAGACAGGCTGTTTAAATGTGTGCAGCGAAAGCACTGTTTATTTGTGTGGATGGACAGGCTGTTTTAAAAATGTGTGCAGCTAAAACAAGGTTTATATGTGTGGAGCGACAGCGCTGTTTTAAAAATGTGTGCAGCTAAAACAAGGTTTATATGTGTGGAGCGACAGCGCTGTTTAAATGTGTACAGCGAAAGCACTGTTTATGTCTGTGGAGAGACAGCGCTGTTTTAAAAATGTGTGCAGCTAAAACAAGGTTTATATGTGTGGAGAGACAGCGCTGTTTAAATGTGTACAGCGAAAGCACTGTTTATGTCTGTGGAGAGACAGCGCTGTTTTAAAAATGTGTGCAGCTAAAACACTGCTTAAATGTGCGAAGAGACAGTGCTTTTTAAATGTGTGCAGCTAATGTACTGTTTAGATGTGTGAGTGAGACAGCACTGTGGACCGGTAACCCACTCCCTGGGACAGGCTATGGCCGCCCTATGGCTGGCTATACCCTAAGCACGTGTATATGTCTAAGACACGATTCACACTCTCTGCGCACACACCAAGCCACGGGAACTGCCCCCCCCCACCCCACCCACCCCGTAATAGACACGCATCTTTTCGTATAACGGGATATGAGACTGATGACTGGGTGGACATTTTAGTTTTTATATATATGATCTTTGCATGGTTTCCTCCTCGTAATAGGCATGATCATAACAGTTTCCGGGAATGTTTGGTACCTCCAGAACGCCTGAGGATTCAGTGTCCTCACGCTGAGAATAACAGGCCGAAACAACGAAGACGATACTTATAAAATGTAATATACTAAAATGCAAAGGAAGAAAATAACTAAAAATGCAAAGCAAGAAAATAACTAAAAATGCAGACGTAGACATTTAACCTGCTACTGCTGCCGAGACCTCTACAACCGACAAGATGAACACCGATTGACTGAAAGATTCTGAACAAAATCCAGCCATTCTTTGAAAGAAAAATAGAACCACCGAGCAGAGAGTATAAAAACGATCGTTCTGCGATATCTCACGACCGAAGAGGAGGCAGTAGCTCAGGCAGTAACGAGCAGAGCTTTGAAACCGGCAACCCCAGGATCGCGTCTCCATTCAGCCACCACCTCCCCCCCCCACCCCCCCACCCCCGCTCAACCACGAGGAGACCCTCACAGTTGAAAATATGGCACATAGAGTTCTTGAACAAACCAAACATTAGGCAAGACCCCATCCCTCACCACACCTCCTCTCTCGCTCCCGTCCCTCCCTAGCAGCCGAGAGAGAGAGAGAGAGAGAGAGAGAGAGAGAGAGAGAGAGAGAGAGAGAGAGAGAGAGAGAGAGAGAGAGAGAGACCTAACAAGAGCTTGACTCGAACGCAAGCCGAGAAAAGCAGGATGCCACCTGCAGCTACTCTTTGCTCCTACACTCGCACCCACCTACACCGGCTTGCAGTGGCTGTTCACCCACCGGAGTGATCTGAACAGATCCCTGTTCCATCCTGAAGAACCCGCCTCCCAACCTGGGAATGCCTTTCTGACCGACCGCACACAGGATATTCGCCTCCCTCGTCACCAGCCAGGCTCTCGCCCATGCCTCAGCTACTGAGACTGCCACCGCCTCAGATGAACCTGCCATCATGACCACCACCACTGTAGGAACCCTTTTAACCATGACTCGATTGTCCGCCGTTCCTAATTCAGCTGCGTGTGTCATTCAGCGCATCTATGTAGGAACGAACGTGCTCATCGCCGCCGCCCTCCTTCCAGCAAGTCAGAAAGAAGAAAGCTAGAATGTGCGTGACATACTCCTCAATCGAGGAAGATGACCAAGGTCGGCAGGGCGTCACTACGCCTCGAGCTTACTTCTGCAGGTGATGAAGATGAGAAAGGCATATGCACCATCGGGAACGAAGCAACCCCGTCGCTGCTTTCTATAGCCATGCACAGACACCTAGCCATGTTGGAAATGTCTGGCTGGACCTATGTGTCTCCAAGGCGATGGGTGGCCACTCCGGTCAGTAATTATGTGTCGAGGATCCCCAAGCCCACATGACCAAGTTGGCGTCGCAAGCCCCGAGACCGGAAGCACAGACTGATGGATGCTTGGGAGGGCTGGCACGTGCGTGAGGCCTTAGCCTCCCCGACGGAGCGGGCCACTCACTGCTCGACTGGTGCTCCTGCCCGGGGCCAACAGGAAGCATGGAGAGAGAGAGGAGGAACATTTGCGTGACGCCCGACCTCCTGCTGCTCGGTTCTTGCTTAGGAGATGGACAGGCCATGCATATTGGAATGCTCTCAGGAGTCGGCTCCTTTTGCTAACTGAGATCCGTAGAGGTCTGCGTTAGTGTTGATAGAATGGAGGAATCCATTTCTAGCTATAACCCGCCAATTTCTAGCTATGCCACACCCATTTCTAGCTAATCTCCGTCAACCTTTTACGAGCGCTGGGATCGATTTGAAATCTGGACGACTTAATTCCCAGAATCTACATTTCAGGGTAACTATACAGGAAAGATGTCGAGGATTGGTAAACTAATTTGACCGAGGATTGTTGCTTCCCATAGCAACAACAGCTCCCAGTCCAAGTAGTTTCAAAATATTCAAAATAATGTTTATTAAATTGTAAATTCATCAAAGACATACAAGTTGCACGCCTCAGTGACGACCTTTCGATTTTCGTGACAGAGCTACTTCAATCTGCTTTTGATTTTCTAACTTGTGATGTATTTGATTATGACGTCAGATACTTGAGTGACAGGTCCATCTATGGGTGCATGATTTACAGACATAACAGCTGTACCAACAACAAATATCACGCGGAGTCGAGCACCTACTCATGTTCCTGCAGCACATACCATAATATCCCATTCATCTTCTGCCCCTGCCCCTCGCCTTCTTGTTGCGAGGCTTTACTTGCTGCCCATCATTATCAAATAAAGTAACTAAGTACGGTAAATTATACTTAGTCGCAATACTTATTCAACAAAATTCTAAGAAATTATCAGAAGAGATGCTGATCAACTAAAACGCACCACCGTAAATCAGACGCACCTTGATAGTCTCGGTATTCTCAGGTCTTCTGAAGCCGATTGCCAGAAATTCCATATATGTTAATCTCTAAATCTAAAATTAAACCAGAACAATCAGAGTTTGAAAACTCCCGTTTTTGTCACCGTTTTTCGGATTTCTTTTAGATTTTCTGGATTTTAAGATTCTTCGGATTTTTTAGAGCGCGTCCAAATTTATGAAATCATAGTGTACTGTAACCTTGTATTAGAATTTAAGCCAAATATGATCAGATTTTGATCCAAGGTGGATCTATGGTTTTATCCGGATTACAGGCAACGTCTGAAAATCCACCTTTCACCGTAAGAACCTTTATTGTGTCAAAATCTGAGTCAAATCGGATCCTTGGTTTTTGAGATACAGGCAAACAAACAGATCCAAATGCAATACTCTTTTCTTCTAGACGTGGTGAGGGTAATGATGTCGATAGACCCACAGCTCGCCAACAACAAGTTATAAGTCATGGGTTTGTCCTACTATAGAAGATACAAAATGAAGAAAACAGACGCATGCTTACCTACAGCTCTGCTTTCATTTTGCTCGCTTTCCGGAATAGGTGGAGTGGCAAAGGGAATCTTAGAGGGTATGTCGGGCGGGGGATAGTCGGGAGGTGCAGCTTCGATAATTTCCATCTGCTCTCCAATGATACCACCGACGTCTTTACCTGTTAGATACACAAAACAGAAGAGACCATTATGATATTTCCAAAAATGATGTTCCCGATCCCAGGATAATTCATAATACGGAAAATTAGTTATGTCTCCTGGATGGAGAATTTGTTTGAGTGTAGCTTTTGTGATCATCACGAAAGATACAGTCAAACACATTCTACATCCCGGAGAGGTAACTAATATTCTTTATTAAGCATTTTGGTAGTTATATACATAAACACGGGCATGCATGTATATATCACGACCACAATGGAGGAATCCAGTTAGTTAGTCAAGTATATGACGCCATAATCAAGTATGTAACAGGTAGGGTGACGTCACAATCAGATATGTCATGAATGGCATATCTAAGTCCGTCATAAACGTTTGATAAATAGTCAAGTTGCACGCATTATATGGCTTTACTGTTTAATACACATTCTGCTGAGTATTATAATATTCATCAGCTTACCTGTATACTTTTCAGGAAATTTTGATTCAAGGAGTTCAGTCCAAATACGGACAAAGCATGGGCGGAGCTTAGCTATGAATTGGCGGGCCATAGCTAAAGCTGGATTCCTACGTTAAGCGCATTAAGAGTAACTGTTTTAGCACTTTAACGTTTGAAATTCCCGTGTCTAAATCTCAAGACAGCCATACAGGAAAGCTGTTGAATATTTTAACATTAATTTGACTGGAACATGTTGCTGTCATAGACCATGCGATGATGCGGCTTGGTGTATCAGTCCGCGCTCTGGTCTGCTTGACCAGCAAACCTAGGTCAGGCCTCGAGTGGTGGACTATCTCACAGTCGTTAGAAACATGGGGAAACTCCTTCCTCATTGTTGCCCCTCGCCACTCAGGAGCATGATGGGTACCAGTACAAAACTGGGGAATGTTAACCGTTATAGACTGAAATAAAACCTGTCTAGATATGTCTTTAATGGGATCCAGGAATTATGGAATCGAGATAGACCAACCAAACCAATAACACCTCAACACGTTCAGGCATAGAGGTCATTATAGCTATAATATCTATAAGAAGCTCTGTGTAGCCGGCATTCTCCCCACTATCTGATGTTCCTTTTTAAAATGATGGTGTTTGCTTGTACCTACCCATGCTGTCGTCTTTGGCTCTCTCCATCTTGAATAAATATCGCCTCACTAATCGTTGTAGAATATCCGTATAAGATGTATCATCGGCCTTTAGCTCCAGGTTTTTGCACACGGTTTCCCTCCGTTTCTGAAATAAAGCGGACTGTAGGTGCGATAACCCGGGGCCAAACTTCTAGTGCTGGATTGGCAATACACATTCTTAACTTTGATAGGCACGCAATCCGGATTAATGATTCTGTTAATCTAGTCTTAACATCCTCAATTGAAATTCATGTTTTGTTTTTGTGTTTTTAAATTTATAAAAACCCTTTCAAAATTCGTAATAACAGGAGTCTTCTCAAATCGAGGACATTTCCTTTCTGTTTAATATGTAGCCGCAAATTTGCATTGTGAGAAAAATTCCACTAAATAGTTAGTTATTTAATACAGTTTTATAACTTTCCTGAATATACAAAGTATGGTGTCAGAATCCGATGCAAATATATGAATGCAAATCCGTTTGCTTTTAGCCTATCAAAGAAAAGCGAATGCCTAGTCCAGCACTAGAATAAGGCGTGCATTTCCCACAATCTATCGGTCCTCAATCGCAGCAATACGATGACAGGCAGACGATATTGTAATAGTATCTATGCTTTAAGCTTGAAGATGCAATATGCAATTGAGGTATCCAGACGGAGAGTGAGAAACGCGACTAACTCTACCACCACGTCACAATCACAAATACAACGTTGACCTCTATCTATTATATAGAAGGCCGAGCAGTATTAGCAGAACCTCTAACAAGAATATTAGATAGATATCCATTCACATAAACAGAACGATGCAACTGTCCAAAGTTAACAGACAACTATGCCAGATATGCACTAATTAAATGCGGACGCAGTACTGTTATAGATTATAGTTATTAGACAATTCCATAATGATATAGCTCACTACACATAATCCATGGGATACTAAATGAGGTACAGATTGACGAAAATTCGTGTGATGGAATAACATAATTTTGCCCCTTATTATGTTACTGTTATATCTGCATTTCTGTTTGAGCAATCTTGTTAGTTTTATTTTACTGCCGTTATTTAGGGCTTGCACGTCAACAAAATAAGAGTAAATGGAACCTAACTGATGACAGATCTAGGTTCACTAAAACGAGTCTAACATATAATGGTACCTCATATAATACAGGGGTCAAGTTCATTATGTCAGAATAGCGGAGATTTTGACAGTTGACTTCGAAAGGCAAATGAGATTACAAAAGATATTCCTAATATTTATAAAGGTTGACATGATCTTGATTATCTCTGCAACACGAATTCTGCTGTAAATAGATTGTTCTGACATTTTCTCATCGCTATACATACTAAGATTATGAATGCAGCTTACCAGGGTTATGTGTAGTGGACTGATGAATTATGAGAGGTTACCATGAGACAGTAACTACCATAATTATAGAGGAACCACAACAACACTCTAAACATAGCAACACGTATTCAGATGAGTTTGCCGTATCTCCACTGCAATACATGGAGCCCTTTATAGCTATGCCCGCCTATTTCTAGTTAAGTTTTACTAACTTATTATGTGTGTAACAATCGATTTAAATCTTTGAAACTAAAATTCCCAAAATCTAAATTTCAAGGTAACATATGCAGCAACAACTCCACGTCAAATTAGTTTCAAAATATTCCACATAATCTTTATTAACTTGTATATTTATCAAATTCCGTATGCAAGTGACGGACTTTTCGATTTTCGTAACGGAGTTATGCGTCATTATGATTGTGACGTCAGCTAACATCTGACGTGATTGATTACGTCGTCATATACTTGAGTTGCAAATGGGATCCCTACATTGAGCACAGTAACGTTATAACACCTTATACATTCACAACAAAACTGCCTTCAGTGACATTACAGGTATCGGTATAGCTAACGCTAATATTTAGCAATTCATTACAGTGATAGTATGGCATTGTGGTAATTGTAATTACCGTACTGCACGCGCCTGGTGTTATTTATAATCATTGGGGAAGTCATGTTACAAAGGAGACATCAGTATAATTAGAATCGACAATGATGAAATAAAATAAACAATTATAATATTAGAGAAACTATATGTTTAATAGAATGCTTCCGCTTCCAGCGTTACTGCGCTTTGCGTTCAGTACTGAGGTGAAAATATAGCGAACGTTCATGTAGGGAGCTCCTTGAGAGATGAGTACTTCATTGTGAGAAATGTCACGTGACTTCTCCTGGGAGAAGCGCTGATGATGATTAGGTTCTTAATCGATGACATACGCAGTAACTAGGAAATGGAACTCTGATGATCTGTCGCTGGCAATATTCATCTTTCAAGAACGCGAGAGAGAGAGAGAGAGAGAGAGAGAGAGAGAGAGAGAGAGAGAGGGAGGGAGGGAGGGAGGGAGGGGGGGAGATAGGGAGAGAGAGAGAGCGAGAGAGAGGGAGGGAGGGAGGGAGGGAGAGAGAGAGAGAGAGAGAGAGAGAGAGAGAGACCTCTCTGAGTCTAGCTTACACAAGATTAACCCAAGATTGAAGCTCAAATAGTTCAAAACAAAACGAGTACTACACGGTTTCTAGCAAGTAGATAACCAGGGTGGGATCAAAAGCAAGCTGAATTAGACTTCGCCTGAATGAACACAACCTACGCCTAAGGTAAGTCTTTAACAGTTATATCTGGAAATTAAAATTCTCCCTGAAAAGCAAATGCTGGAGCATTAAGATCCACATATTATACTCGTCCGTTTGACCATTGACACTGTATATCATATCATGTCAGGATTATTGAGATAACTACAACACCAATTCCTTTCGGAAATTGTTTTACTTTAGCGCACCCCTAACCCCCCCCCCCCCCCGCCCCTGACAACAGTTTCTGGACTACTTCCTGCAAGAGTGATTTTGAATCATGTTTAACCAAAAATAAATGACATTAGTGCTAACAACAGAAATTGAAGACATGCAGTCAAACTTGTATTAAGACACCACCCAAGGGAGAATCAAAAGGCAGCCTCTTACTGCAGCTGGTTTCTTGATAAAGTTTCAAATACATTGCTTAATTGGATTAAGCAAATGAAGAATATGGTAAAAGGCAAATGGTCTCTTAACCCTTTCACCGATAAACCCTGGAAAACGTATATTCATTATGATATAACACTAATTTTGTTGAATATTTTGAAATTAATTTTACTTGAAGCCATTGTGACTTAGACAGCAATGGCTTCCAATCAAATTGATTTCAAAATATGGATGCCTTGAAAATGTGATATAGAGAATTCATCGGCGAAATGGTTAATACTGGTGGTCTTTCTAGCCAGTTTAACAGAGTGTGTTCCAAACTATCCATTTAACACATGTACATCTAGCTGAATGGCCAAGTAAGCAGCTAGAGGTGGGTAGGGGAGCCGGAGTTTATTTAGGAAATAATTTGACTGAAAGTCATTGCTGCCTTGGGCAGTAACAACTTTCAATCTACTAAGGAACAACACATGAGCTATATCTAGCTGACAGCATACCAACCAGTAAGGCAAGAATCAAGCTTAGCTATGCTCCGCTCATCTCTATCTAAGCCCCACCCACACTTCGCCCACGTTGAGATCGATGGATCCATGAACTCCCTGGCTATCAATTTCCAGAAAACTATACAGGGAAGCAGTTGAATATTTTGAAACTAATTTGACTGGGTGCTGTTGTTGCCGATTGCAGAAAAAGCGCCCAGTTACATTAATTTCAAGATAGTCAACAGCATGTTTATTAAATAGTAATGACATACAATTCGTACAACAACGCTTAGTCTGTCATCAATTAGCGTTTGCGACGAACTTAGCTACGCCATTCATGACGTAATTGATTATGACCTCTGGTAGTTGATCATAGCGTCATATGATTGACTGAGAAACTGGAATCCACCATTCTCTCTGACATAGCATGTCTATGGTATCCTTTCATGGCTAGATGATGACAGCCCTGTCTCAGAACATTGCTTGAAGGTGCTACCGCTGGTGAGAAAAGCTAAAGAAACATGTCACATGCAATATAGGCACACATATTCAGCACACATATGACACTGAGAAGTCAATATACGTTAAATAAAAAGATCATATAGAGGCTTCACCAGGTAATTACTATCCGGATGGACACACATCTCCAATCACGAGGAGAGGTATTAATGAACGAAACTATGACGACATCTAGGTATTGACAACATGATACACTGTTAGAACGAGACACGTAATTTACAAGTTAATGCACATTGTGTTAACTATCGCGAAATTAATTTGATTGGGAACGGAACTTATGCATGCAAAATTTATTCTCTGTTTCTTAAGTTAATAAGAACAAAATATAATACATGGCACACGGAACGAACAATGACGAACTCAAAATACAGGAAGGAAGTCATTAAAAGATACTGTATGATTGATTAGCCTGGAAAACAAAGAAGACGGCCGCAACCACAATTTGTGGTCTGCCTATCTGCCCTAAGTCGTGGAATCTCGATTCATCGACAGACATAGAGCTGAGATGTTAACTATTGTTGTATAATTTGACAGGCTTGATGCTGGCAGCAACAGTTTCCAGTCAAAATAGCTTCAAAATATCAAACGTAATATTTCTGATATTGTAAATTCATTTTGGTACACGAGCAGCCGGGATGAAATGGTTAATCACTGTAATAAGGATACATCTTTGTGAGAGTGATTCACATGCACGTTTAAGCATACACTGGCATCAATTTCTACACCGCTTACAATTTCAACCCACGCATCAGTGAAGAAAAAGGTCCGGTAAAAACCAATAACAATCGACAATGAACAATCATTCTCCCGACAAGAAATAATCTGATTAGATGATATATGGGGCCGAGGATAAATTCTTTTACAGATACAATGATGCTAAGCGACTCTGCGTTACATAATCTATTTAATCCCCGCCACATACCCCCCTCCCCCCACCCCGACACTAACTCCACAAAGACTCGTCTCGTCTCTTTGACTGCAATTCTCATCTGCTTTGTTCATTAGATGTAGAGTCCATTACAAAGAGGATATTGGTCTCTTTGCGCCTAACTTCAGTATTTTTTTTGGTGAAATTCTCCTTTATGTCTTATGCCATTGCTCCCAAAAGTTAAATTTCATATGACATGTGGACGAAAAATTGCGTTAATGTCGAAAGTGGGAGGCCTACGAGCGTGTGTCGTTGCCTTATAAAACAACAAGTTACAGAAACTCTAGTCATCATTATATCCTATGGGTATGATTATACATACAGCCTGTCAGTTGATCCTAGCTATTAAACTGAAAACACGACCACATCTAAACAATAGCGTATCGTTGCTTATACAAATTACTTAAAAACTTATCGTTGATTGCAATTAGACAGTATTATTAGACAGGTGTGGGGTGGGGTTGAGCGCGAGTGTGTGTGCGAGCGTGCGTGCGTGCGTGTGAGTGTGGCTGGCTGGGTGGGGGATACGGAGCGGAATGCAGACAGGGATGTACTTTCTTTGTCCTAACTCTGGAATACAAAAGAGTAGAAACACCAGATTTGGCATATACAATCATATTGTAGCTGTTTACGGAGACATGAAGTTTCAGTTCACCAACTCAAAATAATATCTAGGTCACCGGGTCACTAAATTCATACGAGAATGTATATCTTTGGTTATAACTCGGAAACGCAAGCCTGTAGAATCACACAATTTGATACATGCCATCATATAGTAAATATCTATGGGACATGTTAAAATGGCAAATATCTAGGTCACGGCTACTAAGTGCATAGCGGAACGCGCATTTTTGCCATAACAATAATGGACACCTCCATTCAAATTGTAGCGGACTGTCGCTAGAAGGAATTTGAATTTCAGTTCAAAGGGTCAGATAGCTAGGTCACGCACCCCACGCCCTCGAGTGCAGTCTAGCTCTAGATTGGAAACCAATCATAGAACTATAAGTCAACTAACAGAAGTTCAACCTAGGAAGGGGGAGGAAAGTAATTTATCTGTGAAATTGGTGATGAAAAACGATTAATGCGTTCGTTCGTATATCTTGTTGGTTATTATAGCGAGGGTTAATTGGAATTAAGCACACAAGATAAACCACGTCAAAATCATACCGAATTCCGTGACGGGCAGCTATTTACCGGGCGAACGACGCCTGGAAACACAGCTAATAAACGTGATCAACGGTGGCAATCTTAACTGAGAAAATCTCTTCATTTTGTCATGGGAAGACGGGAGGGCAGAGTCCTGACGCGTCCGTAGCGGATGAGGATCGATGGTGTACGCTAGAGCCCTAACTGTCTTTCCTGGACCCGCTCTGGCGCGCTAGCCAAATTGTTCAGGCCTCGTGTGTGCTATCCATTCATCACGACTAACCGATTGTAAGTCATGAATTAATACCAGCCAACTGCCAAGCAGGATTCTTTCCAATTTCAAGCGCGGAGTATTTATGAAATCTGTTCAGGAATGGTAGAATTGAGTGCTGAGGAGCGGCGACGCTCTTTCTTCCTATCGACCGGGCAATGGGTGGTTATTGGCCGGCAATGAGCCTCTGAACTTGCGTGTACAGGACACGAGTGAGAACTGGCATGTGGAATAGCGCACCATCGGGGTTTTAATCCTAGCTTGTCTTTATTATGCTTACTGCATAGAATTAAAAATTTCGAAACCGGTTTTACTGAAGGTTATTGCTGCTTTGAGCAGCAGCAGCAGCTGCAGCAGCAAGACCAACAATAGCAGCAGCAGCAGCAGCAGCAGCAGCAGCAGCAGCAGCAGCATAAAAAAGCAAAAAAACCACCAACAACAACAACAGCATATCACAGAACACCGTTATGACACGACAGTTATTTGTAACCGACACAGGACAGAATGAACGAATACAAGCTGAAAATTGAGCGGTGAAAGAGTTTATAAAGAGGTGGGCCAAGAAATTCATGACAAATGCGCTGTCCATCGTGAGCTTCCATATGGCTTGATATGATTAGTGTTATGACCAGATCATTGAAATCATTGTCAATCATTTCGCTTGACTCGAATGCATCGAGAAGGAAACGGCAATACAGGGTTGTGATCTGTCGCTCAAGTAGCTGGCGTCATTATCAAATACGGTCACTTTTTAGCTGACATCAGTCAAAATGATGTAAGTCAGCCACGAAAATGGAACGTGCAAGTGTTTGAATGACATGTCTTTTGTGACTCTACAATTTAATACAATTTGGCCAATTATTTTAAGACAAATTTGACCGAGAACTGATGTTGACATAGGCAGCAACAGGTTCGATAAACATTAGTTTCAAAATATTCAACAACTTACCCGTGAAGTTGCCTAACATTCTAGGAATTCTGGTTTCAAATAGATTCCAACGCGTGTAAGCCGTGGGCGGAGCTTAGTTAGAAATGGGCGGGGCAT
The DNA here is from genome assembly GCA_034401795.1 of Chaetoderma sp. LZ-2023a. Lineage (NCBI taxonomy): Eukaryota > Metazoa > Mollusca > Caudofoveata > Chaetodermatida > Chaetodermatidae > Chaetoderma > Chaetoderma sp. LZ-2023a. The sequence goes on from CM067372.1 coordinate 4,741,203, forward strand.
AGCTAGAAATGGAACGCTCTATAGACAGACACTGATGGTGGTCATTCTTGGAACGCTACAAACATTCCATATATGTCGCTTGACGACAACTCTGGTGGCGATTACAACAACCTAGATGGCAATAACATACGTTATGATAATAACAACGCTGATCACAGGGACAATGGTAAAAGTGTAACGCCAACCAAATAACACCAGCGACTGTAATTTGTATAATGAAAAATCAACAATTATAGATTGCAGACCCTCACCTGTACGTTTTCGTCAAATTGTAATCTTTTTCAAATCTTCCTAATTTCTTTGGATTTTCCGAAATTTTTCGGATTATACGTAAAGTTAAGGACGACTCGTTGTGCACGGACACGCCCTATGTTGTGCTAAATACTGAACCAAATTGGCTTAAAAGTAGTTTACGAGATATGCATAGATCCAGAATCTGAACGGATCCGATCCGCCTGAAAGTATGGAAATCCTCCTTTACGGTAAGATCTCTTGTTGTGTCAAGACTTGGACCAAATCCGACCAGTAGGTTTTGAGAGACAGTTTCGGAGACACAGAGAGGCACAGAGACCAAAATGCAAAAAACCTTTTCCCATTACAGGGCGAAGGTAATAATGCAAAACCGACAGAAGCGTCAACAACTCTCCCGTGACAAGAATATCAGCGATGGGGACAATGACCACAATAACAATGCTAGCTGCCATGGATACAGACTAGCCACCAGTCCCCATCCAAGTGTTCGAATGCTCTAAATATATCGTATCAATAATTGAATTATGCATTTCACCGCGTATTGCCAAAAGTAAATTCCAGCAGAATTGTGTTTCATTTGAAAATAGTATTATTGAAAGCTACTGCTATTTTAGACAGTTTTTCTAAACAGATAAAACAGAGCACTCAATAATGGCAGTTACGCTTAGCGGGGGGGGGGGGGGGGGGGTACAGACATATGGGGACAGGGGTGATCGGAGAAAAAACTATCTAAATGGACCTATGTCTATAATGATCTCTCATTTTGAAGTGATTACAGGTAGATTCACGTTCATAGTGGGATGTCATCTTAAAGAGTGACATGCCTCAATCAATGCAAACACCGTCTATCGTGCCTACTTCAAAAGAAGAAAAACAAGAAAAGATGGATTTATTTGACCATTTGATTTCCTCTCGTGGGAGGATATATCCCGCTTGGTTGCTGTGAATTTCCAGCTAGATATTGGAGGCAATTCTGCCTTCCTAAGTCTATCCCACGGGTGCAGGGTCAGTCAGGAATATTTGCTCATTGTAAGTTTGATTTTATGGTGTGACTTGGTGCATCAGTGTGCTCATTTTACATTCATATGTCGTTAATAAGATTAGTTCTATGAATCCTGTTATTGACGACGCGCTGGCACTTGGATATAACTCACTCAATCATTTGGAATGCAATTTTAAACATTTTTTCAGTTTTGACCCGAGTGGTGTTCGAACCGAGGCAATTATTCGATGTCATCCCACTAACATTTGCGATGCGGATGCTCTCCCATTGGTTTACCATCCAGAGAACAGACATCTTTTTTCACCTGAGCAGATTTCAGCTACCCGTCTCACAACCACACGGATTGGCTGGAACTGATGGTGTACATCCGAGATATATTTGCCTCTCTTTTCATCCATCCTTTATATCACTAGGCACTCGAATGTATGTCTTTAATGTCATTAATGTCACGCATTAGTTCTATGAATCATGTGAAATGTAATTTTAGCCTTTTCATTTTCGACCCGAGTGGGGTTCGAACCCAGACAGTTCTGCGAGACGCTCCTTCAAGGGGTTGTAAGGTGGATACTCTGACACTCGTCCACCATTTAGAGGAGAAAATCATGTTTCTCTTGTTTCCGGTCATAAACAGATTTTAGTTTCAGGCCAAAGGGCACATTTTTTTTGCTCACGGAATCACTAAGTGAACTGGTGAAGTAGAGCGCAACAGCACCTAAGCCGATTAGAGACACATTTCTGTATGTTTTCCCATGGCACGTTCTTGGTGTGTCTGGGGATTCAACCATATCCGGCCAATACTTAATTAGGGCTACAGTTATGGCAGTTAGGGCGACACGCCTCCCAATATACCCGATATTTTGCAACCAGAATGCGCATTTGCTCGGAAATGCCTTTAACTCAACTAAATCCTCATTTAAACCGCGTGAAGAAATGTAGGATCCTAAAGTTGCAAAATTTCCCTCGGATAATACAAGCTCTATTTCTGCGAACTTCCAACACATGTTCATGCTGCTCCTTTATGTCTATTTACCTCTTAGATTGCTATGTTTGCTTCAGCTACCAACCCTCGCTGAAATTTATGCCGATTGAATTATGTGACAAACGTATTACTAATTCGGAACCTCATGACACTATCTCTCCAATAATTCGCTCTTTTATTAGTCACACAGTGATGATATTCATAAGAGAACGCGCGACTTCGCCACCAACAGGCTCTGTAGCAGTACATAGTAGAACAGAACAGTTTGAACCGAAGAGCGGAACAGTAATCACCATTAAGAAGATTATTTTCGTCATAAATTTCATTCTGGCAATCGCTATTCATATTTATTGCTCTGAATCGAGAAATCGTCCATGAACAAATAACAGATAACGTGTAAGAATGATGGCATCCTGGTGGATGAAAGCGCATCATAAAGGAATCATTATAGGCCAATGCATTGCTTATTAAGCTTCAGAATGAAATTCAATCTACACCAATTTTGGCTTGAATCGCTTGGTTCTGACTATCACAGATACATCAATTCTCCCGTCTTTGCAAGCAACGCGAGTTATCCCTTTCAGCATTTCCGATTTGGCACCATACGTTACTTGTAGTTTACAGAAATGGTTAATTGTATGCCGGTCCAGGGTACAAGATTCAGAAAATAAATTGTTTGAGCAGCCGTGCGGTCCGTGCCTGACCTCTCAAAATGTATGATACGGGTCTACTGTAGTCAATCCATGTTTCAATATTCTATGAAATAAATTGCGTGTACAATATTGGTTATGTCACAAATGTCTACTCGGTGATGTTAATTAAACACATCTTTCAAGTCTGGAAGAATGTTGATTAATAAATCGATTCAATGTTTTAATTAGTTACTAATTGGGCAGGGTGGGGGGGGGGGGGTCGTCACAGCCATTTATCTAATCTGAGACATGCATTGTATTCAATCAGCTTGCGATAAACAAACGCACATTGCAACATTATCCGTGGAACAACTACGATTTGTGGCGCTTAACACACATGTCTCCTGTCTAGTAATCAGTGCAAATATGTGTCGTCCATTTATAACCAGCATTTGATTTGCTATCAATAAAGCTATGTCCTAGTGTCCATAAAGTGCTATGCACGCCCATTTATAAACAGCATTTGATTTGCTATCAATAAAGCTATGAGATGATATGTGTGTCCGTTTACGGCCAGGATTTGACGAATGGACTAACGATGGGAGCTAACGCTGGTGGAGTATTGTTTTACGGAAAGCACCACGTAGCTAATGTAATATAGCTTTTGAAAATAATTTTATTCAATATTTTGCTCAAATATTGGCATCACATCCATGTGGTGCTCATATTTAACAATAAACCATTAATTGACCAGCGTGGCTGGTCAGAACTTTATATATAGCTATGCATATGTTTTCTTGACCTCGCTCCTCAAAGATGGCGCTGTTGACGCGAGGGTGGAGGGGGGGGGGGGGGTGCGGAGAGCGAGAGCCGTTTGTATTTTATATGATGATTGGAATACGTACGGGCCAGTATGTCTGGTTTTCACGTACAGGCCAGTAGTCTGGTTTTCACGTACGGGGCCGGTATGTCTGGTTTTCACGCATGGGCCAGCATGTCTAGTTTTCACATACGGGCCAGCATGTCTGGTTTTCACGTACGGGCCAGTATGTCTCGTTTTCACATACGGGCCAGTATGTCTGGTTTTCACGTACGGGCCAGTATGCCTCGTTTTCACTCACGGGCCAGTATGTATAGTTTTCACGTACGGGCTAACATGTCTGGTTTTCATGTGCGGGCCAGTATGTCTGGTTTTCACGTACGGGCCAGTATATCTCGTTTTCACATACGGGCCAGTATGTCTGGTTTTCACGTACGGGCCAGTATGCCTCGTTTTCACATACGGGCCAGTATGTCTAGTTTTCACGTATGGGCTAACATGTCTGGTTTTCATGTGCGGGCCAGTATGTCTGGTTTTCACGTACGGGCCAGTATGTCTCGTTTTCACATACGGGCCAGTATGTCTGGTTTTCACGTACGGGCCAGTATGCCTCGTTTTCACATACGGGCCAGTATGTCTAGTTTTCAGGTACGGGCTAACATGTCTGGTTTTCAGGTACGGGCCAGTATGTCTAGTTTTCACGTACGGGCTAACATGTCTGGTTTTCACGTACGGGCCAGTATGTCTGGTTTTCACGTACGGGCCAGTATGTCTGGTTTTCACGTACGGGCCAGTATGTCTGGTTTTCACGTACGGGCCAGTATGTCTGGTTTTCACATATTGGCAAGTATGTCTGGTTTTCACATATGGGCCAGTATGTCTGGAATTCACGCACGGGCCAGTATGTCTGGTTTTCACGTACAGGCCAGTATGTCTGGTCTTCACATACGAGCCAGTATGTCTGGTTTTAACGTACAGGCCAGTATGTCTGGTTTTCACGTATAGGCCAGCATGTCTGGTTTTCACATACGGACCAGTGTATCTGGTTTTCACTTACGTGCCAGCATGCCTGGTTTTCACATACGGGCCAGCATGTCTGGTTTTCACGTACAGGCCAGTATGTCTGGTTTTCACGTACAGGCCAGTATGTCTGGTTTTCACGTACAGGCCAGTATGTCTGATTTTCACGTACAGGCCAGTATGTCTGGTTTTCACGTACAGGCCAGTATGTCTGGTTTTCACGTACGGGCCAGTATGTCTGGTTTTCACGTACGGGCCAGTATGTCTGGTTTTCACGTACGGGCCAGTATGTCTGGTTTTCACATGCGGGCCCAGTATGTTTGGTTTTCTTATAAACCGAGAGTTTATTTAACCAGAGTCGATCTTAACACTGTAACTATACAGGTAATTATACATGTAACTATACAGGTAACTATACGGGTAACTATACATGTAACTACACAGGTAACTATACAGGTAACTACTCAGGTAACTACACAGGTAACTACACAGGTAACTATACAGGTAACTACACAGGTAACTACACAGGTAACTACACAGGTAACTACACAGATAACTATACATGTAAGCTGTTGCATAATTTGAAACTAATTTGACAGAAACATTTCCCAAATCATATTAGTTTCAATATAGTCAACATAATGTTTATTAGATTGAGAATTCATTAAGTACTTACAGGTGTGATGTCGGATCTATGGCCCTTTTCTCTGACGGATCTACCTCATTTATTTGTGATGTCAGCTAAAATGCGACATATTTTGATTATAACACCAGATACCTGAGAGATCAATCGGAGCCATCCATTGACTCCCGTTATCAATGATGCAGAGATGTGTAAAATGGTCAATATTATATATGTTTAAACAGGTAAACATGTTAGTTACAAAACTGCACTTGTAAGAGATCTTGTACGTGATCGCTGCCAGCATTTATTTAATATGTTCGTATAAGGTTGCCGTTTAATCAAAATAAGTGGCATACCACATGACAAGATAATCATGATCTGAGAAGCGTTAACATTGACGCAATCCTAACAGAACCTTACCGGAAAAAATGTTCTTAATGTTGTGGATAGAGGGAAAGTTCTAAATTGCTAAGGTAAACATGAGAGTGACAACATTTACATTTTGCTAAACTACTAATGTCATGCATTTTAACTACACGAGGGTAAACTAGATGTAGGGAAATCGCAAAACTATTTTTAAATTAACACCTCTAGATAGATAGACGTGCATGCGGTATATCAAATCAATAACAGATTTTCATTTCAAAACAGTTAGTTTTTTAAAACATATTTCATTGTACTACGTGCATAGATTGTGAAGAGAGAGTGAGAAAGATCATTAGAGAGAAAAATATATTGAGTTTGAGAGAGAGAGAGAGAGAGAGAGAGAGAGAGGAGAGAGAGAGAGAGAGAGAGAGAGAGAGAGAGATGTTTTATGAAAAACAATGACACAAATATAGTAAAGGCAACATTGACATGAAATATTGACAAATAGCTAATAGGATATTCTCATCAATAACAATAAGTTAATAAATAAAACAATAATGATGATGCTAATAACTAGTCTATTGCCATTCGCACCATGTCTTCAGATATAGGTGGAGTCTTGAACAACTAGTTATTCATATCACCAGCCTATTTTCTTATGGTACTTGGTGATGAGTACATATACATATGACAAAGTAGCTACATTGCCTTAAATGTTATTTTTTTTATGGTCATGCACATGTCAAAACGACGTGGAGAATGAGACGACCCCAAAGTGTACACTGCACGAGCTAGATGTTTACACGGCGCCACTAATTTCATTTTTAAAGTGACGCGCCCGTGAAACACCTCGCCCGTACAACGCTCTTCATCCGGTAAATCTATCGCTGGACGCAAGTTCCACGAATACCAGCCGATGGCTGCGTTTGATGCTAACTGCTTCAGCCACAATTTCAAGACATACTACTGTTATTAATACAATAACTATATTGCCATTGCACTAAGGCCAGGGCAGTACTTATAGAAACATCTCTAAATAATTCCGATATAATACGGATGATAACAGTTTTATCATTTGATATATTATCCTATATTCCATATACTTGACCATACAGCATGCGTTCATATTCTTCAGTACCATCGCATGCCACACATATTAACGTTATGATTCAAAGCATTGCCTATTGCAAAATGTGTAATGCCTAGCCTATGAACTATTAAAGGTATCTTAAGCCTTGGGATCCCAGTATCTTAATTCAAAGACAACTGTGCTGGACACGCTGGACATAGCAGCAACAGCTCCCAGTCAAATTAGTTTCAAAATACTCAGCTGACTATCTCATACATCAAAATACAATTTGTCGTTTTGGTCTGCAAAGTTTAACGCGTTAAGGGCGATAACTAAAAGACAATTGTAGAGAGATAAACTCTCAAAATAGGTTACCTGTTATAACTAATTCACCTTTCCACTTTATCCATCCATCATATGACGTCATAATCAACTACGTGATGTGTAGAATAACGTCATAATCATGACGTCATTAATGACTTGATTTAGTCCGTCTTTAACGCTTAATAGTCCGACACGTTGTACGGATTGTATGGCTTTGCTATTTAATAAACATGCCGTTTAATATTATGAAACTAATTTGAGTGGGCGCTGTCGCTGCCATATATACCTGTATAGTTTGCTGGAAATTGATAGTCAGGGAGTTCAGAGATCGGTCGATAAACACGAGCGTAGTGTAGGTGGAACTTAGTTAGAGATGGGCCGGGCATAGCTAAAACTGGAAAGGTCAATTGCTATTGGAACCACTATGATGACGGTTCTTCTCGATGGTCTCTTTGGGTAGATTTGGTTATAAACAATAAATAGAATTGCAAGTTAATTTATTTAGAAAATAAGTCGCGGAGCTGAATCAAATGCAATTCTATCCATAAGAAGAGTTCTGCTTAAACATCGTCGTGTCGT